>CAMZMU010000047.1:17372418-17771034 GCA_947311845.1 Poa pratensis
CCGGACTTCCTGCAGCTCTACTCCCTAGCTGCGGCAGTTGCTGAGGCCGACGAAATGATGATGACCAGCTGGTTCCCGCTAGCCCTGAAGGGGGATGCCTAGACATGACTTCTCAACCTTGTCAAGTTCTCCATCCATTCATGGAGGACCCTGAAGGAACAGTTCCTAGGGGCTTTCCAAGGTGGGTACGAGCGCCGGGGCTTCCAGCGACCTCCACGACTTCAAGCAGCTTCCGGGTGAAACTCTTCGCAAGTTCATCCAACGCTTCACTCAGAAGATGAACACGATACCCTGCATCAAGCAAGAACTGGTGATCGCTTCTTTCCACGCCAACGTCCGTAACACTCGGATGCGTGAAAAGCTGAGCAATCGTCGCATCGAGTCTACCCGCGAGCTCTGGGAGCTGGTGGATCGATGCGCCCGAGCAGAGGAGGGGGTCAAGTTCCCCGGGGAGGATGAACCCGAGGACAAAACTGAGCAAGAAACGGGACTCTGGTCCCGACAAGCGCGTCTTCGTCACCGAGCCCCTTCCCAAGAAGGTCAAGCCTGCATCGACCTCCGAGGGGGAGGACGACCCATGGTGCCACATTCATCCTGACGGCAACCACCTGTTCAAGGACTGCCGCCAGCTCAAGAATCTCGCCATACGAGAGCAGCGTCGGGCTGACGGGGTTAGCCTAGACGGCTGCTACAATTGCGGCATCGTTGGGCACATCGCTCGTGACTGTCCCACGGGTCGCCAAGGCGGAGGCGGCCGCGGATGGGGTCGTGGCGGTGGCCGTGGGGGTCGAGGAGGAGGATGTGGCGGCCAAGGCGATCGCGAGCAGAACAATCAAGAGGTCGCCCCAACAACAACAAGGAAGTTCGGGCTACCCAGGGCGGCAATAACGAAGGTTTCAGGAAGTCACCGGAGTTGTCGGGTGCATTCACGGGGGAGCTTCTCTGCCTCCCTCCAACAGCGCGTGCAAGAGGCTTGTCCGGGAGCTAAACGCAGTTGCTTCTGCTCCGCCCAAGCCCCTGGAATGGTCTGGACAAGTCATCACCTTCGACCCGAAAGATCACCCTTTCAGTGTTGTCGGGGTAGGGACCCTGCCTCTGATCATGTCACCCATCATCCACAACTACAAGGTCACCAAAATGCTGGTTGACGGAGGCTCCAGCCTCAACCTGCTGTCGGCGAAGGTCCTGGCTACTCTGCAAATTCCCCTTTCTCGCCTGCAAGACACTGGCATGTTCCAAGGCGTGAATGGGAGCATCACTCGGCCACTGGGAAAGATCACGCTCCCCGTCACCTTTGGTAACCCAGAGAACTTCCGCACTGAGGACATCGTCTTCGACATCGCAGACACGTACGCCACTCCCGTACAATGGCATACTTGGTCGGCCTGCTCTGGCCAAGTTCATGGCCGTCTCACACTTCGCCTACAAATGATGAAGATCCCCGCAGCCTGGGGAGTGATCAAGATCAAGGCTGACGTCGATGACGCCATCTTCTGTGTCCACAAGCTGAACCAGACAGTGGCGGCGACCTCGGATGTTCCGCAAGATGTACAGGAATTTGATGTCGGTGCATTCTCCGGGGGGGAGGGTACCCCGAGCCTCGGCATCAACTCCCCCAAGAAGGCGTCTTTCCATGAAGATCCGCAAATGACCAAGAAGGTGGCGTTGACCAGTGACGGGAGTCGGTCCATCACCATCGGTGCCCGCCTCACTGACAAATAGGAAGGCGCGCTCGTCGCCCTCCTTCGGGAAAACTCTGACGTCTTCGCATGGGAAGCGTCAGGTCTACCCGGCGTACCAAGGGAGGTGATCGAGACAAACTGGCAGTCAGCGAGGATGCTCGCCCGGTAAAGCAAGTTTTGTGTAGGCAGAGTAAAGAAAAACTGGAGTTCATCGTGTCGAAGTCGACAAGTTGGAGGAAGCCGGCGTCATCACGGTGGTTCCGCACCCAACTTGGGTGGCCAATCCTGTGGTGGTGCCGAAAACCATGACCTTCAAGTGGCGGCTCTGCATCGACTTCACCGACTTAAACAAGGCCTGCCCCAAGCCGCGATCGATCTCATCGTGGATTCTACCGCCGGATGCAAGCTTCTGTGTTTCCTGGATGCTTTCTCCGGGTACCACCAGATCATGATGGCGGTGGAGGATCATAGAAGACAGCCTTCATCACACCCAAGGGCTGCTACTGCTACACCCGGATGTCGTTCGGCCTTCGGAACACCGGCGCAACCTTTCAGCGTCATGCAAGCATGCCTAGGGTCCCAGCTGGGCCGCAACGTGGAGGCGTACATCGACGACATCGTGGTCAAGACCCGGTACAAGGACTCCCTCATCCAAGATCTGCACGAGACCTTCAACAACCTTCGCCGGGTCAACTTCAAGCTCAACCCCGACAAGTGCGTGCTAGGGGTCCCGTCCGGCAAGCTGCTTGGGTTCTTTATCTCCCATCGGGGATTGAGGCCAATCCCGACAAGATCAAGGCCATCGAACGCATGGAGGCGCCAAGGCGGGTCAAGGACGTGCAACGCCTCAACGGGTGCATCACCCCACTCGGGCGCTTCATCTCAAGGCTTGGAGAACGAGCTCTGCCCTTCTTCAAGCTACTCAAGAAGTCGGGTCCCGTGAATTGGACCCCAGATGCTGAAGAAGCTGTTCAGTCCCTCAAGCGCTACCTCGCCTCGCCCCCCATCCTCATGGCACCAGCAGAGAAGGAGCCCCTACCGTTGTACATCGCTGCCACCAACCAGGTGATTAGCGCAGTTCTTGTGGTAGAGCGTGATGCTCCTCCAACCAAACAAGCAAGTTCAAGGGCAAGCGTCCCGGGAACATCCTCCCAGGGCAACCAAGCAAGAAGATGTTGGGAATCGTAGACAGAAAACAAAATTTTCCTAGCAACGATAACCATAAACTAGCCAAGATCTATTACTATGCAGATATGCTATACGGAGGAGAACAGAATACATACCCTTGTAGACTGTAAGCGTCGATGATCAAAAGATCTGTTTCGATGATGACACGTGATGAAGACAACGTATCCGACCTCAAGGTCGCGTAGAGGAAGAAGACAGCTCCCAGTGCCAAGCAATGGCACCTCGCAGTTCCACACACGTACGGTGTGGATGACGACCTCCGGGCTCTAGATCCAGCAGAGCAGCGCAAGTGGAAGAGTGGATCTAGCAGCACGGCGATGTGAGTATAGTAGAGAGACTTCCCTCCCCGTACGCAGCTCCAGAAACAGAACCACGCTCAAGGTAGGAGAGAAGAAGAGGGAGAATTGGTGTACTTTCAAATGCATGGGGGGGTCCCCTATTTAAAGGAGAAGGAGGGAGGCCATCTCCCTTGGCTAAGCCATGTGGGACTAAACCCCACATGGCTCAGCCGGCCAAGGAGGAGCCGCCGGCCCTGGTGGGCCCCATTCGGCCTAGCCAGTCCGACCGGCCCTCCCCCCCCCCCCCCCCCCCTTTTTTCTTTTTCCTTTTTGGGATTTTCCCCTAATGGGCCTCTAAGGCCCATATAGGTTTAATGCCTTTAAAATTTGAATTTAATCAAATAAAAAATATATTTAACTACTAATAACATTTATTAATATTAAATACATATTATTTAATTCATTCGGACCTCAAACATATTTCGTTGCCCTCCGATCTCCATCGGGCATGTCCGGAACACTTCCGGAGTCTCCAGTTTCTTTTCTCTCTAAATCCAATCTAATCGTCACCCACCCTTAAGTGTGTTACCCCACGGTTCGGGATCATTCCAGACATGATCGAGACTCGTTCTCCGATCAATGACTAACAGCGGGATCTGGATACCCATAATAGCCCCTGTGCGTCCACGAATGTCTTTTATCGTTTGAACCTTTAGACGTATAGTCTCATCCTCTTGCCTAGCGATACTTAGATTGTCTGAGCGTTGTTCTCCGGTATCACGATTACCGAGCATGACCTCGCCATCGACAAATCTATCTTTACTCGTCTGTAATATTACATCCTCGTGACCTAGTCACAAGCTTGCAAGCTCATTGATGTAATCTCACTGAGTGGGCCCAGAGTATCTATCCTGCTATGTGGATTAGCAATTCACGCTCTTGATCACTCGCTTCTACTGCTTCCTTCCGATACCCGAAAGTGTCACCTTTATTGGCACGCTATATAAGTCATGTCGTTTGATGCAATCGGCCGTATATTTCAGAAGTAGAGATTTGATATGATCTCATAGTCGAAGGTATGAACACTACGTTTCTATATTTTGGGTATGTCCATCAAATCATTCACCTAATGATATGACTCCGTTGTTAACCGACGCCATTGTCCATGATCAGGAAACCTTGATCATCTGTTACCCAACGAACTAGTTAAACAGAGCTACTAGGGACCTGGTTGTTTTCATACCACACGTGTATTAATGTTTCCGCGTAATACAGTTATAGCATGGTATTAAAACGTATTATGAACAATAGAGATATGACAAATAAAATCACTTTATTAATTGCCTCTAGGGCATATCTCTTTCAGAAGAGGCAGCCGGATGACAAAGGGTCCGAGGACCCTGAGCCCAACGTGCCCACCGACGCAACCGTCGGTGTTCCAGAAGAAGCATCGCTGGAAGCTGACTCGCTCTCGGGTGAGGCAGAATGCCCGGAGGAAGCTGAGCCCGTCAAGGACTCGGTAACCTCGCAAGATACAGCATCCGGTTTACTTCATCAGTTCGGTGTTGCGCGACGCCTGGGAGCGGTACCCCATGATGCAGAAGCTGTTACTGGCGATCCTCATCGCCTCTCGCAAGATGAGGCCCTACTTCGAAAGCCACCCCATCACCATGGTCTCCAAGTATCCCCTGAGAAGCCATTGGAGAACCCACTTGCTACCGGACGTGTCTCTTTGTGGGCCATGGAGCTTCAAGGTTTTGGCCTCAAGTTTGAGCACACGAACAACATCAAGAGTCAGGCGCTAGCCGACTTCATGGCGGAGTGGACCGCGTTTGACAACCCGGTGGAGGAATCCAGCCGTCCCGGGAAAGAAGACCCCGACGCCTGGACCATGAACTTCGACGGCTCCTACACCAAGGGCCAGGGAGGCACTGGAGTTGTCTTGATCTCACCTATGGGAGACCGTCTGAAGTACGTCGTCCAGATGCACTACAAGGAGAAAATCTCGAACAACACGACGGAGTACGAGGGCCTCCTTGCGGGACTTCGCGCTGCCGTTGGCCTCGGAATAAACAAGCTCATCGTCAAGGGTGACTCTCAGCTAGTCATCAAACAAGTGAACAAGGAGTACGCCTGCCCTCAGATGGCACCGTACGTCGAGGAGGTATGGAAGCTTCGGCGATGCTTCGACAGCTTCTGGGCCGTGTAAGTCCCGAGGGATGAAAACACGTCCGCGGACGAGCTGTCACAAATGGCCTCCAAGCAAGAACTAGTGCCTCCCGGGATCTAAATTGAGGTGCTCCAGCAACCCTCTGTTTCTCCCGAGAGGCTCAAGGCAAGGTCTACATCGACACTGGGGGCTGGTGACCCGTCTACTTCGACAACCCGGGAAACCAGCCCAGAAGACGCGCAAGACCCGGCAGAACCTGGACCAATGGAAGCCATGCTTCTTCTTGGTCAAATGGTGCTACCGGTGGAAAGAACACACCCACCCTGGGCCCTGGACATCATCAAGGACATGACGGAGCATGCTCTTCCGGAGGATGATCATGATGCCGAGCGGGTGGCTCGCCAAGCCAAGCTCTACGTCCTGATCGACGGCAAGCTCTACCGGCAACGCGACAACGGGGTCAACCTCCGCTGCATACAACAAGAGTAAGGCCAAGTACTTCTAGGGGACATCCACGAGGGCACATGCTCAAGTCATGTTGCTTCAAGATCTCTGGCGGGAAAAGTTTTCCGTCAGGGTTTCTACTGGCCAACAGTCCTGCACGACGCCGCGCAAATTGTCAAGACCTGTGAAGCTTGCCAATACTACGCGAAGAACATCAATTAGCCAGCTCAAGCCCTCCAACCTATCCCAATATCCTAGCCATTTGCAGTCTGGGGCTTGAAATCGTGGGCAAGTTGCCAAAGTCAGTTGGCGAACATGAATACCTCTTCGTGGCTATCGACAAGTTCACAAAATGGGTGGAAGTGATGCCAGTACCACGCCAGACGGCCCAGGCCACCATCAAGTTCATCGAGGGAATTGTTTATCGCTTCAGAGTACCTAATAGGATCATCACGGACAACGGCACTCAGTTCACAAGTCGAGCCTTCCTCAACTTCTGTGAATAATTGGGCATCAAGGTGTGCTTTGCATCAGTGTCCTATCCAAGATGCAATGGACAAGTGGAGCGAGCCAATGCGGAGGTCCTAAAAGGTCTGAAGACCAAAGCATTTGATAAGTTGGAGAACAAAGGGAAGAATTGGATTGATCATCTACCCAGTGTACCGTGGTCTCTCAGAACCACACCAAGCCGAGCAACTGGAGAAACACCTTTCTTCCTTGTCTATGGAGCTGAAGCTGTCCTGCCAACAGAGCTAAGGCACGGATCTCCCCGGGTACTCGCTTATGATGAAGACACCCAAGTTGAGCGAAGGATTGATGACATAAACTTCCTGGAAGAGATTCGATGTCGAGCATCACTACGATCTGCTCGATATCAGCAAGGGCTGCGCCGCTACCACAACCATTTTATATTTGAAACCAATTTCAAAATGGAACTATTGTTAAATTTGAAACCATTTCCCAAAATGGAACCTTTTCAAATGAATAATTTTAAAATTTAGAACCATTTTAAATTTGGAACCATTTTTGAAATGGAACCATTTTCAAAAAACAAATTAAAAAAGAATGAAAAACAATAAGAAAAAAACTGAAAAAGAAAAAGAAACAAAAAGAAAAAACAGAAACAGAAAAAGAAAAAGAAATGAAAAAAAAAGATATAAAACGAAAGAAAGAAGGAAAAGGCGCCCGATGGCCCGGCCCGGCAGAGCTGCCCCGTTAGGGCATCTCCACTCGTCCCCCCCAGCGCCCCCAGGAGCCTATTTAGCGCCGGCGTGAAGGAAATGTTACCAGTCGCCCCCAGGACCTCATTTAGCGCTACTTAGCACCGTTTTTAGAGCCGTTTCACGCCGGCGCACCCAAGCCAAACCCAGCGCACCGGGGTTCGCCTGGTGGGGCAAAAGGCGCGCGTGGGCCAGACCTGTCGGCGAGCCGTGTCGATTTCCCCCCCATTTTTTGGCCCTTCCCTCCATAATTTTGCTCTTTCCCTCCATTTCGCACCACATATACTCTCCGCCATCGGTCGATCCCGCCATTTCCCTTAGATCTCGCCGCCATGGCTCCCAGCAAATTCACCGAACCCCGCACCGCCGCCGCCACCTCTGCCGCTCCCTCCGCCGTGGTGGAGGTGAAGAAGCCGAGGAAGCATAGGGCGCCGATGAAGAGGCCGGCGGGCTGGAGCAACGCCAAGTGGATTGCGAACCAGGCGCGCCAGAAGTCCGAGAACGCGTACCGCCGGGAGAGGGAGAAGGTGCTGTGGGCCAAGCGCCTAGCCGAGGGCCTGGCAGAGGCTGCCGGCGAAGAAGAGGTGGAAGAGGAAGAAGAGGAAGAGGAGATGGCGGTGGAGGAGCCAACTCCGGCTGCGTCTGTGGCTCCGGCTCCACCGGCCAAGCTGAGAGTCCGCTTCCCTCCTCATCCCCATTTCGCCGGATGGGCCAGTCAAGCTAGCGTCGCCTCGCCCACCGGCTACTCTCCATCCCCGTCGCCGCGCTGGAGCGCGTCCCCGCACAGCTACTCCTCTGGGTACGCCGACGCTGAACCCCATGGCGGCTTCAACCCCAACGTCGCCTTTCCCCACTGCGCTCCTCCGCCGATGATGTACGCGGGCTCGCCGGGCTACTCAACCTCGTCATCGCTTCGCCGCGTCCTCCCTTTCGCCCCTCAGCAGGACGTCCGTAGCCTGTTCGGTGGAATGCACGCGACACCTTCATGGAGGAGATCATCACCACCGGCTCGATGGCGACGGCGGCATGCCCGGGCTTCCTCTCACAACGTGGGGAATTTTTCTCACAAAGCGGCGGGGAGGCCGGCGGCGGTTCTGACGGCGGATCTGGAGGAGGCTCTGGTGGGGGCACGGTGGCTGAGGAAGATGGGGTCGAGCAGGCAGCCATTGACGGATGATTGATCCCGATTACTCCATGTGCACCGCTCCGCGCGGCGAGAAGGCCATGGCCAACCATTGGGCGAACATCCAACATGCTTGCAACAAATGGCATGGCATTCAAGAGGAGGTCGCCCTTCGGCCCAAGAGTGGCTCCAACTACGAGATGGAGGTGAGCCTTCCCGCCGTGATTTCCTTTTTACTTCGGCCGGTTGGTCATGTAGATGGTCCGGATGTTCGAGGCGTACCGCAACGACGAGAAGGCGGACTTCAAGTTCCTCCACGTCTTCATCGTCATCGAGGGGTGCGAGAAGTGGGTGCAACTTCGTCATTCTCTCGGCAAGGGCAAGGCGTACGTCCCGGACGCGCCGGCGGCCGGTGCGGTAGATGGGCGCCCTGACGGCCACAAGAAAGCCAAGGCGGCGAGAGATGCGGCGCCATCGGCGGCGAAGCTGCAAGCATCAATCGATACTTTCATCGCCGACACTCAAACCCACGCTGCCGCGAGAGATGAGAAGACGAACGCGAGGTGGAAGGCGCTCATGGACAAGGCGGACATCAAGCTCGACCTCCTCAAGACCAACACCGTGGCGAAGAAGAGGAACAACAACCTCGCTTTCCTCATGGGAGGCGACCCGGCGGCGATGGACCCCGAGGTCAGGATGTGGTTCATGGCGCAGCGGCACGTGATTCTCAGCCAGATCGCCCCGGCCCGACCCTGACGGTGACTCTGACTCTGAGCTCCACCACTCCAGGCGATACAAGCTCGGACAGTCAATCCAACACGAGCTCGGCCACAGTCACACCGCCGCCGAGCACCGAGCCTACCGCCGAGCCGAGCACAACGGCCACTCCGACCTCTGCCCCTGCTCCGATGACCACGCCCATCGAGCTGGACGATGATGCCGAGGTTTCGCGGCGACCATCTGATCTGCGTATAAGAATGCCGAATGTGGCCGTTTCACCAGATCGCCGAACTGTGGCTTGATCCATTCGCCGAACTATGGCTTTTTTGTATGATCGCCCAACTGTGGTTGTTTTGATCGCCGAACTCGGGCTGTTTTTGGGAGCGGGAATATGGACTTTCAAATCATGTTGATGTGTGTTTTCGCTGGGGGCCGAAACGACTGGTAACTTTGCCCCCAGGCCCAAGTTTGCGCCGGCGCAAACGCAATGCGGCGCCGCACCAAAACCTGGGGGGGGGGGGGGGGGCGAACGAGTGGAGATGCCCTTAGCGGCGCGGCCGATTCACGCCGCTAACGGGCAGCGCATAGGGTTTGCAACTCTAGACCGATTGCTCGTGATGAGGACCTACCCGCAGCCCAGCCCTATTCCTATCCGAAAAAGGTTGTTTTCGGCCATGTACGGTACTCCCGACTTCCCTCGCCGGAGCTCATGGAGAGCGACACAAACATGGAAGGAAGATGAACTGGAGAGGTGGTGCAAATTGTCAGATAATCGACACAGTCTGACAAAACACGAAGCTCCAATTCATCCAGTTTGTTGCTTGAATCTTATGGTAGGTCGTCTGGTTCAGATATGCAACACGACGCACCCACAACGTGGCTGGTTTGGCCTAGCCCGGTCAAGAACGACGATTGTGACCGGATTCCAACGAACTGTTAGATTACATGCCATGCACCTCAGATTTTCAGAAAAAAAGGTATTAGGACATGGACAATGGTGAGAAGACAACGCGGCATCAAGTTTCGTGCAGCTCCTGGGTCACCTTTGCTGACAAGACAACGGCATGTGCATCGTCGTCATTGCGTCTGCGCCTATTTTAATAAGCCAAACAAATTTTTCCGTGAGCCTATAAAAGTTACTCCCTACATTACTGAAAGTAAGGGGTATAGTTCTTTCCAATGCCATCGACCCTTATGCAAAAGATCAAAAACGAAAGAAAGGATTGGATTCTGACGAGAGATAAGCCTCTCGCTAAGATTGATGCTTAGAGGTGACCGCTTACTAAAGATATGACGATCTATCTCTTTGAGAGACTGGACGGTGTTGGTTGATTGTCTTAATTTACTTTGGCCTAGGCAATGTCATGTTTGCTTCTCCTATATCAATATAAAGTCAAATCTTTTGCCTCGTTTCATTTTTTTTGTTCTTTTCAAAAGTCAACTAATATCAAGTTTGACTAAGTTTGTAGGCAAAACTACTATTACCTCCGGTCCGATATTAGTGTATGAGAAAAGAAGCTCGCACGTGCAATTCAGAGGTACAGGTCGCGTCAACTTTTCAAACCGGAGGGAGTATCCATATCTATAATACTATATTAACATCATGTGAAAATATATTTTATTATGTGTCGACCGGTATTGATTTGGTATTGTAAAAACTAATGTTTCTTTCTAAGAATTTGGTCAAAATGTTTGACTTTAAAAACAATATGTCGTCTTACTCTTAGAAATGGAGGTAGTAATAAAACTGGTATCCCCGATTAATCACTACGACAAAACTCCATGAAGATTCTTCCCTATTTTACAAAGAACTCGTCCAATCAAGGCACGCACACGCACGAAAAAGTCAGCGAGGATGCAGAAAAGGATTTTCTCGTTTGGGAGCTTCTTCGGTTCTTCTACTCTTGTTTGCATGCGGGGTGGTGGCGGCGGCTTCTTCGCATCAGCCAACCAATTCCAATCTAACATTGGAGACAATTACCCCTATATATTAAGGAGGGAGATTTTGACGCCCTCTCCGTGCTCGGGCACTGTAGAGTACTGTTCACAGTGTTTCAATCTGCACCGTTGCTTCTTGATCCGACGGTCCGTGCGTCCCTTTTGCACAAAAGCCTTTGCGTTTACCACCAATTACGAATCGGTCCTTTCGTATATATACCAACCACTAACCCTAGATACCTAATCCTCCTCATTTCCTCCCCGTCGCCGCCCAGCCCGCTCCCACCTCCATCCAGCCCGGCCGCCGGCGCCGCCCATCCCGCCCCCGCCGCCGCTGCATAGCTCCCCGGCCCGCGCCGCCCTCCAGCCCGTCCGCCGGCGCCGCCCTCCACCCCCGCCCGCCGCCTCCAGCCCCGGCTCCCCGGCCTCCACCCTCGACCGTCGCCGCCGCCACAGCCTCCTCGACCGGCGGCCGAGGTTGGGCCGGAAACATCCACCAGGCGCTTGCGCGGCGGCACGGTCCGTTGCGGCCGGCGATCCACGAGGAGGGTGGCGATGGGAACGGCAGGAGGGGCCTCCACATGTGCTTCGGCTTCAACAAGGGCGCCACATCGACGAGGACGAGGCGGCGACGGCGCGCAGCGGAGCTGGTTTTGCTCTCCGTCCCCTTCCTTTCACATCTCTATCCTCTTTTCACTGGCGCTCCCCATCGTCGCCCCTAGCCACATCACCTCACTAAGCCATTTTTTGTTCTAATAGATGTAAATATGGGTGCATGTGAATACAATTTCTGTGCTAATTGGGCACTTGATGACAATTTGTAGGAAATGAACCCTGTTTTGTCATGTTCAGCCTCTTCGACATGGATGACCAGATGTAAAATAGATTTCTATTTCCACATGTTTTTCAAACCCGATGTAAACTACCTGCATGTCAACACTCCAGTAGTAAAATTAACATGCAAAGGGTGTTCCCCTATTTTAACATCCATCAATTTTGCTCCATTAAATTGCTATGTCCCATTTTATATTTAGAAACTCACAGAAAGAATCACATCTAAGCAGCTCCAGTAGTTCCATTAGTTATCATGCTAAGAGAAAAAAGTTTGCAGAATAACATCCACATGTTCACATATGTTGTACACCATGTCACCATCAGATTTGAATTAGTATGGACAATTATCATGTACACCAGTAGTAATCATCATGTTTATGCACTTGCAAACAAACATCAAAATATCATGATGATGTTACCACATGTAGAACACAACTCCATGCCCTGTTTCATGGAAGTACCATGCTAATTCTACCTGTAATTTTTTCCATGGAAGTAATTAAGCATACTGTGTTTTCCCTGCAATATTCTGAACTTTACATCTAAACCTGCCCTGTTTTATATTAAGTGTTTCCACACGAAAAAAATCACATCTAACCAGCTCCAGTACTTATTTTTGCAGGCCATAGATCAGCAACCCATGTGTTTTTTCCCTACTGTTGTTCGTTTCTTCTTAATTTCCTGCATAGAACGATTGTTATCTCTCTTAATTGGTATGATGCAAGCTGTAAGTTAGCAGGTTTATCTCCGTATACTTATTAGTTAATGGAGTTTCTAATTTGTGTGGTGACGCAAACTGGTGTTGAATTGTTGCTGCAACTAAGGCGTCTTTCTTATTTCTATGCATGCAAAAAAGGTAAACAAACTGTCTACATTTTGAATCTATTCCACCATTGTATCATCTTGATCAGCTGGCTCTTAGCACGCCACTGTTTATGGAGCTTGGATATCCAGACATTTAGATTTCAGAGTGTATAACAGAAGAACATTGTTATTTGGCGTATAATGACAAAGTCACCATAAGACATGAAGTTCTGCCCAATGCTCTTTTCTGTTTTGATTTTTTTGAAATTATTTGTTCAATGCTCGCACCTCTTATGGATATAGACATACATGTTGTTTTGCTATGTTCAGGCCACTGGACCAGGTAATGGTCCATGCCTGGTTCGAACCAGTTCAGGTGAAGTCATCTTTTATGTTTGCTGTAACCTCGAGGGATGCACTGACCCTGACGAATTTGAGTTCACCGCAAGTGCTCATGCCCTAGTATGTGTCCCGGGGTATGTAGCTGTTGTCAAGCAGATCCCCTAAATGTATTTTACCTGTCACATGTATAATGAATATAACTCTGATCTAAATGTATTTATAATGTTATTATTCAACGCAGTAGGTGTAACGTGTCCCCTGATCTCCTAATTCTTAATTACTTTCACTTGATGCTTTACTATGTTACTATTTTATCTAATCGTCTTTGATGTTGGTACTTCATTTTTGCTTTTCTTGCTCACTGGATTCATAGGATAGGAAATGCATAGGAATAAGAAACTTATACAATTGGAATATCATGTCCTATAGGATTTCATTCTATAAATCAGACAACTTTTATAGGAAAATTTCCTATAAGAAACTTACAGCTACTTCTCTCATCTATCCATGTAGATATCGTTCTTCTCTTTTTTATTGCACTCTCCCTAAAATTATCACAAAGGGTGCGGCGTGCCGCCGCGCCGAAATTCAACTAGTACTCCTTTAATAAACGAGACGTGTTCCACCAGGCAGCTAATCACCTGCTTAACGAAGTCTTTGCAAAAATAAGCTAATTAATGAAGTGGCTATTCAATGGCTGATCCAACTTCGTCATGCTTGTTGTGTCAGACGAACTATAGCTCATCAGACAACACCGCCGTGGACAACTCATTGCGACATGCCATCGCGATCAACTTTCAGCTTATCATGGCACCTCCCGTGTCAACTTCATCTGACCGATTGGAGCAATCCCCTCCAAGTGGCTATTCAATGGCTGATCCACTTGCGCATATGGGATGCGAGGACCGAGCTGCTAATTCTCGGTCGTAATAACTTGTACGACCTTCTTACCCTTTCTGAGGTTTATCGTCCCGGCTCTCACCACAACTCTCTCTCTATATATTCCGGAAGTAGATTGTCGGAAGGGACGAGCTAAGCTAGAAGCTAGAGCAGACACACATGCAAATTGGCAAAGTAAAGCGAGGGCGGAGGGAGATGAAGTTGCGCATGCTCCTCCATGGCGCGGCGCTCTTGCTGCTGCTTCTCCCGGCGGTTGCGCATGCTCAACAGACCACGACGACCCATCCGGCTGATGGTGAGCATGCTCTCTTGGTTATCTCACGCCATTCGTTCCGAATCATCACCAGCTGGTTCCGCTGCCGGAGTCATATATAGAACTAGATGATACCCCGCGCGTTGCTGCGGGACATACTGTTAAAATTTCTTATTTTATTATGTGTAGATCTAATTCTATAATAATTGTGATTGTCATACAAAAAACATATACATGTGAATTCTTCATGGACGAAATTACGAAACAAATAAGATACATAAGTAGCGGGTAGAACATAGGTGAACATCTATGAAATTCCACACGCAACCTATAAAATCAAGTTAGTATATAAATCCTCACACACTTCCTGTTGTTTGGATATATTTATGAGTGTGCAGCTTTACGTGAATTGTGCTTACAAAATACAAATATGTAGTGCCTGGGTTGTCCCACTTTCTTGGTATTCCAACGAAATTGTTCCACCTTGGGCCGATAGAAAAACAAATGACCAGAAACTATAAATAAGATGAATATAAAGGGCATGATGACTGGTGAGTAGACTTACATAATAGGAGATGATGAACACATTGTATTTTCTTGCAATAATGTTGACTTAATCACCAAAGAGTTGAAATGACTCGAGATTTGATTGCAAAACTTTGCATGTCTGAGAGTCGCTGCTGCTCTCGTACTCTGTGTAGTCTGAGTCGTCGTAGCGGCTGTCGACATCTGAGTCGTCGTACTCTGAGGAGTCTGAGAAGCCGTCTAAGTCGTCGTTGCCGTCTGAGTCGTCGTCGTAGCTGTCGTTGCCATCTGAGTGGTCGTAGCCGCCATTGCACCAGCGTGCGATGGCACCGGTGTAGACGTGTGCGTGCGTGGCCGTTTCGAGGCGGAGCTCCTGGACGCCGTGGCTGCAGGCGTAGGAGAGCCACTGGTCCACGGCGTAACAGTCCGGCCCGGTGTACCCGCGCATGGCGACGCGGAGGCAGCGCAGCGGCGCGTCCCCGTCGGAGCTTCTCCGCGCGACCAGCGCATTGGTGACCCTGTCGACAACAGCACTGCTGATGTAATACATTAATCAGAGATTGCCCACTTAAATAAAATCCTCAAGTCCATGATGTAGTGGCCCCGAGTTGAAGGCTGTAGTCCACCTCTGTTACAATCTGTCATAGGTAGATAGAGGAATCACCAGAGACTCGGATACTATCAGCTGTAGGCGGAGGGGCGAAGCAGACAACTTCTACCAACAAACATATATAGCCCAAGAAAAAGTCCATAATTCAGAAAAATGAACACCAACTATAAGGTTAGGCCATGTTGATCTGCAAAGGTGAGAGACCATTTGAAATTTCCCGGCAAATTGTGATATTGATTCAGGCGGCACGTCGCCAAGCTGAACTAAAGGTGGGTGTACATTAGGAGATCTGTTCAGCGATATGGAATACTAAAAGCCGTGCAAAATTAATATTATCCTGGAAATAAAATATAGGAAAATGAGTTACCTACAATGCATGATACCATCGCCTTCCTCGAGTGCTTCACCACCATAGTTAATAAAATATATGGAGCAAATAGTGATTCATCAACAGATGAAAGGAACAGAATTTTTCATCCAGACCGATAACATCTCTCCTCACCCAAAGCAGCCCACGATCTACATGTCAAGAAACCACTTGCCGCAGACCGCACTGATGCTCTTCCTGATCAGCATGCCGATGCTTCGGACAGACCTCACAGTGCCTGATTCAGTAAATGGAGAGGGCAGTGCGTTGGCTGCCTTGCAGAGTTGCAGCCAGGATGAGAAGAGGATGGTTTGGCTGGCGTCGGCAAACGAAACGACGTGTGTGCGAGAAGTGGGAGGGGAATTAATAGCAAGCACAATTGTTTCTTGCGGTGATTAATATTGTGTAGGAAGAGAAAACGTCCGTGGCTGCTCGTCTGTTCCCTACTTTCATTTCTTGGATGGTGGTCCAACAGCAACAGGTAGGGAAATATTAGATCAGAAGAGGCAAACGTGATAGGCTAAAATGGACTCAGTCTCAAGGCACCACAAATGGACGGATAGATGATCACAATCAAACGGCTATGAATAAACGATGATGTGGATAGGCTGCATATAGAGATAGAAAAATCATAAATAAACTTAGTGGAGTTTTGCTTTATAAGAGGTATAGATAGATAGAAAGATGACCCAATGATTCGCCTCTGCTTTGATCTGTTTGACCGTATGGCTACCAACGCCAGGGAACACTCTCTTCCTCGATAAAATTCCATCGTTCCACGCCTCCATCGCTAGCTATCCGATCCGTGTTTCAGGCAAATAACGGGCGTCGATGGAACATCCGCATGCAACATTTTTTTTGACAATGCAACATCATATTCATGCAACATTTCGACACGCTAATGCACAAAAAAGCAACAACAAATGCAAAAAAAATCTCCAATTTGGCTGTGGCAAAACATAAAAAGTGTGTCTTATTTGTAACAGAAAAAAGTAACACATTCGACATTATAAAAACACATTTACAACATTTGGAACAACATTTGTAGCATATGCCCAGAAATCGTTGTAACTTTTTACTCGTGTATACGTAACCAAAACGATAGACACAATTAGCATTTTGAAACACCGTTTGCGACATCAGAAATTCCCAAGAGAAATGACCCCCACCATCAAGCAATGGAGGCACCGACATCACTGCCATGGGTTCTCCCGCTACAATTAATTCCAACCAATTAACGCACTATCAGATTTTTTATTTTTTTGAATTTTTTCTTACAAATTGGATTTGTTTCGTACATTTATCTATGAGAAAATCCAGGGGTCAGAATTCCTTCCAATTCGAAAGTCCCAAATGATCCGAGGGAGCGGAAAGAGAGGGATTTGAACCCTCGGTACAAAAAAAATGGTACAACGGATTAGCACCACCGCTCGACCCACACCCTGAATCCATTCCTTGCTGTTCCAATATCTTTGTGGAGCTTGGCAAATAAAAAAGTTAAGGTTGTTCATCTACCCACATGACAGTCATCTAGGGCCTGAGAGGCATTTACGTTACGGTAGGGATAAAATAATATGGGCCGTCGAGCCAGCAGATCCAATGGCTCAAAGTAAGCAATAATGCTGACTAAAGGAGTAGTATATTTGAACAAAAGGGGAAATTGGGTAGATGATAAAGTGAAATAGCCCACTAAGAAAGGAGAAAAATAATTTCCCTTCACTCACTCGTCTCCCTGACTAGAATAAACTGGTAGACCGTCGACATAACGATGGAGCGGGGCGTTTTGTCCTTGCCACTGGGGTATGTTCGTGGACGACAAACATATGCACGAGCGAGGGCCAGCTCAGCTTGCGGTTGACCACAAGGGACGAAGTAAATCAACAGCTCCCTCCGTTTTTATTTAGTTCACGTTCTAGGTTTTTCTAAAGTCAAACTTTTCAATGTTTGACCAAATATATGCGAAAAAATATCAATATCTATAATATAAAATATATCTTATGAAGATTCCAATAATGTTAAAAAATGTAAATTTTTATATTCTCTTATATATTTGGTCGAACTTCAAAAAGTATGACTTTGACTAAACTCAGAACACAAACTAATTGTAACAGAGGGAGTATCACTACGCGACATGCTAGGGCATGACCAACTCAAAATTTACCACCCTCGCTCGACTGACAACTCACCCGATGCAGGTTTTTAAAATCGACCGTTTGCTCTTTTACTTGAGTTTTGCTCCTCCAAACACAAAAGTCAGAATCCGAAACCATGTCCAGTATCACTTGCGGTTTCTTTTCTTGTAGTCTAGATGCTCCCTCTCGGCGTCAGATCACCATCGGACGGCTGAGCAGCAACCTGGATGGCTGTTTAAACCGTTTTTCTTGTTTGTCTCACAGCAGCGGCGCTGAACGCGGTGTTCGCTAAACTCGGCCAGAAGGCAGACCCGACATGGAACATCAGCGGCGACCCCTGCACCGGCACCGCCACAGACAACAACCCCGACATCGACAACATCGCCATCTACAAGGCCGCCATCAAGTGCGAAGTCTGCACAGCCGGCACCGGCAACACATCCGTCTGCCGCATCACCAGGCTGTAAGTGCTCCTCCTAGGCCCCAAGCCTGTTCGATGGAATGCCAGATCCAGCGGCATCTCCGTTCCTTGCATCAATGCCAGCGATCGGTTGATCGATAGGGCGTTAGCTGATGAGATGCTTGCGATGCAGGAAAATATACGACATGGACGCGGTTGGCCCCATTCCGGAAGAGCTCCGGAACCTCACAGAATTGACAACCTGTATGAATCTCAACTTGCACATGTGGAATTAATAGTCTATATTTGTAACATGGAGAAGTTTGTTTTGGTTTGAGGAACCTAGAATAAGATTGTATATTTGTGGCGATTTCATTTAGTGAAACCGTCAACAATATCGGCTACCTACTTATAGTGGCTATGATACTCTGTTATGCTCAATTGATAAAGACGTTCCGTATAATATTCCATTTTCTCACAAAGTTCAATTTTGTTTCAGGAATTTGGCACAAAATTACCTAACAGGGCCTTTGCCATCGTTCATTGGGCAGTTGACTAATATGCGTACATGTGAGATTCACAACTCAAAACATGATTGCATCAAATGAATACATTTATTTCTTGGCATTTAATCTCACATTTTCTCTCTTCAACATATAAGGACTTTCGGTTCCAATGCATTATCCGGACCTGTACCACCGGAGCTCGGGAACCTTTCCAAACTTCTATCGCTGTAAGAAATATATTTTCATAAATTTATGACTGTATTTTAGCATACAACTTTAGAGTCAAATTCGGTTTGAAGGGTACTATGATGATAGCCCTTCATGCTTTTTCGAATATAAATGTTGCATGTCTAACCTGGAATTTTTGGTGTATTTTAGGAGCATTAACGGAAACAATTTTAGTGGCTTGCTTCCTTCCGAACTGGGAAACCTGGCAAACCTTGAGCAACTGTACATATTTACTGAATTCTTGGGACTCTATTTTTCTTCTGCCAAGCCTGTTGTCTTTTTGGTTGGATTAGTCAGCTCCTTGTCTAATCTGTATTGTCTCTGTATTTCTCAATTACAGATACATTGATAGTGCTGGCCTTAGTGGTCCACTGCCATCATCACTTTCCAAGCTTACGGAAATGAAAACATTGTATGCCTATAGTTGATTTTTTTTGATATATGTAATATTTCACGCCATTCAATCTTATGTAGCTCTCTTCTCTTTGTTTAGGTGGGCATCAGATAATGATTTTACTGGGCAAATACCAGATTATATTGGAAGCTGGAGTAAATTAAGAGAGCTGTAAGATCACTCTGTTCTCAGTTAAACTAATTCTGCAAAAAAATGAAGAGACTCCATGTTGTGTACACTATTTCAAAGAATACTTACTGCAGGGAGGTTTGGAAGAATATTTGTGCAGTTTGCTGTTGTTATCTGCAAGCTGAGCTTTACTTTGGTAAAACCTAACTGGTGTGTAAGTGGGAGATTCTTTTAAATAGTAAATGTCTTGGTGCCAGAGATAACATTTTTAGTTACTAGAGCCTTTCCTGACGTGTGAATCTCCATCTGTAGCCTCTTAAGAAACAGTTCATTTAAGGTCTCAGATATTAGATCAGCGCTCGATAAATAGTGCATCTTCCTTTGCCGACTATCAATTAGATGGTTGCTAGTTTCAGATAGGGTCATGATATCAATAAGAATTGAATTCATGTTCTTTTTCTTCCAAGGAATAGATACACCTGTTCTTTCACTACTAGGTTGCTGCATTGGTCAGGAAATGATGTATGACTAACTAGAAATATGGGATTGCAGGAGGTTTCAAGGCAATTCTTTTCAAGGTCCAATTCCAGCTACTATTTCCAATCTTGGCCAATTGAAAGCTTGTAAGTGCCTATTGCTGGTGATAATTGCTAAATGTGATTCTTAAGTGTGAAGTTTGCAGCAGGGAAAACTAATAATCTACTTCTGTGGTGCAGACGAATTGGTGATATATTAAATGGAAGCTCTTCTTCACTGGCATTCCTCAGTAATCTGACATCTTTAAGCACCTGTATGCATAACCTTTCATTCAGTTAATAGCTAAAGTACAGTTGTAAATCTCCAAGTTCAACCCTAAAATATGTCATATGCAGGGTTTTGAGGAACTGTAGGATATCTGATAAGCTCGTATCAGTAGACTTTTCGAAGTTCATGATCTAAACTTATTGTAAGCATTTTATTGCGACAATGATGCCTTTCATGCAAGATACTTAAATGCATTACTATGGATTATACACTGGCTGATGACATCTTTTCCTTGTCGCTTTTTATTATTATAGGGATTTGAGTTTCAATAATATCACAGGACAAATACCACAAACATTGTTGAATCTGAACTCACTCGCCTTCTTGTATGGACTTTCTTAACTTGCAAAGTGTATTTGTATGAAAGGAAGACTTTCATCATTCTTCTTGCTAATCATTATAAATTTTGTTGTGACTAGATTTCTTGGGAATAATAGCCTTTCCGGAAGCCTTCCAAGCTCAAAAGGATCATCACTTAGTAATTTGTATGTAATGTGGTTCAGTTTTATTTACACAATAAAAGCAGTGCGGTGTTTATGCAATTTCTAATGGTCGTCTCATTCTATTATTTTGAAGAGATTTTTCTTACAACCAGCTCTCTGGAAGCGTTCCTTCTTGGGCTAAAAATTCACAATTGTAAGTTCCAAATTCTAAAACTCCCATTACAGGCTGAACCAAATCCAGCCCAGCTAAGGGCACGTTTGTCTAAATTAGACTCCTGGATGACTTATTAGGCTTATATATACACATAACACATGAGATAAGCTAGATTCCTATTTGCTAAATCTGAAAGGCTGTTTTGTTGAATCTAGTAAGTATGTGTAAAAAAAAGTTATAATGCCTATGGCTCCTAGTCTTTGTGAAGTGCGATATTAGTCTTACAGCCTAGCACAAATGTGAGCCATTATTTAGGAGTAACTTAGGTTTTCTTAGTTAAGCTGTGAAGTCCTAAACATGCTATAATAAAGTATGACCAATGCATTCTAATTTTTGCCTGTTTTTTCATCCTTTTTAGGAATCTGGTGACAAACAATTTCGTGGCAGATAGTTCCAGCAACAGGTTCGTCAACATTTCAGTATCTCCTCAAGACCAAGAAGTTGATAAGTCGGTTCCCTCAGCTTGTATTTTGGGTTTAAAATGTCACTTTGTTACATTTGCAGTCTATTACCTACGGGGTGGGGGTGCCTTCAGCGGAATACACCATGTTTTCTTGGTTCCCCCAGTGTGAGACTTCTGCATTTTGACATTTGAGCATGCGCCTACTCGAGGAACTATAGACCCGCAACTACAGTTTTACTAAACTAATACCAATATTAAATAATTTAACCTGCTTGCAGCTTCTTCCTTCGCTGTGGACTCCGGCAGTACGCAATCCGTAGCAGGCTCAGATAATTATGTGTATGAACCTGATGGTGCCAGTCTTGGAGCTGCGTCATTTTATGTTACGGGAGCACCAACATGGGGTGTTAGCAACGTTGGAAGGTTCATGGATGCTTATAATGGAAGCTCTATAGTCCATAGTCCATACAGTTTCTGAATACACTTGATGCAGAACTGTTCCAGAATGCAAGGATGTCGCCGTCATCCTTAAGATACTTTGGTATTGGACTAGAGAATGGAAACTATACAGTTACACTTCACTTTGCAGAGTTCAGCTTCCCGACACTCAGTCTTGGAAGAGCAGAGGTAGAAGGGTTTTCGATATATATGTCCAGGTAGGTTCCCGTTGTTAAGTGACAAACATTACTCTTAGATTATAAGCCAATCATATCTTTCTTCTTATTTGTATAGGGTGTGCGTAAGGAGCAAAACTTTGACATAAGGAAGGCCGCAGGCGGGAAATCTTACACAGCTGTTCGGAAGCAGTACACTGTTCCTGTCACTAAGAACTTTCTTGAGATTCATCTCTTCTGGGCTGGCAAGGGCACCTGTTGCATCCCTACTCAAGGCTCCTACGGCCCTGCGATCTCAGCTTTGAGTGCAACACCAAGTACATCCCTTGACTTGGAATAACTGTTTTTTACCGACGACCTCTCTCCACAAATATAAGACGTTTTGGTGAGCTGTTTTAGTCCACCAAAACGTCTTATATTTGGGGACAGAGATAGTACCGTTTATTCTCAAGATTAACTTGGTAGAAACACATATTAAAGTTAAGCTGAATGCAATATTATGCGTCTTGAAATAAAATCAACCGAAAATACAAGAGCATCAATATGAAAAGGACACGACTATGTGCCGATGGTTATTTATTTAGGGGTAACTACAGAACGTCCACCTGCAACGTAGCTACACATTGGATGCATGCAAGTCAGACAAAACTGTAGAAGTTATCCAGATTCACTCTAATTCCAAAAAATTCAAAATGTTTTGATTTCTAACGGCACATCCGAGCTCGATTCCTGGTGAGGTGTGGGAGAGACGAGCGTGTGGATAAGAAAGCAAGTGGGGTCGAGTGATTCAGATCAGGCGACGTGCAATGCGTTCGAGCGTAAGAGTAAAACTGGGACGTTCTACATATAGATTTCTCGATATGAGAATGAGGGCTGATACTATACATATTTCATTTAGTCCTTTCTGTACTCGTAGCTGTTATAGAATGTTTTGTCGGAGCCTGTTAGGCTTTGCGCAAACTAAAGAATTCAGATATTGTTCATTGAAATAAATGTAAAGTTGGATAAAACATCAAATTTTCTATTGGCTCTATCGTATTAACTATTAGATTGGTTAAACATTCACAAGAGAACAAGTGAATTAAAAATACTAAAGAAACTACTCAGGGATACTAGGTATGAGTTTAGATTTCTGTGAAGGAAATTTTAGAGAAGTGAAATTCCTAATGCATGTATAGTCTGACATTTAAGACGTAATACACTAACCAGTTTACATATAATCATACCTTTCGTTCAACCTCACTTGAAAATTGAAATATACGGACTCTGTTGACATCACATTTCTAACAAGTAAACTTTCTGTCAGATTTCACCCCTACAGTGCGTAATGCTGCGGCGAAGAAGAAAGGTAGTAAAACAAGTGTGATTGCGGGAGCAATAGTTGGTGTTGCAGTTTTAGGATTCTTAGCATTTGCTGGAATCTTTGTTTGGAGGCAGAAAAGGAGAAAACTATCGTTGGAGCAAGAAGGTATGCGATACACTAGGACCACACTGTATTCTAACTGGGCAAAGGAGCATTTGAAGTAAACTTGTTATATCTTTGTGATGTCTTGCAGAGCTGTACTGTATTGTGGGAAGACCTAATGTCCTCAGCTATGGGGAACTGAGGTCAGCTACTGAAAATTTCAGTTCTAATAACCTTCTTGGTCAAGGAGGATATGGGTCGGTTTTTAAGGTATGTTCATCCCATACATAGTCTTGAATTTTCTTTAAAGTTTTCCTTCTGGAAGTAATTCCCAATAAGCTAGTAGTACAAGTAAATATCAAAAGGCAAACCTGTCTATACAAGTTACTTCTGTATTTTTCGTTTCTCCACATAGTGTATCTGGAGCAAATGATGTTTGACAATGTGGTACCTGAAACTTCTTCCTTGTTAAAAATGTTGTTGCCTTTTTGCAGGGGAAGTTAACTGATGGTCAATTTGTGGCAGTGAAGCGGCTGTCTGAAACATCTCATCAGGGTAAAAAGGAATTCGCGACGGAAATAGAAACTATATCTCGGGTGCAGCACCGTAACCTCGTGAAGCTGCATGGTTGCTGCCTTGAGGGCAATAAGCCATTGCTGGTTTATGAGTATCTAGAGAATGGAAGTCTGGACCGTGCTCTATTTGGTAAAAATTTCGTTGATTGACCCAGTTACAAATCTGCAAATTCAGGTTTAGTGTAGACAACTAAAACTTGAATCCACATCTGCAGGAAAAGGGAGGTCAAACCTAGACTGGCCAACACGCTTTGAGATATGCTTAGGCATTGCAAGAGGCCTGGCCTATCTTCATGAAGAATCTAGCATCCGTGTCGTGCACAGGGACATAAAGGCCAGCAATGTCTTACTTGATGCCAATCTCAATCCTAAGATCTCAGATTTCGGGCTCGCGAAACTTTACGATGACCAGGAGACACATGTCAGCACGAAAGTTGCTGGTACATTGTAAGTGCATTTCTGTTTTGCTAACCTTTTATGTGTACGTACTATTTTCAGATGTATGGTAATGACGTTTATCCTCTCCTTTGTCAAGTGGTTATCTCGCACCTGAGTATGCCATGAGAGGGCATGTGACGGAGAAGGTTGATGTGTTTGCATTTGGCGTCGTGGTATTGGAGACTTTAGCTGGAAGACCAAACTATTACACTACTGAGGACCAAAACAAGATTTATATTTTCGAATGGGTAAGCTCGCTGAGGAACTTCATGCCCTAGTATTCTCCGTGTTATCCGTAAACCCCATAGTGAAATTCGTACTAAATAAATGAAATGTAGAGCTCACATGCCTTCACATAAGTTTAAATCAAACACCCTCAACCAATTCAAGCTTTGAGAAGGTTTGCTTGCATCATGTAGAAGAACTGCAGTCGACTAGTTCAAGATTAAGCCTGGTCAATTCGCCTATAGTACGTACTTAAACACAATGTGCTGCATTTTAGCTTACCATCTCGACGCTTTCAGGTCTGGGCACTGTACGAGGACGGTCGCCCACTGGACATGCTAGACCCCAGGCTGGAGGACTTCGACAGCGAGGAGGTGCTCCGGGCCATCAAGGTGGCGCTCGTGTGCACCCAGGGCTCGCCCCACCAGCGGCCGCCCATGTCGAGGGTAGTAGCGATGCTGACGGGCGACATCAAGGCACCCGACTGGGTGCCGAAGCCCAGCTACATCACGGAGCGGCAGATCAAGGGCGGGGCGACACCAGCTACATGGGCTCCGACGTCAGCGGGCAGTCGAGCTCGGCGCCGAGGCCCAACTCCGGCTTGTCGCCGTTCCTGGGCTCCGTCATCGACCAAGGCCGTTGATATGATCTCTATGGTCGTCGATCGGTTTAAGACTACTTCTTGTGGTACAGATTAGTTGGGAACGTATACATTTTGTCGCTACAGTAAGTATTTTTTCTTTAAGGGGTTTCGTACTTGCATTGTGTAGTAGGAGTAGCAGATAAAGTTGTATGTGTACGTGCACATGTGTATCCTTGCATCTGTCCATCCATGTCATGGCAGCACCTGACACAATTAATTCAGCAGAAAACTGAAGTCAACCAAGAACCTTCCCTGTCTTACGAAGAACTCGGCGCGCAACAGAAAAAAGAAGCAAGGACGAACGAGGAGTTTTCTCGTTCTGCGGCGCGCCTGCCGTCCATTTGTCCAGGTTGCAACTTCCTGCGACACCCGGTCATCGTTCCAGCTCCTCCATATCAATGGCGCCGCGCCGCTCCGGCTGCTGCTTCTTGCGGCGATTGCCCATGCTCAGCAGGCGGCGCCAACGCCCAAGCACTGCACTGATCCATCGGATAGCGAGCACACCTGGCTGGTTTCATTCATCTCTCCTGAAATTGGGACGGAGTGTTTGCTTTCCCACCCTGGATCCTGATGGGACCTGAACGGCTGAACCGTTCCTGGATGCTGTTTTGCTTTGCATTATTGCATACTACTAGTACTCTGCTCCTCAACTTTTTTCCATCGTTCCCATGTCATGCCGATCCATCGATGACATGTCATGCCAGCACAGCACCTGTCCCAGTTGATAATCGTACCCGCAGGTCCATAGCTAGTCCGGCTAGATACTTTTCTACAGGTACCCGACAGAGATCTTCTGCAATGATGTGCGAGCTATCTCGAGCGGTTTCGATGCTGACAAACATCAGCATGTGGAAAGGTTTACTGGTCTAAGGTACTGAATATTTCCAATTGGTTTTGGTTCGGTTTTTTTAAAACGATTTTTTTGAAACAATTGGTTCAGTTTTTTATGTGGCGGTCAGGATTTCGGAATGTATTGTGTGGATATCGATCGTGTCTCGGTTTTGTTGGATGCATTAGCGGGTCAAGTAAACTTGTATCTATTTGGTCTGGACGACAGTGCCATGTACGAATGCCGTGGCTTCCACAACCGAAGTCAACCAAAAGATCCTTTCCCGTCTTTTACAAAGAACTCGTCCAAGACAAGACACGCGCGCGGCGTTGAAGGGTCAACAAAGCTGTCCGTTTGGCAGCTTCTTGGGTTCTTCCCTACCGTCACATCCGCATAGCATGTGGGCATTCCTCCTCCTACATGTGGGCTGGTGGCAGAGGCGGCTTCTCCGGTCCTCCTACTCCAATTCCAATCCAACATCCGATGCTATGAACTCCTTTAATTATGTGAGCCACACATGTTGCATCATCTAGCCTATTGATCAAGTGTCCGTTCAATAGTTGATCCACTTGGGGGTGGAGGACCAAGTTGCTTCTCGATCGTAAGAGCATCTCCACTCGCGCCCCATAAGCTGTTCGGCAATGACGCCGGATGAGCGCTATTGACGCTCCCGATAGTTCATTTTGTTATCAAATTCACTATTTGGTAAATACACATCAAAACATTTGCATGTTTCATAGCTTGGGTTCGGCTTTTCTGGACTCGTCCGTTGGTATTTGTAGAAAACATGTGAGGACCGCCAAATACTTCTCTTCATCGGCGGTGGTATTGGCTTCTCCTTCCATCAACATATAGATTATACCATTCAAAAAATATATAAAAAACAACCATTAAAAAAACATATGGATTATCAACTCATCATCGCTATCTATGATCTATACGAATCAAACAATAAAGCAATCAATCAAACGATCACCGGCGACGATAAAATTCTAAAAATTGAAGACTACAATCGGTCGAACACCTTGCGTGCAAGGCGGGAGCGCGAGGTTGCTGGAAAACTGGTGCCTGGTGTGTAGACGAGCGCCGGCGGCGAAAGGCCTTGGCGAGACAAAGGATGGTCGCTATGATTTCCGTGCCCGGCGAGCGACGAGCGCCAACGCAGGCTAGGCGAGACACTAGTGAGCGGATATCATGGAAAATGAAGAGGAAAAAGTTTGGGTTATCAGTATGACAATGCTGGCCCGTTTTGTCGCTATCCGATGTGGCGGTGACAGCCCTGACCCGTCTGTCGCTATCCGACGTGGCGGCACGCTCGGCTTTTCCCGATACTACCACGCGGCTCCTAATGGGCGGGACCGGCCTGATAGCGTCGAACGAAATATTGGACCACGCTAGACGTAACACGTGTATGATGTGGGCGACCGAGTGCGTTTTTGCGTTCGGTGCGACCAATAATACTATTGCGAAGACTATGGTGTAACGGGGGGAACGAGTCGAGATAGGTTTGCAAAATTTTGGGTGTGAACAATGAGTCCGAGCCCCACCATACACATGTCCCTTTCTGAGGTTTTGTTCTTAATTGTCCCGGCTCTCTCATCCCTCACCACCTCTCTCTGTACTTTGTCCGGGAAGACACAAGGGGCCGAGCTAGGCTAAGCTAGAACAGACACGCAGAGAGGCAGAGCGAGGGAGATGAGGCGGGGGAGGCAGCTCCTCCATGGCGCGGCGCTCGCGCTGCTGCTTATTGCGGCGGTCGCCCGTGCTCAAGCTCAACAGAACACTACGACGACCCATCCGGGTGACGGTGAGCATGCTCGATTTTGTCCTCCCTGGATCTCAACACTGTTGGTTTTCCCACGCTGTTCGTTGCTGAATATTCTTCCAGCGGGTTTTCCCTGCCGGAGCCATGAACGACCCGGTTCTGTTTTTTGATCGTATATATGGCGAAGAACGCCGGGAAAGAAACGCTCTCTGTCTGGTTCTCCTGAATATTGATCTTACATCGTTCCGCGGCTTGTTATCATTCCCAATTTCCCCTCATCTGCAAGCAAGTGTGAACACATGCACTTGCTTGCCGTTCCAATAAACCAGCTCGTTCCGGATACGGCAGCACCGGTCCCAATTAACCACCAAATGAAGTCAACCAAGATGCTTCCAAGTCTTACGAAGAAGTCGTCCTAGACAGACACGCGCGCGCATACACAGTAAAAATAATCAACGAGGATGAGCCCAGAAGAAAATTAAAGAAGGCAAGGTCAGATTTCAAAGCTGTCCGTTCGTGTCCAGCTTGGCACCCTTCCTCTTCCTCCCATCATGGCTGCTTCGCATCGTCGCATGTGGGGGCGGCGGCGAAGAGTACTGACCTCCATTTGCTTAATCTAGGTGTTCCACTAGCCAATTGGGGAGTAGTATAAAGAACCAAGTTGCCCCTGCCTTCTTGCAACCTTGTACGGGCGTAGGTAGTACCTAGTTGTATGGATCGGTCGTCGAATTGTGCCTTTAAGTGGCCCTTAAAACATGCACATATGTCCCTTTCTCAACTTTATCTTCTTATATTGTCCTGGCTCTCTCATCGCTCACCACCTCTCTCTCTGTCCCGGAAGAAGTCGCAAGGGGGACGAGCTAGGCTAAGCTTGAGTAGACAGACAGAGAGCTCGGGAGGGAGGGAGATGAGGGGCCTCCATGGCGCCGCGCTCTCGCTGCTGCTCCTTGCGGCGATTGCCCATGCTCAGCAGACGACGACGACGACCGATCCGGGTGACGGTGAGCATGCTCAATTTTCATGTTTCCTGAATCCAAAGCGTTGGTTTTGTCCCACCCTCTTCGTTCCTGAATCAACGAGCTCTCATGGCGGCATCAGCTGGTTTTTCGCTGCCAATGATTCGCCTCTGTTTCCACCAACAACCGCTGCTGCTTCTTCTCCTGAAAATTCCCCCTGTTTCGTTGCTCCGTTCATCCCCCGATCTCCCACCGTCTCGCCGCCGCTCCAATAAACTAGGTTCTCGCTCCGCATTTCTCGGTCGGCTCCAAAGTCAATCCTAGCACGTCGGCGTCTCTGCCATTTCGGCGTTTGACTTTTGCTCACAAGTCAGAAACCACGTCCGGTTTCGCTCGCGGTTTCTTTTCCTCTAGTCTAGACGCTGCCTCCCGACCGTCAGGTCCCCATCGGACGGCCAAGCGACGACGTGGATGTCTTTTTGACCCGTTTTTTTTTTGTCGTCTCGCAGCGGCGGCGGTGAACGCGGTGTTCGCCAAGCTCGGCCTGAAGGCGGGCACGTCATGGAACATCAGCGGCGACCCCTGCACCGGCACCGCCACCGACAACACCAACATCGACAACAACGCCGTCGTCAACCCGGGCATCAAGTGTGAAATCTGCACAGCCGGCACCGGCAACACCTCCGTCTGCCGCATCACCAAGCTGTAAGTGCTCCCAACACCTCCGTCTTTCCGAGAGATTGGACGGAGTAGGATGATCTGAATTTCTCGTGGGGATACTTTTCTTTGTTTAGTAGGCCCCGACCTGTGTGACTCTTTTTATTTTGAGTCCGGCCGTATCATGTTAGGCCCCGCCCTCGCGCTCAGCCTGTTCGACGGAATGCCAGTTCCATCGGCGGCTTCGTTCCTTGCTTGGACCAATGGAAGAGGTTGGTGGATGTGGATCGATAAGGTTGTTAGCTGATGGGATGCTTTGCGATGCAGGAGGATATACGCCGTGGACGCGGTCGGCCCCATACCGGAAGAGCTCCGGAACCTCACAGCCTTGGCCAATCTGTATGAACTCTCAACTTTCACACCTGAAATTAATAGTCTGTATTCGGAGCATGGAGAAGTGTGTTTTGGTCTGAGGAACCTAGAATAAGATTGTTTACTTGTAGATCACTGGTGATTTCATTTAGGGAAACCTTCCACAATATCGGCTATCTACTCATAGTGGCTATGATACTCTGTTGTGCTCAATTGAAAAACACATTCTGTATAATATTCCAATTTCACACCAAATTCAATCATTTCTTATATCTACTTCTTTGTTTTAGGGATTTAGCACAAAATTACTTAACAGGGCCTTTACCATCATTCATCGGGGAGTTGACTAATATGCAGTACATGTGAGATTCGCAACTCAAAACATGATTGCATCAAATGAATACATTTATTCAATAAAAAAAATGAATGTGCTTATTTCCTGGCATTTAATCTCACACTTCCTCTCTTCAACATATAAGGAGTTTTGGTATCAATGCATTATCTGGACCTGTACCACCGGAGCTCGGGAACCTTTCCAAACTTGTATCACTGTAAGAAATATTTTTCCTAACTTTATGACTGTATTTTAGCATACAACTTTAGAGTTAAATTCGATTTGAAGGGTAACTATGCTGATAACCTTCATGCTTTTTAGAATACAAATTTTGCATGTCTAACCTGGAAGTTTTGGTGTATTTTTAGGAGCATTAGCTCAAACAATTTTAGTGGCTCGCTTCCTTCGGAACTGGGAAACCTGGTAAACCTTGAGCAACTGTACGTATTTACTGAATTCTTGGAACTCTATTTTCCTTCTGCCAAGCCAGTTGTCTTTTCGCTTGGATTAGTCAGCTCCTTGTCTAATGTGTATTGTCTCTGTATTTCTCAATTACAGGTACATTAACAGTGCTGGCCTTACTGGTCCACTACCATCATCACTTTCCCAGCTTACGAAAATGAATAAATTGTATGCCTATAGTTGCCGTGTTGTTGATATATTATATTGTTCTACACTATTCAATCTTATTTACTTCTCTTCTCTTTGTTTAGATGGGCATCAGATAATGATTTCACTGGGCAAATACCAGATTATATTGGGAGCTGGAGTAGTTTAACAGAGCTGTAAGATCACTACTGATCTCATTCATAGTAATTCTGTAAAAAAAAAGGAAAATACTGCATTTTGCTTACACAATTTCAAAAAAAAAATTATTGCAGGGAGTTTTGAAAGAATATTTGTGCAGTTTGCCATAGTTATCTACAAGCTGAGCTTTAGTTTGTGCAAAACATAAATTGGCGTGGAAGTTGGAGACTCATTTTAAATAGCAACTGTTTTAGTGCAGAGATAACATGTTTAGTTACTAGAGCCTTTTCTTGAACGTGCTGAATCTTCATCTGTGACCTCTTAAGAAACAACCCATTTAAGGTCTCAGATGTTAGATTAGTACCCGATAAACATTGCATCTTCCTTCGCCAACTATCCATTAGATGGTTGCTAGTTTCAGATAAGGTGATAGTATCAATAAGCATTGAATTCACTTTCTTTTTCTTCCAAGGAATAGAGACACCTGTTCTTTCACTACTAGGTTGCTGCATTCGTCAGGAAATCATGTATGACTAACTAGAACTATGGGATTGCAGGAGGTTTCAAGGCAATTCTTTTCAAGGTCCAATTCCAGTTACTCTTTCCAATCTTGGCCAATTGACAAGCTTGTAAGTGCCTATTGCCGGTGATAATAGCTAAATGTGAAGGTTGCAGCAGGGAAAACTAATTATCTACTTGGTGCAGACGAATTGGTGATATATTAAATGGGAGCTCTTCTTCACTGGCATTCCTCAGTAATCTGACATCTTTGAACATCCTGTATGCATAACTTTTCATTCAGTTAATGGCTCAAACTACAGTTGTAAATCTCCAAGTTCAATCCTAAAACATGTAATATGTTTTTTTTGCAGGGTTTTGAGGAACTGTAGGATATCTGATAAGCTCGTATCAATAGACTTTTCGAAGTTCACGAGTTTAAACTTACTGTAAGCATTTTATTGCGACAATGATGCCTTTCATGCAAGATACTTAAATGCATTACTATGGATTATACACTGGCTGATGACATCTTTTCCTTCTCGCTTTTTTGTTATTATAGGGATTTGAGTTTCAATAATATCACAGGACAAGTACCCCAAACCTTGTTGAATCTGAACTCACTCGCCTTCTTGTATGGACTCTCTTAACTTGCAAAGCGTATTTCTACGGAGGGAAGACTTTCATCATTCTTCTTGCTAATCTTTACAAATTTTGTTTGTGACTAGATTTCTTGGGAATAATAGCCTTTCAGGAAGCCTTCCAAGCTCAATAGGATCATCACTTAAGAATTTGTATGTAATGTGGTTCAATTTTATTTACACAATAAAAGCAGTGTGGTGTTTATGCAATTTCTAATGGTGCTCTCATTCTATTATTTTGAAGAGATTTTTCTTACAACCAGCTCTCTGGAAGCGTTCCTTCTTGGGCTAAAAATTCACAATTGTAAGTTCCAAGTTCTGAAACTCCCATTACAGGCTGAACCAAATCCAGCCCAGCTAAGGGCATGTTTCTTCTAAATTAGGCTCCTGGGCTGACTTATTAGGCTTATATGTACACATAACACATGAGATAAGCTAGATTCCTATTTCCTAAATCTGAAAGGCTGTTTTGTTGCATCTAGTAAGTATTTATAAAAAAAGTTATGATGCCTATGGCTCCTAGTCTTTGTGAAGTGAGATATTAGTCTTACAGCCTAGCACAAAAGCGAACCATTATTTAGAAGTAACTTAAGTTTTCTTAGTTAAGCTATAGCAAAGAAGTCCTAAATATGCTATAAAGTATGAACAATGCATTCTAATTTTTACCTGTTGTTCATCCTACTTAGGAATCTGGTGACAAACAATTTCGTGGCAGATAGTTCCAGCAACAGGTTCGTCAATATTTCAGTATCTCCTGAAGAACTTCAAGTATGATAAGTAGGTTCTCTCAGCTTGTATTTTTGGGTTCAAAATGTCACTTTGTTACATTTGCAGTCTATTACCTACGGGGTGGGGGTGCCTTCAGCGGAATACACCATGTTTTCTTGGTTCTCCACAGTGTGAGACTTCTGCATTTTGAAATTTTAAGCATGTGCCTACTCGAGGAACTATAGACCCGCAACTGCAATTTTACTAAACTAATACCAGTATTAAATAATTTAACCTGCTTGCAGCTTCTTCCTTCGCTGTGGACTGTGGCAGTACGCAATCTGTATCAGGCTCAGATAATTCTGTGTATGAACCTGATGGTGCCAGTCTTGGAGCTACGTCAATTTATGTTACAGGAGCACCAACATGGGGTGTTAGCAACGTTGGAAGGTTCATGGACGCAAATAATGAAAGTTATACAATCTCCAGTTCACACCAGTTTGTGAATACACTTGATACAGAACTGTTCCGGAGTGCAAGGATGTCGCCATCATCCTTAAGATACTTTGGTATTGGGCTTGAAAATGGAAACTATACAGTTACACTTCAATTTGCAGAGTTCGACTTTACAGAAGGTCAGTCTTGGAAGAGCATAGGGAGAAGGGTTTTCGATATATATGTCCAGGTAGGTTCCTGTCTCGGTGCTAAATGATAACCCATACTATTAACCTATAACCCAGTCAATATTTTTTATTCTTGAATTTGTTGTTATAGGGTGTGCGTAAAGAGCAGAACTTTGACATAAGGAAGGCGGCAGGCGGGAAATCTTACACTGCTGTTAGGAAGCAGTACATTGTTCCTGTCACGAAGAACTTTCTTGAGATTCATCTCTTCTGGGCTGGCAAGGGAACTTGCTGCATTCCTACTCAAGGCTACTACGGGCCTGCGATCTCAGCTTTGAGTGCAACACCAAGTACATCCCTTGACTTGAAATAATGTTTTTTTTTACCAACTACCATATATTCTACAGATCAACTTGGTAGAAATACATAATAAAGTTATGCTGAATGCAATGTTATGCATCTTGAAATAAAAGCAACCGGAAATACTAGAACATCGATATGAAAATGAGGGTTGATAGTGTATATTTTCATTTAGTTCTTTCTGTACTTGTAGCTGTTATAGAAGTTTTCATCATTCTATTTTCAGTACCATGGAAAGTGAAATCACATCCAGTTAGTCTTTGCTCAAACTAAAGAATTCAGACATTGTTCATCGAAATAAATGAAAAAGTTGGATAAAAGTATCAATTTGTCTATTGCCTCTACTGTATTAACTATTACACTGGTTAAACATTCAAAAGAGAACTACTACCTCTGTTCCATAATGTAAGCCTTTTTAGCAAGCTAGTTTAGTTTGCTAAAAAGGCTTACATTGTGGAACAGAGGGAGTAGTGAATTAAGTATACTAAACAAACTACTCAGGAATACTAGGCATGGGGTTAGATTTCTGTAAAGGAAGTTTTAGAGAAGTGAAATACATAATACATGTGTAGCCTGACATTTAAGATGCAATACACCAACCAGTGTACACATAATCGGATCTTTCATTCAACCTCACTTTGAATATACTGACTCTGTCGACATGACATTTCTAACAAGTGAACTTTCTGTCAGATTTCACCCCTACAGTGCGTAATGCTGCGGCAAAGAAGAAAGGTAGTAAAGCAGGTGTGATCGCGGGAGTTATAGTTGGTGTGGCTGTTTTAGGATTATTAGCACTTGCCGGAATCTTTGTTTGGATACAGAAAAGGAGAAAAATATTATTGGAGCAAGAAGGTATGAGATATACTAGGACCGTTCTGTATTCTGATCGAGCAAAATATTAGTCGAAGTAAGCTTGTTATATCTTTGTGATGTCTTGCAGAGCTTTACAGTATTGTGGGAAGACCTAATGTCCTCAGTTATAGTGAACTGAGGTCAGCTACTGAAAATTTCAGTTCTAATAACCTTCTTGGTAAAGGAGGATATGGGTCGGTCTATAAGGTTAGTTCATCCTTTACTTGTAGTCTTGAATTTTCTTTAAGATTTTCGTTCCGGAAGTAGCTTCCGATAAGTTAGTAGTATAAGTAAACATTATAACTTAAGAAGGCAGACCTGGTTATACGAGTTATATTTTATTTGTTTAATTTCTACATGTACTTGTTCTTAAATTCCGAAAATGAAGGGGGGATTTATCTCAGTGTATCTGGAGTAAATGATGTTTAAGAGTGTGTTACCTGGAACTTTCATTGTTGAAAAATGCCGCCTTTTTGCAGGGAAAGTTATCTGATGGTAGGTTCGTGGCAGTGAAGCAGCTGTCTGAAGCATCTCGTCAGGGGAAAAAGGAATTCGCGACGGAGATAGAAACTATATCTCGGGTGCAACACCGTAATCTCGTGAAGTTGTATGGTTGCTGCCTTGAGGGCAATAAACCATTGCTGGTTTATGAGTACCTGGAGAATGGAAGCCTGGACCATGCTCTGTTTGGTACAAATTCTGTTGATTGACGCAGCTACAAATCTGCAAATTCAGGCTTAGTATAGACACCTAAAAACTTAAACCTACGTTTGCAGGAAAAGGGAGGTCACACCTAGACTGGCCAACACGTTTTGAGATATGCTTAGGCATTGCACGAGGTCTGGCCTATCTTCATGAAGAATCTAGCATCCGTGTTGTGCACAGGGACATAAAGGCCAGCAATGTCTTACTTGATGCCAATCTCAATCCTAAGATCTCAGATTTCGGTCTCGCGAAACTTTATGATGACCAGGAGACACATGTCAGCACGAAAGTTGCTGGCACATTGTAAGTGCATTTCTATTTTGCCGACCTTTACGTTCATGTACTGTTTTCCATAGATATGCTAATGGCGATTTTCCTCTCATTTGTCAAGTGGTTATCTCGCACCTGAGTATGCCATGAGAGGCCATATGACAGAGAAGGTTGATGTGTTTGCATTTGGCGTTGTGGTGCTGGAGACTTTAGCTGGAAGACCTAATTATTACACTAATGCGGACCAAGACAAGATTTATATTTTCGAATGGGTAAGCTTCGGGAGGAACTCTATGCCCTAGTGATTGCCTTTGTTATTGGTTAAACGATCATTTCTGGGAATAAAACTTCATCGAAGCACGTTAACCTGAGAGTGTACCACCTCGACACTTTCAGGTCTGGGAACTATACGAGGACAACCACCCTCTTGACATACTAGACCCCAGGCTCGAAGAGTTCAACAGCGAGGAGGCGCTCCGGGCCATCAAGGTGGCACTCGTCTGCACCCAGGGCTCGCCCCACCAGCGGCCGCCCATGTCGAGGGTGGTGGCGATGCTCACAGGCGACATCGAGGTGCCCGACTCGGTGAGCAAGCCCAGCTACATCACTGAGTGGCAGATCAAGGGTGGCGGCGACACCAGCTACATGAGCTCCGGCGTCAGCGGGCAGTCGAGCTCAGCGCGGAGGCCCGACTCGGCGAGCGGCGCGTCGCCGTTCCTGAGCTCTGTCATCGACGAAGGCCGTTGATATTGTTCTCATGGTCGATCGATCAGTTCACGACGACTTCTTGTGCTACAGATTTTTTGAGACTCGGTTCATTTTGCGGTAGACTCAGTTTTGGCGTCGGTGGTGTATGTGTATAGAGTAAGTAGGAGTGGCAGGTAAAGTTGTATGTGTACGTGTGTATTCTTCGGTCTCTGTGGACGCGCACAGGATTTTGCAATAATTTTGGGTTTTGACTTTGAATTTTGAAGAAGGTTCGTTAGTGTACACCTGCTTGCTTGTGAAGAATGTCTAGTGATGGCCATATTGCATTTCCTTTCCTTTAGGCAGTTTATTTTGAAGCAGGTGATGCCCACCTGCTCTCCACTGATCTCTCGATTCTCTTTCAGGGCAACAGTGACAGACTGACAGCTAAAAACTGAGCACGTATACATACGTGACGTTCAAGTTGCTGTAGTTCTCTACCAGTCTCGACCATTGTTACTTGCCATGTGGCGTACATGGTTAGCAAACAAAACCTGATATATAAGCATTGTTACTTGGGATGATCTACTCAAGTCATAGCGCACAAGCAAGATGTTGGGTAGAAAATGTCTGGATAACTCTTTTGTAGCAAAGGGACGGGCCATATTTACAAACCTAGCTCGTTACTACTTACCCTCTCGAGTCTCGACATAGATGCAAGCGGTAGATGCAAAATTTGCCTTGCGCCGCCATTCAAAGGTACCCACCACGTCTTACTAAGCAGATGAGGACACGGTCACAGAGCCGGGTCCTTGCCGATGATCCACCACCTCCGGTGCCCAGTGCTGGTGGCCGCGTGCGTCTTCCCGAATTCGATGGGATGATGACTAGAGCGCGGCACCGGATCTGGTCCCCCGAGGAAGCGACCGCGGCGGCAGGATCTTGCCCGTCCGCAGCGCCATTCCGAAGAGAGCCAATGGTACGTCCGGTCGTTGCCCTTTGAGCCCCTTCTGTTATTACTTGGACTGGCAGGCAGCTCACCCTGGTTATTCTTTCTCCCATAGGAGGGACTGGGCCAACCTGACTACCGAGCTTACATATGACATCGCCGGCCGGCTGCTCTCCGTCCACGCGGCGGAATACATCCGCTTCCGGGCCGTGTGCAGCCCCTGGCGCCTCTCCACCGACGACCCACGCGCGGGCGGCGCCCTCGACAGCCGCTTACGCCCCCACGGCTGGACGCTGCTCTTCCCTGGCGAGCCCAGGCTGCCTTGTAGCATCTACCAATTCTCCACGAAGGTAAGTGCCGCGGTCGATCAGGAGGTGTTCTCCACGCATCACTTCTGCGCCTCCGCCGGCGGCCTCATCGTGCTATGCGACAAGGCCACCAGCGCCATCCGCCTCTTCAGCCCGCTCACCGGCCTGCACATCGACTTCCCTGTCATCACCAATGTGCGGCTCCACGATGAGGCCGAACCAAACGCCCGCTTCCTCGACATGGACGCGTTGTTGAAGGGCAGCAGCTTCCCCAACACTAACCTTATCTGGCCCTACGCCGGCATCGATGACTCGACCTGTCCGCCCACGCTCCTTCTCGCTGTGAAGAATGGGTCGTGGCACATCGTCGCAGCCAAGCCAGGCGATGAGCACTGGCTGTCCCTTCGCCTCAAGGGGCTGACGGGCGTGGCACAGACCATGTTCTATTTCATCAGTATGGGCAGCCCACCGGTCCTCGATGACTAAAAGAACAGAGATTCTAAGGCTTGGATGCTTCCATTAGGTTGGTACTTGTGTTTTCAGACCCCTCTAGCTGGCAATGGGAGATTTTCTCTCTGGAATAAACTCATGCAATTTGCTATAAAAAAAAACCTATGCAAGATCAATTCCAGATGTTTGGGGAGAGCTGGCGGACTGTGGCACGAACACTGACGATATCATCATCTGGAGCTGTGTCTGATCGATCCCGCAAGGACCAAGTTGATCACAACTCAAAAATTAATGTTGGGGTAGCACATTTTTGCTTTTGGGCCTCTATAGGTCGTTCTAGTATGCGTATGATTTTCTTGGGGATTTTTCAACAACAACGGACAAATGGAGCACAATCTTCTGGGAGGCCTTTATTTTAAAAGAATCGAAAAATCATATTTTAAAGATTAAAAAAAATCTTAAAAAAAACTTGGGATGTAGACAATGTTATATTATACCAACGTGTAAATATCAACAAGCAATGTATCTTGGGCTGTGAAAATGACAAAATATGTCATTTGAAAGTAGTGATAAGTTCAAAATTTCATCTCTTCCGAAGATTTTGTAATGTTTGTTGTGTAGCACTGAATAAGAATTATTTTGAGTTAAGATTTTGACGGGTGCACCCGGTATTTAGAGCATCTCCACTCGCGGCGCCCAAAATGGCCGCCCAAAGGCCGTCCCGACGGGCCTTTTGGGCGCCGTCCGGACGAGCTGCATGCTATGGGCGCCGTCCGGACGGGCCTTTATTTGTAAACTAAAGATGCGACGATTTTCATTCAAATTTAGGAAATTTTACAAATTTGAATGAAAATTAATGAAATTGAAACCTAAACCTAATCTACTGGCGGTGGTAGCGGTCGAAGGCGGCGTAGTCGTCCTCCTCCTTCTCTTTCTTGATGACGCCGCCGCTGGTCCCTGCTCCATCCTCCTCCATGACGCCGCTAGGCCCTACGCCATAGTCGCCGCCGGTGAGGTCGAAGTTGGGCACGCCATTGGCCTTGGCGTCCTCCCAGGCCGACCACGCGCAGGCAGCCGACCCGTCGAGCGGCGGCACGTCGTCGATGGACGCGGCGACGACGGCCTTCGTGATGTCGTAGTCGTCCTTGCCCGCCTGCGCCTGGATGAGCTCGAGGAGGATCGGCGACAGCTCCGGCTTCACCTTCATCGGCTCCGGCTTGGGCGTGAGCAGTGGCGACAAGTGGGAGCGGGAGGTGGTCGCTGAGCGCGAGGACGATGACGCCATGCGCGATGTGGAGCGCGACACGGACGACGCCGTCTGCGGTGCCCAACGGCTCGCCGGAGGAGGAGGAGGCGCCACCGGCAACTGGAGGAGGGAGCCGCCGTTGCGGATATGCTTCATGACGTCGTCGAGTGTGCGCCCGGGCACGCCCCAGAACAAGTCGCGCCCGGCGGCATTCTTGTTCCGCGGCGGTGCTCCAGGGTCGTTCCATCGGTTCATCTCCTCGTCGAACGCGGCGCGGAACGCCGCCTTGTAGCGGTGGAAGTTGCCCGGGTCCGAGGGATCCCACTGGGGATCGACGCGCTGTTCCTCCGTCAGCTCCCACCAGTAATGGGCGACAACGGCATGGCAGAAGCCCCGGTTGGTCCGCACCAGGGTCGATTTCGTTTGATAGGTTTTAATACTTCCGTCAGGTTCAATTTATGTTTCGAAGTGGGTCGGTGATGGATGTCGGCCCAGTGGAAACCAAGGTACCACGGGCCGGCCTGCCACAGCCCTCAACACTCCGCAGAAGATTCTGCTAAGGACCAGGCGTCTCAGCCTGGTGAGCCTCGCGAGGGACCTTTCCCTCGCGAGGGCTTCTCCCGTCGAACATATCACGAAGTCCTGGCGCACGTCCGCGCCTCCCTCGTGAGGCCTCCCTCGCCAGGCGTCAAGTACTCAAAGACCTCGGCGAGGCAACCCAGCCCTCGCGAGGTTCCTTCGGGTGAAAGCAACCTCTGCCTCCGCGACAGAGCGCACATGGCCTCTGCGCCCGACGCAGAGTGACGCGCGTGCCTGCGCGCAGTGACGACCACGCCGCAGTTGCCTCTTTGGTGATTAAAGCGGTCAACAAAGCTGCACCAAGCAAAGGAGGCTACAAGGCTTGCCATTCCGTTGATAAGGGGGCCGCTGGCCCCTACGCTCCAAGCCGACGTCACCATGGGGCACCCCACGGGCCTCTCCACTGCCAGCCCACCGTCCTGGATGGGCGGTGGCTTTTCCTACCAGGAGGACAACGCTCCCTGCCATGGACCGAGTCCATGGGCAGCCCCGTGACCGTGCACTGTCCTCCTCCTTTGTCGCCACGTGGTAGCCCTTCCCGCCTAGATGAATTGGGGGAAGAGGTCCGAGGCATCTATATAAGGAGGCAGTGTACGACCGAGAGAAAGGATCTCCATTGGATTCCATATTCCACTCCATCGATCCCCCATTCAAGCCAAGACTCAACCAGTTGGAACTTGTCCACACCACGGCCAGGGAGACGAGGCTCCTTCCACCATAGTTCCTCCCGAGCATAGCTCTCTGTACTATAACCTCCACAAGCAGTGCAATACAACCAAGCAGGATAAGTAGGGTCTTACACCTCACGGTGGCCCGAACCTGAGTAGCGGCTCGTGTTTACTCTCTGCCGTGATGTCCCTCACCGAGCTCGACGAGCACCGTCGCCGAGGTAGTTGAGGGTTGTTTGACAGCGTGTTCAGCCCCCTTTCGATTCCTGGCTTCAGTGAGACACATCCCTAGTTCCTGGGACCAGTCTCCGACATTTGGCGCGCCAGGTAGGGTGATGAGGCGTGTCTTCAACCTCTCCCCCGCCATGGCCGAGACGTGTTGAGCGTCTCACGCGCCGGACGTCAGGCAGGGCCGACACCGAGCCCGTCGTCAACCGCAACCCGCGTGGCCGCCCGCGCGCCAGCGACGCTCCAGAGTGCAACGCCGGCCCTGAGCCCCGCGTCGAGCACCCAGAAGACCAGGACGGCGACGGCGATGAGGAAGCTTCCTCCCTGCACCCGTCCAGGAGCCATGGCACCTCTTCGCAGAGCCGGGTGGTGCCCAGCCCAAGCGCAGCACTGCTCATGGCGCAGGAGTTGCTGCGCTACCGCCCCGCGCAGGCAGGCCACGACGGCTGGCTCGACCACGTCACCGAGCTCGTCAACGCCGCTGCTGTACCCGCTCCAGCGCCATCTCGCTCGCTGGTGCACCACTCTGGGCGCGCAGGGAATGTAGTGCATGGCGCTCCTCCTCCGCTTTCGTCGCCTTCTCCGCCACCTCCTCCAGCTGGAGCACCGGCTGGGAACAACCGCGCCGTGTCGCACGCCTTTCGTCGAACGACTGCCGAATCGTGCAGCGGGCGCCAGAGGACGCGCGCGTGGAAATCGCGCGCCAGCAGGACCGCCACAACCGCGCCGTCCAGGACGTCGCAGCCGCAGGGCGCCAGAACGGCCACACGCTCGCCGACGACGTCGCGACGTACGCCACGGGCTGCACCGCGTTCACCCGCAGCCTGCGTCGCGTTGTCTGGCCAGTCAAGTTCAAGCCGGACCTTCCTCCGCGCTACGACGGCAAGAACAACCCCCGGGAGTTTCTGCAGCTCTACACTGTGGTCATCCAGGCCGCAGGCGGTGACGACAAGGTGATGGCCAACTGGTTCCCCATGGCCCTCATGGACGCAGCGCTCTCGTGGCTCATGAACCTCCCCGAGAACACCATCGACACATGGGAGGAGTTCTGCAAGTGCTTCGTGGCGAACTTCAAGGGCACGTACGAGCGTGGTCTCACCTACAAAGACCTCCGCGCTGTGTGCTAGAGGCCTGGCGAGACTCTCCGCAGGTACATCCAGCGCTTCAGCCAAGTCCGCAACAAGATCCCGAACATCCCCGACCCGCAGGTCATTTCTGCTTTCGGAGTGGGCGTCACGGACGTCAGGATGCGTGAGAAGCTCGGCATCCACGACAACCTCACCTTCGTGGTGAAGCTCTTCGATTTGGCGGACAAGTGCGCCAAGGCTGAAGAGGGTCGCCTCTTCATCAAGTCAGAGGAAGAGCCTCCCGAGGGGCAAAACAACAATCTCCCCGACGAGGACCCTGGGGGCTACCAGGTCCCTCGTGGGGCAGCATGCATCCTCGGTGGGGCTCAGGCTCCCAGGTCCAACCGCCACTTCAAGCAGCTCTCTCGCGAGGTCAACGTCGCGCTTCCTGGGGTTGAGGCATCCCATCCCCTCAAGTGGTCGCAATACCCCATTGCCTTCGACTCCAGCGATCACCCAAAGTCCACCTAGACCGTGGGCACCATCCCTCTGGTGTGCACTCCCACCATCAACAGCATCGCCGTCACCAAGACGCTCATAGATGGGGGTGCAGGCCTGAACGTCATCTCCGTCGAGACCTTCGAGAAGCTTCAAGTGCCATACGAGCGGCTGATGCCCACCAGGCCCTTCTCGGGGGTGACAGAAGGTACCACCACCCCGCTGGGGCAAGTGAGGCTTCCAGTCACCTTCGAAACGCAAGAAAACTACCGCACCGAGTCCATCGACTTCGACGTCGCGCACATCGGCTTGCCCTACCACGCCATCCTCGGCTACCCCGCCCTCACGAAGTTCATGGCTGTCACTCACCACGCCTACAACATCGTCAAGCTTCCAGGCTGCAGCGGCACCATCAGCATCCGTGGCCAGGTCAAGGACGTCGTGTGCTCTGTCGAGCATGCCTACAAGGCCGCTGCGGTGGAATTTTCTACCGACAAGGACGCAGAGGAGCCCCCCGCGAGGCCGGCAAAGAAGAAGCAGCTGCTCTCTCAGGAAGAGGCAGCCACGAAGAAGGTGCCGCTGGGCGCCAGCGGCTCGGGGGCTAGCGTCACCATAGGCGCTGGCTTGCCATCACACCCCATGCTCAGACATGGCGGCCTTTCCCTCCAAGGGGGACTACATCATCTGAGCTCTCCCTACAACGCGTCGCCACGGGCCGCGAGAAGCCTCAGCCACTCTGAACCCCATGCTCAGACATGGCGGCCTTTCCCCCCCGAGGAAGTACATCATCTGAGCTCTCTCTACAACACGTCGCCACGGGCCGCGAGAAGCCTCAGCCACTCCGTGTGGAACCCCATGCTCAGACATGGTGGCCTTTCCCTCCCGAGGGACTACATCATCTGAGCTCTCTCTACAACGCGTCGCCACGGGCCGTGAGAAGCCTCAGCCACCCCGTGTGGAACCTCATGCCCAGACATGGCGAAACTTATCTTGGCCACGCCAAGTGTAATGAACAACTTCATTGCAGCATGAACCTATGGGCCTCAGCGCCGTTATGTAGTGTTGCCGCGGTAAGCATCTGGTTTCCGCCATCATTCACGCTCATACTTATCCCCATGCGTATCTCACGAGCGGGGGCTGAGCACGGTGCCTGTGCCTCGGGAGCATCCCAGCAGCATCGCCAAACCCAAAGGATCCGAGCTCTGAACTCATGGGCCTACTCCTATGCATGTCACCTCACCAAGGACCTTGGTGCTTACCCTCCTCGGGAGCTGAGCACAATGCCTGTGCCTCGGGAGCATCCCAGCAGCATCACAAAACCCAAAGGATCCGAGCTCTGAACTCATGAGCCTACTCCCATGCACGTAACCTCACCAAGGACCTTGGTGCTTACTCTCCTCGCGAGACACACATGAGGAAACCTATGAGCGCGCATGTGTTGTACAACCGTGCATTGCTTGTGGGTCTGCCTACTTCTCTAACGCAGGAAAGCAAGGCTCGAAGACCAGCCCCAGGCAGCCCCGAGAGCAAAAACACCTCGTCAGGGAACACGATGCCCTCTGCAAGACGAAAGTCTCGCGAAGCTAAGTCTAGAGCTTGTTAAATTTCCACTCGCTGGTTTTCGCCTCTCGAGCCTCCTTTTCTCTCTTACGCTTCATGGGCTGCTTGCATGTCAAAGGGGGGCTCCCGAGCATCGTGCCTCGAGAGCCCTTACCTCCCCAAGCCTCACGCACCCCCGGCCTTATTATCGAGCCCTGACTCTGACATACCGAGCGGCGGTGTCATTACGCTGGAAGCAGGGTCCTACGACGTAGAGCGAAAAGACATGAAGAAGAGACAAAAGGCCACCCGAGAGACACTCACTCGCTGGTTTTTCACCTCTCGAGCTCCCTTTTCTCTCTCACGCCTCATGGGCTGCTTGCACGTCAAATGGGGGCTCCCGAGCATCGCGCCTCGAGGGTCCTTACCTCTCCAAGCCTCACGCACCCCCCGGCCTTGTCATCGAGCCCTGACTCTGACATACCGAGCGGCGGTGTCATTGCGCTGGAAGCAAGGTCCTGACGACGTAGAGCGAAAAGACATGAAAAAGAGATAAAAGGCCTCCCGAGGGGCACACGCTTGCACAAAATATAGTTCTTACAAATCCTTACAAACAAAATGGCAAATCCTAAGATAAATTGAGCTCCAAGCACGCCATGCCACATGAGCAGCTCAGGCAGCAGGGCCGCCGTCGTCCTCGCCGTCGGCAGCTTCGTCGTCTTCCTCCTTAGCGCCTTCTTCGCCATCATCTCCGTGGGTCAGGTCCTGCTCGACCTCAACCCTCTTGAAGCGCTGGACGAACCTCTCCACGTCCTCCCACACCGCGGCGAGCTGCGCTCTGGCATCGGCCCCGCAGAACCAGGGCCCACGCATCGCCAAGGGGCCCGGAGGCCTCGATGCTCGCCGAAGGCCCCGAAGCACGATGCCCCGGGCTTGGGGCGGACTCAGGTCGCGCCTGGGGGCTCTCGGGGGCCCGAAGTGCCCTCGTCATGGGCCTCGGCATCCTTCCGCCCGTGGAGCACGTCCTGCTGATCGCCAGGGGCAGGATCGGCCTGACTCGCCGTGGCCGCTCCCGCCACGGCCTCGGAGCCTGCCGCTGTCGCCTCAGGGCCCGCGCTTGGCGGAGGTGGCTGCGCGGTGGCCCCCTCCGTCTCTGCGTCGACGTGCTCCTCCGCCGACATCGCGGCATTCGTCGCCGTCTCTTCCGTCGCCTTCTCCTAACGCGCAGGGGAAGTGTCGGGCCGCGCAGGCGACGGTGTCGTCGCCTCAGTTTCCTCCTCCTCGTGGCGCTCGCCCGCAGGAGGAGGGGAGGCGACAGCCTCATGGTGTGCCCCCCAGCAGTGGGCACAGCAGACGCCGCTGCAGCACCAGAGCTCTCTCCGACCTTCCGGAGTCTCCGACGTTTCGTCCCTGGAGGGAGCCTGGCGTGCAAAGCAAGCAAAAATCCCTCAAGAGGGACACCCAAGAGCACATCATGAAAAGGAAAGGAGGCGCGAGGCTTACTCGGCGGTGTCGATCCACCGTTTCGTCGTCCGCCGCGGCTGCGGGACGTTCGCCTCCGCCCCCTCCTAGGGCGCATCTACTTCCTCCTCGCAAGGAGCACTCTTCCGAACCCCGGCAGGCCTATCGTGGCTCGCCTTCGTGCGGGACTCGCGGCGGCCTATCAAACCCTCCTCGTTGTCGCTCTCCTCGTCGACGCGTCGCAAGGGGACGATGAGGTACGGGTCCTCACTGCCTGAAGAGATCTTGTGGATCTCCCCTTCAGGTTGTGCATCCCTCGAGGAGCTTGCATCCCCTGCCGAGGAGATCATGGCTTCGAGGGCGGCCGCGGCTCGCCACGTGTCTCGGGCCAGGCAGGCTCTTTTGGGCCCACGACGCTTCGGCTACGTCCACGAGACTCCAGCGTGCCCATCGCGGGACCGCGGTGTCAGGGGAATAATTAACCCGCGACTTATTCAAAGCCAAAATGGCGACTTCATCTTCATGATCACGCTATTATTGGGCCATGTAAAGATGGGCCGATCAAGGATCGCGGCCTGCCAAAGGAAGGCTCCAGAAGGTCGGTGGTAAAACTTGCCTTGGAAGACAAGAAGAGAATCGGCTTCGTGTAGAACTTTTGTGACCTAGCGAGCCTCTGTGTATATAAAGAGGACTCGCAGGACTTAGATGGGGTCAAGCTATCAAGCCCTAAAACCCTAGTTCTTACGGCGAGTACCCAGATCGGATCGCCTCCATTGTAACACCACATATATCATATCAATACCAATCTAGGGTAGGCAGGAAGTAGGTCTTTACCTCACATTGAGGGGCCGAACCTGGGTAAATCTGTGTTCGTCCTTGTTCCTGCGATCCCAAGCTCGGAGACGATTGACTCACGCAAATCCCACACCTACGAAGTCATCCATGAGATCTGACGTGACAAACCCACGACAGTTGGCGCCCACCGTGGGGCCTGCGGTCAAAGCGTCACGTTCCGCGCAGGATCGATGAAAGGAGCTGAAGATCTCGCCATTGGCCACATCATCATGGTCGATGGCATGCCTCTCATTGATGATTCAAGCTGGGGACCAGAAGCTGATACCTGGAGACAGGTCGCATCATCCCGTTTGGATCTATCAACGTCTTCGTCGGTTTCATTGGCGGCGGATCTGTTAGCTCAGCCCAAGAAGGCGACTCAGCAGAAGAAGTCGCCGGTGACAAAGAAGAGTCCCTGGAGAGCGTGGACTCACAAGAATTTGGGTCCATCATACCTGCCTTTGAAGAAAGTTACTGGGACTACGCACTAGTGCCAGAACAAGAGGCACACAAGTTGGAGTCTACATGGCCGGAGGTGCAAGTACGTCAGGAACGCAGGAGAAGCCGAAAGATCGGCACCCCCCGGCAACCCTACTTATCCCGGTGTCAGCCGCAAACGCCGCTGTCCGAGCGACAGAAATTGAGGCCGCCAGGGCCGAGCTCCTGTACGAGGTTCGGAGGATGGAAGAAGAGCGCTACAGGCTCGAACAGGTGAACCAAGGAATCCAACAGGAACGGCAAAGGATAGCCGCGCTCGCCGCGACTCAAGGACAAGTTGACCGCAGACGCAGGCGCCGCGACTCAACCAATAGAACTTCCACCCACTCCAGCTGCTGGAGCGGGAGTCCAACCAGTCGCAAGAATTTTGGAACCAATTGTCCACGAAGCCCAGCAACTACCATCGCAACAACCAAGGAGGTTTCACACCCCACAAGGCCACTACCAAAGCCCGGTCGATAACATGTATGCTGCGGCTAATATCTTGACACAGATGGTACCAACAGGCGACGACCCAATCAACACTGAAGCACGGCGTGCGATACAGATGTTGAGCACTGCTGTCCTACAACAGGCCAACAGGGCAGAAGCCGAGGGACAGCCCCACCGTACCGGCCACCGGGATTGCAGCAGAAAGAAGCGTCCAAAGCAGGCCACCAGAGGATATATCAAGGGTCGCGCAGAGGCAGCAGGAACAAGCCGCAGAAGCACAGGCTATCATGCCAACGATGCAGACGCGGCTCGTGGAAGTTAACAACCCCACGGGCACATCCACAGCTTTGTCCTCGCGACTCAAGGGTCCGGCATGTTTCACTGAGAAGATCAGATCGGAACCTTTCCCTGAAGATTTCAAAGGACCACGCAAGGTGGCAAACTATAACGCCAGCATGGATCCTACCACCTGGCTAAACAACTACGAGATGGGGATGAGTATTTTAAATGCTTCAGAAGAGATATGCGCAAGGTACCTCAACATGATGTTGGAGGGCGCGGCTCACATATGGCTACAAAATCTACCCCCCAACTCCATAAATACCTGGGAAGAACTGAAAGATGCTTTCGTCAAAAACTTCCAAGGAACCTGCAAGCGACTCTGCAATATAGAAGATCTAGAGCGTTGCGTTCAGAAGGAAGGCGAATCAAGCCGCCACTGGATGAGAAGGGTGGCAGAAATAATACACTCTTCAGACAATATACCACCAAGTTCAGCCGTCCTGGTCATGGAGAAAAATTGTAAGTTCGAGCCACTGATCCATAAGCTAGGTCGCATGAAGGATAAGGTCAAGAGTCTCAGCGAGGTAATGGCTGCGGCTAACAAATACGCTGGCTCGGACAAGACCAGAGATGCGTCAGATGGAGAAGAGGAGAAGGTCGCTGTTGAAGGAAAGAAAAATATCAGCAAGCCTCAACAGCAACAAACTAGCCACAACAACGCGAATCAAAACAAGCGCAAGAGTGAAGAAGGAAACTCTGGGCTTGTCGCCAACACACGTGGAGGTTTCAGGGGCCAACGAGGAAGAGGCCGAGGAAGCGGCTCTCGTCCAATTAACATGGAAGAAGTTTTCAATCGGCCGTGCGATCTTCACACGGGAGGTGACGGGCGGCCAGCAGACCATACCAAGGCGCAATGCAATTATTACAAGAAGTGGAAAGAAGAAAGCCAACACAACAGGGGAAACCACCATGAAGGAAACCCTGGTGCGACTCATGGTTCAGGCGCCGGCCGCACAATGCGAGTAACCCAGGCAGGTGGGGCAGTACCATACAATAGTTATCAACACCTCCAAGAGGGAGGAGAAATTAGGCCGCAGAAGCCAGCAAGTAAACGCTGTGATACCAGCAACCCCCAATTGGCTAAAATGGTCAGAACATGCAGTAACTTGGAGTCGCGACGATCACCCGCCGCAAGTGCGAGAACCAGGGAAGCTGGCGCTAGTTGTGGCACCTACGTAGCAGGATACAAGCTAACCAAAGTGCTTATGGACAGGAAGCAGCATAAATATCATGTACTACGACACGTTCAAGCGCTTGGGGCTCATGGACTCCAGCCTGCAACACACGACGACCGTATTTCACGGCATCGTCCCAGGAAAGTCAGCACAGCCAGTGGGAAAGATAACCCTGGGAGTAACCTTTGGGACGGAAGAAAACTTCAGAAGCGAGTTCATATGCTTCGAAGTGGTAAAATTCCAGAGCCCGTATCACGCCTGTTCGGACGAACAGCTTTTGCTAAGTTTATGGCCAGGCCATGCTACGTTTACCTACAGCTGAAGATACCAGGACCAAGAGGGGTCATCACAGTGCACGGCGATAGAGAAAAAGCAATAGAGTGCGAGGAAGGAGATGCAGCCTTCGCAGAATCAGCTTGTGCCGCTGAAGAGCTAAAGAGTTATAAGTCGCAGGTGGATCCCAATGATATGAGCGTAGTTACCACGCCATCTGCCGAACCACCAATGAAATTCAAAGCGGCCCAAGACACCAAGCAGATAGACCTTGTTCCTGGCGACTCATCCAAGCAGGCAGCATCGGAGCGCACATGGAAAAAGAACAGGAGCGGGCCCTCATCGCTTTCCTTCAGGAAAACAAGGACATCTTCGCATGGAAACCATCAGATATGCCAGGGGTACCAAGGGAATTGGCAGAACACAGCCTTAACGTGAACCCCTTGGCCAAGCCAGTAAAGCAACCACTGCGGCGTTTCCACGACGACAGGAGAAAAGCGATAGGGGAAGAAATAGCTCGCCTATTGGCCGCAGGATTCATCACAGAAGTGTATCACCCGGAGTGGGTGGCAAACCCAGTCCTAGTTATGAAAAAGAACGGCACATGGCGAATGTGCATTGACTACACCAGTCTCAACAAAGCCTGTCCGAAGGACCCATTTGCCTTGCCAAGGATTGACCAAGTGATTGATTCAACGGCCGGATGCGAGTTGTTATGCTTTCTAGACGCCTATTCAGGCTACCATCAAATCAAGATGAAGAAGGAGGACCAGGAAAAGACATCCTTCATCACACCCTTTGGGGCCTTTTGCTATGTAAGCATGCCCTTTGGATTGAAGAACGCAGGTGCGACTTACCAGAGGTGCATTCAAAGTTGCTTGCATGAGCAGATAGGTCGCAACGTTCACGCCTATGTGGACGATTGTCATTAAATCGCAAGTAAGCCAGGATCTCATCAGTGACTTGGAAGAAACTTTCACAAATCTCAGAAGATACAACATGAAGCTCAACCCGACGAAGTGCGTCTTTGGAGTACCAGCGGGGAAGCTATTGGGGTTCATAGTGTCAGAAAGAGGCATTGAAGCCAACCCTGACAAGATAAAGGCTGTAATGGACCTCCAAAAACCAGAAAAGATCAAGGATGTACAGCGACTCACCGGTTGCGTCGCGGCGTTAAGTCGCTTTATATCAAGACTGGGAGAAAAAGCCCTGCCTTTATACAGATTGCTGAAAAAGTCAGATACCTTCGTTTGGGACTCAGAAGCCGACGAAGCTTTAACAGCCCTGAAGATTCAGTTGACAAATGCTCCAGTTCTGGCGCTCCAAAGGATAAAGAGCCCATGCTGTTATACATAGCTGCAAACTCTCGTGCGTAAGCGCCGTGATGGTTGTAGAGAGACAAGAGCCAGGAAAGGAGTACCCAGTCCAAAGGCCAGTATACTACGTAAGTGAAGTGCTCACGGCTTCAAAGCAGCGTTACCCTCAGTGGCAGAAGCTAGTGTTTGGAGTGTTCATGGCGAGTCGCAAGCTGAAGCACTACTTCCAGGAACACCCAATAACTGTGGTCAGCTCGGCACCGCTGGCAGACATCATCCGCAATCGAGAAGCAACAGGAAGAGTAGCCAAGTGGGCGATCGAGTTGGGTCCACACCATATAAGTTACGAGCCGCGCACATCAATTAAGTCGCAAGCTCTCGCAGATTTCATCAATGATTGGACAGAAATTCAAGTCGCTCCCACCATGGCAGAAACAAAATACTGGACCATGCACTTCGATGGGTCGAGACAGCTACAAGGCTCGGGGGCTGGAGTTGTACTAACTTCCCCCAAGGGAGACAAGCTAAGATACGTGCTCCAAATACACTTCAATTGCACAAACAATGTGGCAGAATATGAGGCATTGCTTCACGGACTCCGTATAGCAAAGGAGATGAATGTCAGTCGCATACGTTGCTTTGGAGACTCAGATTTGGTAGCTCAACAAGTTTCTGGAACATGGGACAGTAAGGATGCAAACATGGCTGCATACAGAAGAGAGGTGGACAGAATTGCTGGACACTTCACTGGCTTCCAAGTTGAACATATTGATCGACGACAAAATGAAGCAGCAGATGCCTTGTCTCGGCTTGGATCCAATAGACAATCAGTCCCGCCCAATGTTTTCTTGGATGAGTTGCATAACCCATCAGTTAAGCCTCCAGCAGAGATTGACATCGCAGAGCCAGATGACGATTCAACTTTAGTCGCAGCCCTGCATGAACAGCCAGCATGGACAGAGCCATACATGGCATATTTAAGTCGCGGAGTGCTACCAGAGGATGAGTAGAGGCGCGCAAAATAACACGGCGATCCAAGGCCTACACAATAATAAACAATGAGCTATACAAGCGCAGCGTTGCGGGGACATTCCAAAGATGCGTATCACCAGAAGAAGGACGAAAAATCTTGCACGAAATTCACGCAGGCGATTGTGGCCATCATGCTTCGTCAAGATCTTTGGTGGCAAAGGCGTTCAGACATGGTTTCTTCTGGTTAACGGCGCTAGCAGACGCTGAGCAGATTGTCAGAGTGTGCGATGGATGCAAAGATACGCCAGGCAAGATCATATGCCAGCTCAAGCACTTCGTACAATACCCATCACATGGCCTTTCGCCGTATGGGGTTTTGACATGGTAGGGCCCTTCAGACGGTCCCCAACGGGAAAAACTCACCTCCTGGTCGTGGTGGACAAATTCACAAAGTGGATAGAAGCAGAACCCGTGGGAGATTGTGAAGCTGAAACAGCAGTCAAGTTCTTGAAGAAGGTCATATTCCGCTTTGGATATCCCCATAGTATCATTACAGACAACGGAGCAACACCTCTGAAGGAGCTACACAAATATTTTGTGCAAACAATGGGATAAGGCTGGACCTCACGTCAGTATCACATCCACAGAGCAATGGACAAGCTGAGCGAGCTAACCAGGAAATTCTCCATGGAATTAAGCCGCGCCTTATTGAAAAGGTTGAAGCATCTCCAGGATGTTGGGTGGAGGAACTGCCAGCCGTGCTATGGAGTTAAGAACAACCCCTAACAGATCCACAGGATTTACACCATATTTTATGGTCTATGGAGCAGAAGCGGTTATGCCCAGCGATATCATACATGATTCACCAAGAGTTGCGGCCTATGTCGAAGCAGATAATGAAGCAGCTCGGCAGGATTCTGTGGACACATTAGAAGAGGTCAGAGATTTGGCAGCATCAAGGTCAGCGGTGTATCAGCAAGACTTGCGACGCTATCATGCCAGACGCATCAGAACCCGCACCTTTCAAGAAGGAGACCTAGTGCTGCGACTCAAGCAAGACCACAAGGGAATGCACAAGCTATCCTCTCCATGGGAAGGACCCTACATCATCAGCAAAAAACTAAACAATGGATCGTACTATCTGCTGGATGTGAGGAAGAAAGCAGTGATCGCCATGATTTCGAGGATCGTCTAGAAGCGCCTCGCCCTTGGAACGTCGCGCAACTGCGACCTTACTACACATAAAAAAGCTAATCAGAGCTAAGCTTCATCTTTTCCAGCTGCCTATAGCTGAGTATCATCCTAGCCACTAAGTGCTCCTGCTCCAAAATTGGTCGCCACCTAGCACTACGGGAAAGCCACACTACGCCGACGGCCTCACTGTACGCCGACGGCCAAATGTCGGGGCCGTCGGCGTACAGCACGAGCTAGGCCAGACGACAAACAAGCCGTCGGCGTACGAAGCGCCGTCGGCGTAGCCATACATGCCCGACGGCCGCCGTCGGCGTTGTAAATCCCAACGGCGTACAAAGAGCGCCATGACGGAACCGTCCAGCATCGTTGATACGCCGACGGGACTGCCGTCGGCGTACGCGAGTTCTTATACACCGACGGCTGCCGTCGGCGTTTAGTGGTTTTTATTTATTTATTTTCGTATATAATATTCATTTCTTTATTTCTCTATGTAATATTTAATGTAGTTGTAATTTATATATATATTGGACCTATGATTGCCCTCCCAATTTCAGTATCCCACCCCCGTAAAATAACGGTTTGAGTTTTCAGGAACCCAACCCTACAACATATACATGTAAAACAAATAAAAACAACACATGTAAATTCCTTCCTATGACCTAACCTAACACAACCAAGCAAAAAAGTCCACTGGCCTACCCCCTTTCGACGTACGTCTATGGGGCTTCGGCGAAACCCTGAATCCGCTGGAAAAAACCCTAACGTTTTCGTCTACCCCATAGACGTGCGTCGAAAGGGGATAGGCCAGTGGACTTTTTTGCTTGGTTGTGTTAGGTTAGGCCATGGGAAGGTGAGAAACCGAAGTCTACCCCAAATCAACACAAGATCCCATCCGGTTCGCCCGAAAGGGGAGTTTTCACCTCTAAGTGCAGAAACTCAGTAGAGAGAAAGTGAAGTCGGTGAAGCCGGTCACACCCCGGAGTAGGATATTGCACATTTACAACACACAACACACTTGTATGCATATGGTATGTCACAACCTAGGTTTTGGTGGGGTTCCGACGCTCCGGGGCCCCGCTTCGGCGAAACCCTGAATCCGTTGGAAAAACCCTAACGTTTCCGTCTACCCCATAGACGTGCGTCGAAAGGGGGTAGCCCAGTGGACTTTTTTGCTTGGTTGTGTTATGTTAGGCCATAGGAACATGAGAAACCAAAGTCTACCCCAAATCGACACACGATTCCATCCGGTTCGTCCGAAAGGGGAGTTTTCACCTCTAAGTGCAGAAACTCACTAGAGAGAAAGTGAAGCCGGTGATGTCGGTCACACGTAGGAGTAGATTCTTGCACATTTACAACACACAACACACTTGTATACATATGGTATGTCACAACCTAGGTTTGGGTGGGGTTCCGACGCTCCGGGGCCCCGCTTCGGTGAAACCCTGAATCCGCTGGAAAAACCCTAACGTTTCCGTCTACCCCCATAGACGTGCGTCGAAAGGGGGTAGCCCAGTGGACTTTTTTGCTTGGTTGTGTTATGTTAGGCCATAGGAACATGAGAAACCAATGTCTACCCCAAATCGACACACGATTCCATCCGGTTCGTCCGAAAGGGGAGTTTTCACCTCTAAGTGCAGAAACTCACTAGAGAGAAAGTGAAGCCGGTGATGTCGGTCACACGTAGGAGTAGATTCTTGCACATTTACAACACACAACACACTTGTATACATATGGTATGTCACAACCTAGGTTTGGGTGGGGTTCCGACGCTCCGGGGCCCCGCTTCGGTGAAACCCTGAATCCGCTGGAAAAACCCTAACGTTTCCGTCTACCCCCATAGACGTGCGTCGAAAGGGGGTAGTCAAGTGGACTTTTTTGCTTGGTTGTGTTATGTTAGGCCATAGGAACATGAGAAACCAATGTCTACCCCAAATTGACACACGATTCCATCCGGTTCGTCCGAAAGGGGAGTTTTCACCTCTAAGTGCAGAAACTCACTAGAGAGAAAGTGAAGCCGGTGATGTCGGTCACACGTAGGAGTAGATTCTTGCACATTTACAACACACAACACACTTGTATACATATGGTATGTCACAACCTAGGTTTGGGTGGGGTTCCGACGCTCCGGGGCCCCGCTTCGGTGAAACCCTGAATCCGTTGGAAAAAACCTAACGTTTCCGTCTACCCCCATAGACGTGCGTCGAAAGGGGTAGCCCAGTGGACTTTTTTGCTTGGTTGTGTTATGTTAGGCCATAGGAACATGAGAAACCAAAGTCTACCCCAAATCGACAAACGAGGCCGGCCGTCGGCTGTGGTGGGCCGGCCGGACTCTCAAGAGGGTCATGGACTACATCACGGCCGGTGATAAAAGTTGGTTTCACAAGCCCCACCCAAACCTAGGGTTTCGCTGGAAAAGGATAGCGGAGCGCAGGAATAATTTGCGCGTGGGCCTACCACATAATACAATATATTATAATAAAGGTCTAAAAAATTATAATATTATTGTATAGTACAACTTAAATAAATTAGGGAATATGGACTAAATTAGGGAATATATTGACTAAAAAAAAAAGGATACGCCGACGGCATTGCCGTCGGCGTAGTCTTATCCACTTACCAAAACGCGCGGCCCGCGCGCGTGGTCGTCCCCAACCCACCCACCCCCCCCCCCCCCACACACACACACACACAGCACGCTCCTCTCCTCCACCCGCGCCGCCGCCGCCGCCGCCCTTGTCCCCCTGCTCGATCTCCGGCCACCGGCGGCGCCGCCCTCGTCCTCTCCTCTCCTCCAGCCCAACGTCGACCGCACCCACACCCCAGCCTCTCCTCTCCTCCACCCGCGCCGCATCCGGTCCGGTCGAGCACCACCGTGCACCCCCCGCGTCGAGCAGCGCCGCCCGCGTCGAGCAGCGCCGTCGCCCCGTCGGCCCAGCCATCCCGCATTGCCGCCGCTCCCCTCCCCTCTCCGGTACACCCTATTCCTCCTCATCCCCTCCCTTCCCCTCCTCTCTCCTTGTCCTCACCACGGATTTGAGCTCACCACGGATTGTGTTAGTGATTGTGTCGGTGTTTAGTGCTAAAAATTATAGGATTTTAGGAGTAGGATTTTAGGGATTTTAGGAGTAGAAACCACTGGAAATTATAGGATTTTAGGAGTAGGATTTTAGGGATTTTAGGAGTATAAATTATCCACTGTAAATGTAGTATTGTCCACTGTAAATTAGATTTTGTTCATCAAAATCCATGTTATAATAATTGTTCATTTAGTACAAAAGAATGTTGTATTTAGGGAAGTGTTGGATGGGTCTTATTATCTTAATGCGGGATGGTTTGGTGTTAGGTTTACTAAATTGTGAACATTTTCAAAGAAATAACCAGTAACAATTATTGTGAACACATGCAAAATAATGTAGCAAATAAAATGTTGTTGACAATTATTTTTCATATATTCATTTCATATATGACTAACCCTGTATCAAATGCTTTTACTTAACTAAGTATCATGTCGGAGCCGGAGCGAAAGTTTCGTGGTGTTCACCGGAGACCCACGAAGATCCCGACTTGGGCAGCTCAGATCACAGTGGATCACAGGAAGATCCAGCTTGGTACTTTCAGGTGCCCGTGGCAGGCGGCCCGCGCCTACGACTGCGCGGCGGTCCAGCACTTTGGGGCGAGAGCGATCCTCAACTTTGTGGATGAGCGGAGCGTGGCGCACATGTTAGCGCCAGATGGCATGAGGATCGCGACGAAGGCCGAGGAGAGGGAGCACCGGCAGGCAGAGAGGCTGCTCAGGGCGCGCCACCAGCGCGAGGATGACCCCTTGGTCAAGGATCTCCTCCTTGATCCCCAGGTGATGGCGGTCCAGTACCAGGTCTTGAGCGAGAGCCGGCAGCAGCGCGGGCAGGGCGAGGCCGGCCCCTCCGGCACGCAGCAGCAGGGCGAGGACTCTAGCAGCAGCCTGTCCTCTTGTTGGGGCCGCTTGGACGACGTCACTGACACCGGCGCGAGTCGAGTTTAGGATGTCTATCATCCTACCTGTCGTACTACTAGACTTATCTTGCTACCTGTTGTACTGCTAGACTTATCATACATGCTACCTATGTATTATTGTGCTACTTGTCTATATGTGTTATGTTTAGCTAATATGGTTACATCGTTCTATGGTTTATTCTGTTTTATGTTTAATTATTAGGTAAAATGGAGGGATATTTGCTTATATATTTCGATTGTTTGTACTTTTCAGATGACGTAGCTTCCTCTCGGCCTTCTCCAGCCACCGATCACGCTTCGAGGGTATAAATCTTTCGCCTCTCTTGCTGCATAGGTTTACTTTGGTCTAGATCACCAAGTCAGTCGCGTAACCCGAGTCAGATCCCATCCGGAAGGGTTACAAATTTATAAATATGCAGGATTGTCCATCTTTGCATATTTATAACCGTAACACTTCCGGGTTGTCCTGTTGGACAGTCCGAGTACGTGTAGATCGGGTCGTGTTCCACGTTCTACCCCTTCCTGAGACAGAATTTCGGCAGCACCTCCCTGTTGTTTTTCGGATGCACACCCTCTCGGCTTGACAAGCTCGAGACGTGTATTCTGAAGAACAGCGGGGAGGTGCTGCCGAAATTCCGTCTCGGGTCGGGGTAGAACATGGGACACGACTCGATCTACACGTACTCGGGCGGGATAGGCCCCTACCTATTAGAAGTGTATGTGAACCCTTGCATGTTGTAAAAGATAAAATTTGGCCGTAATAAAATGGTGACATTGCATGCAAGAAAATAAAAATATGATGCATTTAATTTCATGTTATTATTATTTGGCTCACAGTAAAGCAACAGAGGATGGCAGATAATGGGTGGATATACAGTGGCCGAACTAGTTTGGATATGTATGTGGTGTTTTATTTGATGTTTCTGTGATGTTTTATAATTTGTGCAATTTTAATTGTATTTAAAATGCGCCAGAAACCAGCAGCAAAAAGTTTCAGAAACTGAAAATATGGTCAAGTCTACGCCGACGGCATTGCCGTCGGCGTAGTATGCTGCGGGGACGCACAGGATGGCGCCACGTCGACGCTGGAGGACCATATGGTCATCTATACGCCGACGGCATTGCCGTCGGCGTAAGACTCCTCCCAGACGCACCAGATCAGCACACGTGGCAGCCTAGGCCGACGGCACTGCCATCGGCGTATAGGTGGAGCAGACGGAGACGTTCGACGTTCCTTTTGTGGGTCCCACTTCAGATACGCCGACGGCGACGGATACGCCGACGGCATTGTTCATACGCCGACAGCGTCCTACGCCGACGACGATACGCCGACGGCGGCCGTCGGTGTAGGTCTACGCCGACGGCGATCGTTGCTACGCCGACGGCGGCCCGCCGTCGGCGTTTTCACGGTTTCCCGTAGTGTAGGCGCGACCTGCAACAGCCGTATCAGAAATCGGCCGCCACCTAGGCGCGGCCGTACCTTATGTATCAGAAATCGGCCGCCACCTAGGCGCGGCCGTATGTCTCAAACTGGGATCACCGCCTACGTGCGACCCAACCCTATGTATAACACTCGGTCGCCACCAAGGAGCGACCTTATGTGTCATCATAAACAAAGCTGCTCATAGCTATATATCATTTGTTTCTTGGGGCTTTGTACCCTGAAACAGCCAACCTACTGGCAACTATCAAACTTAACTTAAATCGGATTGCAACTTGCATTATGCGTCCAAAGTACTGGGGTGTGGCGTCAATCGAGCTTGATTGCCTATCATGGCCGCTCTCGACCCTGAACACACATGTTCCTAGGAAATACTGAGTCGCGCGAGTGCCCACTTAATGGATTCAGAAAGGCCTAACTAGAGGTCAATGTACTGCTTATAGTACGGCAACACCAATTGCAATTGCTTATATCTTAACAATTGTTGTTTATCTATGATATCAAGCTACAGGGGACGATCTTCAAAACCTTCTGAGAAGAATTGAGATGATTGTCAATGGGCAGCTCCGTGACCGTGCACTGTCCTCCTCCTTCGTCGCCATGTGGTAGCCCTTCCCGCCTAGATGAATTGGGGGAAGAGGCCCGATGCATCTATATAAGGAGGCAGTGTACGACCGAGAGAAAGGATCTCCATTGGATTCCATCTTCCACTCCATCGATCCCCCATTCAAGCCAAGACTCAACCAGTTGGAGCTCGTCCACACCACGGCCAGGGAGACGAGGCTCCTTCCACCATAGTTCCTCCCGAGCATAGCTCTCTGTACTGTAACCTCCACAAGCAGTGCAATACAATCAAGCAGGAGTAGAGTCTTATAGCTCACGGTGGCCCGAACCTGGGTAGCGGCTCGTGTTTACTCTCTGTCGTGATGTCCCTCACCGAGCTCGACGAGCACCGTCGCCGAGGTAGTTGAGGGTTGTTTGACAGCGTGTTCAGCCCCCTTTCGATTCCTGCCTTCAGTGAGACACATCCCTAGTTCTGGGACTAGTCTCCGACAATGGATTCCTGTGGGTTGTGGTCGTAGTGAGTTTGTCTTTAGGTTGTGAGTTTTTGCCCCCATGCGGGAGGCTCTGTTTCTGTGTGTTGAGTTCAGCTAGTTTTATCTATGGATCTGCTAGTCGCAATTTGGAACATTAGGTGTCGAGGTATTGGTAACGTGGATCCATAGTAGGTAGCCATGCGTACCATAGAGATTGCGGGGAAGAACGTGGAGGGCTCCATTGCACACAGATGTTTACCCAGCTTTGGATCTCATAACGGCGGCGAGATCCTACGTGCTGCAATAATTCACTAAAGGCGAATATGTGTACAGGTTACAATGAGATTGTAAAGCGTAGCCCTGAGGCTCCTGGACGGCCGGCTTATAAAGGCGTCGTGCCTTCCCCTACAAGGAAAGTACTAACCGACCTAGATCACGAGTCCTAGACTAACACGGCTGGAACCCTAACTTGCTCCGTAAGGCGGACGTTCCTCCTGCCTTCGTAATGGACTTCACTAAGCCGGCCCTAGGCTTCACCTTGCGCTTCTGCCCCTTTGGGCGGCCCAACCAAGCTATCCGGCTTTGTCCATGATGGGACACCCTGGTGGGCCAGGATTTATCCACCGTGGCAGGTATACCCGTTCGGCATATCCCCCACAGTAGTCCCCGGAAAGGTTCAAGTTCTCCATCCGCCGCTTTTGGAAGAAGCCGAATTATTCTCCAACTCACCTCTTGTTTGAAAGCTGTTGGAAGAGTTTGGAGCATTCCTGGAGAAGACAATTCGTTCGTCTTACACGATAAGACGAACCTTTCTACGACTGAGACGTCTGTCAGAAAGATTCCGTCAGTGTCCAGTCTTATCATGACATCACTGCAGTCCACGTCGGTCCACGACAGTTTGGACAAATGCAAAACTTCACAGCGGTGCCATCATTGCGTTTTTCCCGCCGACGAACCCCGAAGCGTCGGGGAGAAGATACCAACGATCGCTGCCGTTACGGGACGTGTGGCGAAGATCACGCGATTGATCTTCCTCTGCACGAATCATGGAGCTTCCCTACATAGGGGTTAACACTGTTGGAGCGATCTCATCGATCCATTTCCCCCCGTGCCCTCTTCTTCCTCGAGCTCGCCGCAATCCCCCACCACCGACGAACCCCAACTCCCCATTTCCACCCACATCAATCCATGGAGGCTTTGGGAGCGGACGCCGCAGTGTCGGCGGCGGCGACGCGAGATCTAGCATCGAAGGATGCGGGCGCGACGGAGGCGAGTTCTTCCAGCGCGGCGGCGCCAGCTGCGGCTACGGCTGCGATGGCGGCGCCTGAAGGAGAGAAAATCGCCAGCCCTCCGAGGAGGGCGATGCAGCGGACGCGGAGGAGAAGGGCGAAGAAGCGTCCTCTCGCCATTGGGCCATGTCAACCGTCAGCGACGGCGACCTCATGGAGCTGCAGAAAGAGGGCATTCTTCCTCCTAAGGACAAATGCCTTTGGAGGTCTGCATTTGGTCATCCCATTCCTGCTCCAGAAGGCGACGAGCGGGTAATGCTTACGTCTCATCTTCTTCTCGGCTTGTCCTTGCCACCGCATCCATTCTTCCAAACCGTCTTAGATTACTATGGCCTTCAGCCCCATAACATAGGCCCCAATAGCATTCTTTATCTGTCCGGCTTTATAGCATTGTTTGAAGGGTATTTTGGCATAGAGCCCAGCTTAGATTTCTTCAAGTATTGTTTCACATGCAAACGCCAAACTGAAGTCGAAGAACTGCTCACTTTGGGCACCGTTAGCCTTAATTTGCTTAGAAATAGGAGCTGGTATCCTAAGGCGCCTAAGATAGATTCGGTCAAAGGCTGGAGCAGCACCTTCTTTTACTGAAAAGACATGCCCCAGCTGGTAAGACAGTTGGAATTCCGCGCTTTATTAATGCGGCAGCTGAGTCACGGCTTTCTTGGGACGAGAAGCCGGTTAAGGTCCTCCCTGACAACCTCCGTCGCATGCAAAGGCGGATAGAATACTTGACAAAAACTGCCGTGCCCAAGCTTACGGGTACGGACACCATAATCTACTGGCTGTCAAGGCGAATCCAGCCTCTGAGGGAGAACAAAGGCCTCATATGCACCTACACGGACAAGAAGACGGATCCTCTTCGCGTAAGCGAAAATGACCTGACCCATGATGCCTTCTTGTACTGTTTCAAGAGGATTGCCAAGGAAAGGGTCTAACTCACGGAACAGCGTCACATGTACACGGCCGCCAATCCGGCTCCATCGGTAAGGACTTTACCGTCTTTCATTACATGATGATTTCTTTATGATGTATGCTTTATCATTGCTTTCTTTCGTCTTCAGCTTGCCCTCCTTCCTGATAACGTGCTAACCCCTCTGTTCTATGTGCCCGAAGCGGCGCCCGAGCCATCAAAGACTCGAAAGCGAAAAGCTACAGGGGCTCCAGCAGCTACCACTGCTGCAGAAAGGCGGAAACGAGCTGAAGCCGTCATTCCTCCTGATGCTGTAGTGCATGACATTGAGGATGATGAAGAGGCCGCCTTTAACGTGCCAGTTCAAAAGTAAGCCGAATTCCAGCCGCTAGGAAACAATCATCCTATATAACTAAATAGGTCATCCCCACTAACTATTTCTCTTGACATGCAGCCTATCCAACTCAGCAAATTGCCACATCAGCAGTCCTAAGTTCGTTCTGCCCAATCAGCTAATCCGTTGCTGCACATGCAAGATCCCACGTATTTATCATTGTTTTTTCACAACAAATCAACGTTTTATTTATTAGCGTAATGGCGTGCTATGATGGGCACCTCCATGTACGTATTGATCCTTTGGTTCTTCGACACACCAGTCTCCTCACATTCCCCATTAATTCTGTAACTGAAGTTTGGACCTCTCGGCTTCTTTATGGAGGTTTATAATCCCTTCTCCTCCCAGTTCCACTTCCGGCCAGTTCTGTTCAATCTCCTACCCCCGTAGCGCCGCAACTTGCTGCAGCAGTCAATTCCATTTCGTTGATGTTGCTCGAGTTCCTATTTGGGATTATCCTAGCTTTGGGGCTCTTCATCGGCTGTGGGTCTCCTCTGTTTGTGGTGCCCGTCGATGGATCAAGGTGAAAAGTGAGATGCCGACGGTTCTTTCATGCGTTAAAGGTTTTCGTCTGGCCCTATATCTGCTCTGAAAATTCTATTGCAGCCACACTGATGTTATTGCATATGATGGATAGCTGAGCATCTCCCTGCCTGCTCTCATGTTTCTGTTGTTGTGCCATCATCTTGATCTACTATTGCAGGTGATTATTTCACAAGATTTGTTATCAAGAGTATGTGTCTCTATCGATTGCAAAGATTTCCAATACTGTACATTTTCTCCAACAATTCCATTCATTATCTGGAGTTCTTCTCCCTCTATCTTTTTTTGGAATAGTGGCCGACAGAGGTATCAGCTGTATCACACACAACGCGTTCATTTTCTCTGTAGCCTTTTCTATTCATTGGAGATGTTCTCCCTCATTGATTTTGGACACACACTCCTGTTATAATTGGATTCTGTGATTTTGCATGTACTAAGAATCTAAGATATCAGATGTATCACATATCAGGTATTAGTGCAGCTTCCTGGCAGATTATGCATTATCGCTTATCAGTGCAATATATTTTCTGACAACGATCGTCAGATTTCCCAAGAGTTACCTTAGGTGGGTTTCCTATAAAGTCATGTGAAAGAAGGTGTATTTGCAGCAGACTGTGTCCAAACTATACTCATGTGCCAACAATTGACTAACCTGCAACCACCAAACTTGTGTCGGTTGATGGTATTTTTCACTCTGCTTTGTATGTCAGAACTCCTGTACTTTTGACAGTTCATGGCAAATTTGTGGAAAATGGCAATATATATAGATACGAAAATGACTTCCTGCCATGGTACCAGTACCATACCGGTTGTGTGTTTGTTTAGCAATTTTTTGATGCATACACGCTACTTATTATCATTTTTCAATCAATTTATTTCTTCAATTATTTCTTTGTATATTTCTTACATGACCAGTATGTTGATGCCGACATCTTTGTGCCTTTTGAATTATCCCATCCAGAATTTCTTGATAAAATAGCATGACACGGCGAAGTCATTTCCAAATTTGAACCCAGAAAATAAATAGTATAAGTGCTCAGTTTACCCCGGTAGGGCATAGCTGAAAGCTGATGGAAAATTTAGTCCCAGGTGTTTGCTTTAATTCTTATACTTTACAAAAAATTAACCGTATAGATGCTAACACATTATTTTAGATTATGCTGACATTGTCATATGAAAGGATGCAACGTCTTAGCCATTACAGATCCGCTATGCTTATTATTTTGATGCCATATATAATAGCTCATATCTTATTTCTGTGGAAAAATTAAATTTCTTAGCAAGAAACATGAGAAGTAGATAATTTTTTTGGATATACTCATAGGTAGCTCATACCTTATTTCTGTGGAAAAATTAAATTTCTTAGCAAGAAACATGAGAAGTAGATACAATTTTTGGATATACTCATAGGCCAAGAGGATATATGGAAAATCTCATAGGCCAAGAGGATATATGGAAAATGTTATCGCAACAATGCTACCATATTTTCCCGACAAATATATCTGAATTTCCCGCAGCAACGCGCGGGGTATCATCTAGTTTCTTTATAAATATGTTCTCATTTTGTATGTGTGATCCACAGGATTAAGCCATCCGCTCCCCTTAAGAAGATATATGGACGCAAGAAGGCGACTAATCCTTCTCACACCCCCTCCATCCAGCCGGAAATTGGCTAGGGCAGCTCTGGAGACCATCAGATGGAGATGGACTTCCCCGTCCTGCCTGAGAAGACCGATGCTGAGAAGTTGGAAAGGGCTACCGCCGCCGGAAAGGCGGCCGTCATTGATATGGGTGAGCCGAACGAGCCCTTGACTCGTGATGCCATTCGTAACATGGTGAAGAAGGAGCTTTTTATGATGAGGGCTATATTTTACCGAACATAGCCGACATGCTTGCTGAGGAGAAGGAGAAGAACGAGCCGCCTGCCTCCTTAAGGCCTGTTGGTAAGACTCTGACCATCCTGAACTTGGAAGATAATTGTGACGAATTGTACGTCACAATGAAGAATAGTTATAAGGCGTTGAAGAACATGATGCAGGTAAATTTCCCGCCTTAATGTCTACACCCTAGTCCCCGAGCATTATGTCGAGCTGTATTTAGAAGCCGGCATAATAGTCTTTCTTGCTCGTAGACATAATCCTAGTGTGTCCAAGTCCCCAAGCACCTTTTTCTAGCTTAGTAATATCCAGAATTGCGATGTCTTTCTTATCATTTCGTATTATAACCATTGTATCACTCAGCAGACAAGTGAGCAGCTCACCGGTGACCTATGATACTCGTTGAATAGCCAAAGGCAGATTTTGAAGAAAACTGTTGCTGAGAATAAGGCAAACCAAGGTAATGCTTTGCAGAAGCTTCTTAGTTCATGTTTTTGCAGAAGCATGTATTGCTTACACATGATTTGTGTGTTTTGCAGAGGTGGTGGCTAAGGCGAAGCAGATTGTGGATGAGACTGGCAACATCAAGGTCGTGCGGCGTGAAAATTCCGCCTTGTTCAAGGAGCTGGAGGAGACTCGCAAGACGGCCGAGTCCAATCTTAAGGCTGTACAGGAGAGCACTGCCGCAGAGCAAGAAAAGCTGAAGAAAGAGCTGCGGACTCTGCAAACACAAGCCAAAAAGAACTCCATGCGTATCCAAAGCTTGCAGGGCCAGCTTGAACGCCGAGTCGATCAATCCACCGCCATTGACGAAAAGCTGCTTGGTAATCATTTTTGCCTTTACCCTTTACTGTTCAAAACAAACACTTGGCTTTTATCATTATCTCAATTTCGCCTTTCCCCACAGTTCCCGCTGGATTTGGGGAGAGACTAACTCCGGACACGTGTTTGGAATTGATTCTTGAATGTGGCAAAGTCGTGTCCGTGTTGTATGTTTCGGGAAAGGGCCTTGTTGCCAGCATTTTCCCGAAAAAGCTCGCCCTTGTGACGAACATATGCAACCTTCTGCCACAGCTCGAAAGCTGCGTCCCAGAAATGACGGAGCGTATGCGGTCAGCTACGAGAGGCGGAGCCAAGCTTGCCCTAGGCCTTGTTTGGGGCCACTACCCGGATGTCAACCTGTGGCGGGTGGTCAAGTGCTTTCCAACCAAGGGAAGAGACTGCAAGAACCAAGAAGATCGTCAAAGAACAAGTCTATGCCTCCGTCTCCGGCTTTGCCTCTGCTGTTGCCGATATGGTGGATTTGTCCATCTTCTTCTCCAAGAGACCCATTCCTCCACGCCATGCCAACGTTTCTGATGACGGCGCCGAGCCGTCCGAGCAAACCACTGGAAACAGCGACGAGTCCGAAGACGAAGAAGTTGAGGAAGAAGAAGGTGAATCTGAGACTGGCGTGGATGCAACCAAGTCCCTGACCTCCTCTCCTGCCCAGTCCCCTGCATAAAATGCAGGCAAATTTTTTGTATTAAGCGTGTTGTGTGAGATGCCACAAAAAACTTAACTTATGGTCTGTAATGGCAGAAGCCTTATTTTGTGAACATGTTTGTTTTGTGACGCATGCACTGAATTTGAATGCTTGCAAACTTTGTTCCTTATCCATCTTTGAGTTTGCTGGCTTGTATGCTTTAGTGTTTTCGTATGCTGGCTGAACCTAAAGCACGGAAAACACTTCGCTGGCAACAGGGTTAATAAACCAAACTGTTTAAACACAGAAACGGTGTCGGCCTTTGGTGCGTGGAGCATCTACTAAGGACAAGCCGGCATACACGCGATCAGCTAAATACTATTGGATGGACGCATTTTTTAGTTTAGTAAGGCCTAAAGGAAAAAGTACCATGTATGTAACCACAAGCACGAGGCAAATTCGGGTTAACATTGATATTTTTATCAAAATATATGATCAAATGGAAACAAAAGACGACGGGATCTCATGTACAAAAGATTTGAGCGAACCAAAGACTTTTATTTCATGAACATATATGGTGTGTTTACAATAGAATTTCTAAGTGTAAAAAGGACGTAGCTGCTCAATGTTCCAAGGACGTTTCGTCTCTTTGAGCTCTGCTTCTTCATTCCTTTTTCTTTTGCGGCCTCTCTTCTTCTTTTTCTCGAGATCGCGGAGGTCCACAAGATAGTATGCCCCATTCTTAAGCGATTTGCTGATAACGAAGGGTCCTTCCCATGGAGGGGAGAGTTTGTGCTCTTTTTGCTGAACAAGGCGAAGCACCAATTCGCCTTCTCGAAAAGACCTCCGTCGAACCTTGCGACTATGATAACGCCGCATGTTCTGCTGATAAATGGCGGAGCGTTGGAGTGATATCTCTCTTTCTTCTTCGAGAAGGTCTAAGCCGTCATGCCGGGCTTCTTCTGCGTCTGCTTCAACGTAGGTTGATACACGAGGTGTGTCATGTAGGACATCAGTTGGGAGCATGGCTTCTGCGCCGTATATAAGGAAAAAGGGTGTGTAACCCATTGATCTGTTCGGAGTTGTGCGTATGCTCCAAAGAACAGCCGGTAATTCTTCAACCCAAGCTCCAGCCACGCGGTGCAAAGTATCTCTAGTCGTGGCTTTATTCCTGCAGAATTATGCCATTTGTTTGATCAACTTGTACATTTGATTGTGGATGTGCCACTGACGCTAAGTCAAGACGGATACCGACTTGTCCACAGTACTTTGCTAATTCTCCCAAGGCAAAATTTGTCCCATTATCTGTTATGATACTATGGGGGATGCCAAATCGCGTGATGATTTCAATAACGAATTTTTTGGCCGTTTCCCCGTCAACTTTTTTTGATAGGTTTTGCTTCGACCCACTTGGTGTATTTGTCAACCGCTACTAAGAGATGTTTTACGCCGCCTCTTGCTGTTCTGAATGGACCAACCATGTCCAGTCCCCAGACCGCGAACGGCCATGTGATTGGTATGGTTCGCAATTCTTGGGCCGGCATGTGAGGCTGTCTTGCGTATCACTGGCATCCTTCGCATTTCCTGACAAGTTCTTCAGCGTCCTGCTTTGCCATGAGCCAGAAAAATCCATGTCTAAAGGCCTTGGCGACGATGGTCCAGGCAGATGCGTGATGGCCGCAGCACCCTGCGTGAATTTCGTCAAGTATCTCCTGCCCTTCAGCTGGCGAAACACAGCGTTGATATACTCCAGTAGTACTCCGCTTATAAAGTTGTACATTGATGATCATGTACGCCTTCGCCCTGCGTACCACCTGCCGCCTTAAGACTTCATCCTCTGGCTCTTCCTTGTTTAGTAGGAAATTAATGTAAGGCTGGGTCCAATCTGGTGTGACGAGCATGAAGGAAACAACCTGTGAAGCCCTGGGGTCGTCTTCATCTCCGCCTTTGATAGACGACACATGGAGGTGCTCCACGAAAATATCTGATGGCACCTTCTGTCTTTTTGACCCCATCTTAGCTAAGGCATCCGCTGCCTCATTTTCTTCTCTCTTGATGTGGTGGACCTCTAAGCCGACAAAGCATCGCCCAAACTCATCGACTGTGCGTCGGTATTCTGCCATTGTTTTTGCTCTTGGCATCCCATGTACCCTCCAACTGTTGAACAACAAGGTCAGAATCGCCATAACACAAAAGGCGGCTGACGCCTAAGTCTTTTGCGACATGCAATCCATGCAACAGAGCCTCATATTCTGCAACATTGTTGGTGGCATTGAAGTGTATTTGCAAGACGTAACACATTTTATCTCCTTTGGGGTTCTTCAGTACAACGCCTGCTCCCGATCCCTGCAACATTTTGGAGCCGTCAAAGTGCATGACCCAATACTCTTCATCAGGGAGGGGAAGTCTATCCACTGCTTCCGTCCAGTCTGCGATAAAATTGGCTAACGACTGTGATTTAATGGCTGTGCTTGGCTTGTACTGGATGTCGAAAGCTGCTAACTCAATTCCCCACTTAGCTACACGTCATGTAGCATCTGTGTTGTTGATGATATCACCCAATGGTGCCTTGTTGACTACCGTGATTGGGTGTTCTTGGAAACAGTGGCGCAATTTCCTTGGCAGCGAAGAAAACTCCGTAAGCCAGCTTCTTGTAGTGGGGGTAACGTTGTTTCGACTCGGAGAAGACCTCGCTAATATAATACACCGGCATTTGCTCTAGCAATTCTTTTCCGTCTTCCATCCGTTCGACGACAACGACTGCACTAATAACCAGGTTGGTGGCCACCATATATAGTAGCATTGGCTCCTGTGGTTGAGGCGACGCCAAAATTGGTGACTTGACCAAGGTGTCTTTTAACTGTGCTAAGGCGGCATCTGCCTCTTCAGTCCAGACGAAGGTTTTTGTTTTCTTCAACAGCCTGTATAGGGGTAAAGCTTTGTCCCCAAGTCGACTTATAAAACGGCTTACAGCTGCTGCGGATCCTAGGAGCCTTTGGACATCTTTAAGACATGTAGGTTTTTTAATGTCTAAGATAGCTCGGATCTTTTCGGGGTTAACTTCGAGCCCTCTCTCGGAAACGATGAAGCCAAAAAGTTTTCCTGCTGGGATGCCAAAAAAGCATTTTCCCGGATTTAACTTCATCTTATATTTCCTTAGGTTATCGAAGGTTTCTGCGAGGTCGGTGATGAGGTCATCGCATTTCATTGACTTGATTGCAATGTCATCGACGTAAGCATGAACATTACGGCCTATTTGATCGTGTAGGCAAACTTGGATGCATCGCTGGTACGTTGAGCCGGCATTTTTAGCCCGAAAGGCATGGTTATGCAGCAAAATGTTCCAAAAGGCGTGATGAAGGAAGTCTTGATTTGATCAGACTCCTTCATATTGATTTGGTAGTAACCAGAGTAAGCATCCAAAAAACATAGTAATTCAGCACCTGATACAGCATCTATGACCTGATCAATTCGCGGCTATGCGAATGGGTCTTTAGGACAGGCTTTGTTTAAGCCGGTGAAATCTATGCACATGCGCAAGTCTTTCACGTCCTTCTTAGGTACTAATACAGGATTTGCTAACCATTCTGTATGAATGACTTCCCTAATAAACTTAGCGACAGTAAGTCGCGCTATCTCTTTTCCTATGGCTTTCTTTTTCTCTGGACCAAAACGACGTAGACCCTGCTTCACTGGTTTTGTGCCTTTGAAGACGTTGAGGCTGTGCTCGGCAAGTTCCCGGGGTACACCTGGCATGTCCCGGAGGAACTTGACGAGCGCGCCTTCCTATGCGTCTCCTAGGTCTGTGCCTATGTTCGTCGTCTTGCTGGCATCCGTGTCATCATGCTTTACTTTCTTGGAGTTTGCGCTGGCTTTGAAGGTGACGTCTGATGCACAAGGCGGCTTCTTACCAGCCGGCATCTCATCAGGGTTGACCTCCTTCTTGTACCGCTCCAGCTCCTCGGCGCTAATGACTGCTTCGGCAAAGATGGCATTGTCGGCTTCACATTCCTTAGCCATCTTGAAATTGCCATTGACGGTGTTGATTCCATTTGGTCCAGGGATCTTGAGCTTGATGTAGATGTAACACGGGCGTACCATGAATTTGGCAAAAGCTAGGCGACCGAAGATTGCATGATATGCGCTTTTGAACGGTACCACCTCAAAGGCGACCTCTTCCGTCATGTAATTGGTTTCCTCGTCAAAAGTGACATCTAGCACGATTGTGACCATGGAGCTTGCCTGCCTGCCCGGTACAATGGCATGAAACTTGACAGTGCTATGTTGCAGCTGTGTTTCGGATAGACGCATCTGCTTCAAGGTTTCAAGATAGAGGATGTTGATGCTACTTCCTCCGTCCATAAGCACCTTTGAAAGCCTGCATTTTTCCACAATTGGGTTAACAACAAGTGCGTAGTTTCCTGGGTTTTGTGGAACCTGATCAGGATGATCACTACGGTCCCATGTAATGGGATACTCGGACAAGTTGAGATACTGAGGAACTGTCGGCATAGTGGCGTTGAGTTCCTTCCAGACCGCCTTTTCCTTTTTGGCTGATGGTGTGGCCAGGAATGTGACAAGACTTTCTTCGACCCTAGGGAACTTTTCGCCTTTCTTCTGCTTATGCTCCGGCTCCTTTGTCTCTGAGGCGCTTTCCTCGTTGTCCTTTTGTTCTTTTTTGTCTTTGCGGTTTTTGCGCTTGAACTGCTTTGCCTTGTATCCAGCATCGGGATCTTTCTTGATGTCATCGTTAAGGCGGCACTGCCTATTGGTATGAGTGCATTTGCCAAGCTTGTTGTGATGGGCACAAGGTTCGTCTTTGATGTCGTCATATGTGACCTTGATTGCTCTTGGTCCCTGACTGTCATCACCCTTTCTGCTCCGCCACCTGCTAGCATTGCTCGGGCCACCTTTCTTGTTAGCAAAAGCAATTTCCTTTGATGGTCCCGGCTGGTCATTGGCTTGGCTCTTTTTTCGGCTTTGGTGACTGTTCTGCTTTTCTGGATTCACCGTCATGTCCATGCGCACATCATCATCATCTGCTCGGGCGTCGTCTTCTGCTGCAGCGTAATTATTCGCGCTGTCTAATAGTTCCCCGAGCTGCTTGATGTTTTGGCTGGCTAACATGTGTCTCATCATGTTGCCTTTCTTCAGGCTGTTCATAAATGCATGTATGGCATGGGTCTCTGATACTCCTTCACATGCGTTCTTAGTCTCCGTCCACCTGGAGATGAAAGCACGGCTTGATTCTCCCACCACCTGAATGCACTTTAGGAGATCGGGATAAGCCTTTGGACACTTGTATGTGCAGGAGAAGTGTTGCGTGAAGTTCCTATGCATGTCCTGCCAGTTGTGAATACTTTTTTCGACAAGGTGTCAATCCATAACCGGGCCGTTCCTTCTAACATAAGTGGAAGAAAACGGACGGTTGCGTTGTAATCACCATCGGTAATTCCGACGGCATGGATGTAATCAGGCAGCCACGTATCTGGGTTATCAGAGCTGTTGTGCTTGTTCACAATCTTCTTGACATTGCCTAACGAGGATGGGAGCTGCACTTTGCGAATTTCCGGACCGAAGCATTTGGGCCCAAGGTATGACTCTTCTCTGGCCGCCTTTATCTCGTCTATGCGAGTGCGAGCGTCAGATACATGAGTGTGCTCCTTGGCCGACCCTTGGTTTGATCGACTGTGCCTTGGCTCGTCATGATGGCTTCGGCGAGGCGGAGAGCGGGAGCGAGACCGTCGTGGAGGCGGGTCCCTGTTGCCCCTACGTCCTTCGTCTCTTGCCCGGGGTGCGGGCGGAGGTGGCATGTTAAGCCGATCGCTCTCCCTTCTTGCGCCTTTATCTTGCTCTCTGTCTCGACGAGGCGCATCGTTCTTCTTATGGCGATCGTTGTCTCTGTTCTGGCGGTCGTCTTTTGCCTTGTCATTGTGGCAATTGGATCCTGTTTTAGACTCATCCCTATGCTTTTTAGGAAATTCGTCTTTCTTGGGTTCTTTACCCTTATTGCCATGACTACTGGAACCTGTCGGGTCCTCTGGGCCTCCGCCTCCAGCGGCGGCCGTTTTGCAAAGACGCGTGTCATGTCCCAGCTTCGAGCCGGAATCCGCCCTGGCTTGCTGCTGAGCCGCCTTGTCGATGAGCATCTTCGAGTAGTGGTGGCGCTCCTCAATCGGGACAGACTCGTCTTCCATGATCTCCTTGGCAGCTTCTAGAGTTTTTGTCGACGTGGAGAAGAAGATGATTCCATCTGGGTTGACTCGATAAGGGTACTTTTGCCAAGCCTTTAGGGGCTTCTGGGCAGAAGGCCTTTCAAAGTTTTCTGCCAAATCCCGATGCAGGTGAGGGTCACGCCGTTTTCTTGCGTTGTGGAATTTCTCGACATCCCGGGTGCGTCGATACTCTTCCTCATCTCGAGCCTTTTCTGGTAGAATTAGCTTTTTTTCCTTGTTAAGGAGGGACAGCTTGTACTTAATGTTAACTTCAGTCTCCATGAGGAGTGCCTTTCGCCTGTCCTCAAGCTTGTCCGTGGTCGGGTTTGGTCCCAGAGGTGTTCTGAGCATCTCGGGCAGGCGGGCGTGCTCCTCCTTTGTTCTTTCGAGGTCATTTTCTTCGATGGGGGTGGCCGGGGAAGATCCTTTGAGGTTAGGTACCTCTGCCGGCTTTGTCGCCCTGTTATCAAGATGTTTGATGCTGGAGGAAGCTTCGGCTTCGTCAGCTTTTGTTTCGGCCGCTGCCGCTCCAGTTTCCTTGGGAGTTCCGATCTGAGTAGTCATTAAGACTTCTTTGGCGCTGGCTAAGCCATACCCAATGGCGTCAACCCGTGCCGCAAAATCATCCTCCTTGCTTGCATCGGAATCTGAACCTTCCTCCATTGGGGTGGTGGACTCAGATCCGGCGTCTGAATCAACTCATGTCTGTAAGGCAGGAAGGATCGATTCAGGATTAGAAGTGGACGACATAGGGCCAAATGCATCTATGACACCGACAAAGTGAGAGGCGGACTCCCTGAGCCCGACAGAGGAGCTAGAGTCAGTCTCGCTTTGGGTGTCAGAGTCGCTGATATCGCGATAGGCGAACTCCGAGGAGAAAGCCAGATCTGATCCACCTTGCTGGTCGATTGTTTGATCGATGGGGTGGTGGGTGGGCCAGAATGCGCCAGATCCCCTGGGCATCCATACGCTTCAGCCGTGAATCCCATGAAGATGTTGATGGTGCCGAAGGGGACGACAAAGCCGGACACGAGATCGTCATTTGCTGGGATGTATGATCCATCCTCCTCGATGCACCCTAAGTTGCCGGAGATGCGGGCGCGGCCCACCGCCACGGTTTTGCCGACCTCGCCCATCGCTCCTGCCTGGAACATAACTCCCGACGCCTTTGGCCCCATGGTAGGCGCCAACTGTCGAGGTATTGGTAACGCGGATCCATAGTAGGTAGCCATGCGTACCGTAGAGATTGGGGAAGAACGTGGAGGGCTCTAGTGATGGGAATGCACACAGAGGTTTACCCAGCTTCGGATCTCACAACGGCGGCGAGATCCTACTTGCTGCTATAATTCACTAAAGGCGAATATGTGTACAGGTTACAATGAGGTTGTAAAGCATAGCCCTGAGGCTCCTGGAAGGCCGGCTTATAAAGGCGTCGTGCCTTCCCCTACAAGGAAAGTACTAACCGACCTAGATCATGAGTCCTAGACTAACACGGCTGGAACCCTAACTTGCTCCGTAAGGCGGACGTTCCTCCTGCCATCGTCTTGGACTTCACTAAGCCGGCCCTAGGCTTTACCTTGCGCTTCTGCCCCTTTGGGCTGCCCAACCAAGCCATCCGGCTTTGTCCATGATGGGACACCCTGGTGGGCCAGGATTTATCCACCATGGCAGGTATACCCGTTCGGCATATCCCCCACATTAGGGGTTTAAATAACCCGGCGAGAAGGAAAGTCATCCTTGATTTTCTTACTGACAAGCATTGCAACTTAATCTGTTTCCAAGAAACCAAGATGGCACTGATTGATAAGCAGATCATGAAGGAAACGTTGGGTTCTTGGTTCAAGGACAATTTTGTGTTCAAACCAGATGTGGGAACTAAAGGGGGAATTCTAATTGCTTGCTGAAGACAAGAGCAACTCAAATTTAAATTTAAGACAGATGAGCTGCTTGAAGGCTGCACTGGAAGATCTTGAGCTCCGGGAATTCCAATTGTATGGCCGCCGGTTCACATGGTGTAACGAAAGGGATAATGCGACCAACACGAGAATTGACATAGTCTTTACGTCCAAGGATTGGGAGCTACACTATCCTCAATTTCAGCTAACGCCAGCCTCTTCGTCTATCTCAGACCATTGCCCACTTTTCCTCAAAAAGATGGAGCGCAAGAATTTCAAAGGATTTAGATTTGGAATTTTTTGGACAAAGATGGATGGTTTTGCTGAGGTGGATAAAAAGGAGTGGGACAAACCAGTACATACTCAAGATGCTATTAAAAGGTTGCATATCAAGCTTAGTAGGACAGCAAAGGGACTGAAAAGTTGGGACAGGAAAAGAGGTCAAGAAATTAGACTCAAGTCTGATATAGCACACGAGGTTATTTTCAGATTAGATGTTGCTCAAGAAAGTCGAAGTCTCTCTGCCGAGGAAAAGCAATTGAGGTCCTTTCTGAAGGACAGATTGTTAGGCTTTGCTGCACTTGATAGAATAAAGTGGAGGCAAAGATCTAGAATGCTTTGGATAAAGGAAGGTGACGCTAATTCTAAAAACTTTCACCTAAGAGCTAATGGAAGACGCCGAAAGAATCATATCCCCACTTTATCTGGGAGGAATGGTGTTGTTAATGATCATGCTGCTAAGAGTGAGTTGCTGTTTGAACATTTCAAGAATCTGATTGGCAAGGAGGAGCATAGAAGAATTGGCCTATACTAGGATTTTCTTGGGCTGCCAAGGTTACAGCTAGAACACCTTGATGCTCAGTTTTTTGAAGAAGAAATCAGGGCTGTAGTCATGGATATTCACGGGGAAAAGGCCCCAGGCCCCGATGGATATGTGGGGCTCTTTTTCAAGAGTTGTTGGGACATAATAAAAAAGGATCTAGTGTAGGCCCTGCAGCAACTTCATGGACTGAGAGGGAATAAATGGCATCTCTTAAACTCAGCTCACGTTGTGCTTTTGCCGAAGAAGGAAGGGGGTGAAACTGCTCAGGATTTTCGGCCGATTAGTCTCATGCATAGTATTGCAAAGATAGCGTGCAAACTACTGGCAGTTAGGTTGGGGCCTGAACTTAAAAACCTGGTGTCTTCAAATCAAAGCGCCTTCGTGAAGACAAGATCTATCCAAGATAATTTTTTGTATGTTAAAAATGTGATTAAAGAAGCTCACGGGAAGAAAATACCACTTTTGTTCCTCAAATTGGGCATTGCAAAGGCGTTTGATTCAGTACATTGGAGCTACATTCTGGGGGTGTTGAGAGGATTTGGGTTTGGGTAGCGCTGGTGTGATATTGTGGCCTTGTTGCTTGCGACTTCCTCTTCGAAGATTTTGCTCAATGGAATTCCTGGAAGGAAACTGGTGCACAAGATGGGTCTACGACAGGGAGACCCGCTTTCCCCTGTTGTTCATTCTTATGATGGAGCCGCTGCAGAAGTTCCTCTCCAAAGCCACTGAGGTGGGCCTGCTCTCACCGTTGAAGCTTCGTTCGGCCAGAACGAGGTCCAGTTTCTATGTTGATGATGCAGCGTTATTTCTTAACCCTTTGAAGCAAGATATGGTGGTTGTTCAGAGAATCCTGCACACTTTTGGGGAGATTTCAGGTCTTAGAGCTAATTTGAGCAAAGGCAAGGTTTTTCCAATCCAATGCAGCAGTTTGGACCTATCGGAGGTTCTAAATGAGTTTGGAGGCTCTGTTGGCAATTTTCCATGTCATTATCTTGGGTTGCCCCTGGGGCTTCGAAAGCCTACTAAAGCTTAATTACAAAAGCTTGTGGACAGAATTGCAAGCAAACTGAAACCTTGGAAGGGAAGCTAATGACAAGAACTGGACGATTGACTCTCATTAATTCGGTTTTATCTTCATCCTTGACCTACTTCCTTACCAACTTCTATCTCACACCTTGGGCTATAAAGAAGATTGATAAAATTCGGAGAGGATTCTCGTGGAAAGGGGATGAAGAAGCTAAGGGGGGCATTGTTTGGTAAATTGGAAAGTTGTTTGTGATCAAAAAAAATTCGGGGACTGGCCGGGCATCAAAATTTTGGATATGTATGGCCGAGCTCTTCGACTATGCTGGTCGTGGTATGCATGGCATGACACAGATCGTCCATGGAAGGGTATGGAGGTCCCATGCGACCCTAAAGATTGAAATCTTTTTGCTGCTTGTACAAAGATTGCTGTGGGCAATGGTCAAAAGACCAAATTCTGGACCCATAGATGGCTAGACGGCAGTGCTCCGATTGAGATGCCCCCCTGCTTGCCAGGCTGATTAGAGGAAAGAAAATCACAATAGCAGAAGCAATAAATAATGGAAGATGGCTTAGGGGCCTCTCTCGCATTGCCACCGAAGAGGAGCTGCACCAATTTCCGCACCTTTGGTCAAAAATCGATGAGGTTCAGATGAAGCGGACACGATTAAATGGCTCCAATTTGCGGATGGGGTTTATTCGGCTAAATCTGCTTATGAGATGCAGTTCACGGGAAGGATACTGCAACCACATGTCGAACGGGTTTGGAAGACAAAGACAGAAGGCAAGGTCAAAACATTTATGTGGTTGTTGCTACAAAATCGGAACTGGACAGCAGATAGGATGCTGAGAAGAGGCATGGCTTGCAACCCGACATGCAGCCTATGTGATCAAGAGCCTTAGACAGCGGCTCACCTGACAGTTGGGTGCTCTTACGTCAAGGAGGTGTGGGCTTCGTTCTCAAACTCCAATCCGCCCCTTGCTAGGATTGGATCCCAAGCAGCCTCGGTAAAAAATTGGTGGAACAAGATTCAGAGCTGCGCCCCCAAAGATCAAAGAGATAAAACTGTCACCCTTGCCTGCTACCTGGTTTGGAATATCTGGAAAGAAAGAGGGCGACGAGTTTATGAGCAGCAAGAAATTCCTGCAACCGTGCTCGCTCAAAGAGTTAGGGAAGAGGTCGCGCTTGTTGCCAGCGTTCGCTAAGTGCGTTTTGGTGCTTTCTTTACTTTTTCTCTTTTGTTTTTTTGTGGAAATCTGGGTTCTGTCGGATATCCACACTCTTGCCTATTCAGGCTTGTACAGTTTTTCCCTCTCCTATTCAGCTCAAGCGAGTGACAGGCTGCATGCAAACATGGAGCCGTAACGTATTTGGGTCAGTGCACAAAGAGATAAAAAGACTACGCGACCAGCTCGCGGTAGCTAAGGAGATGGAAGCTAGAACCGGCGACTCACAGGAGGTTCGTGCGGTTGAAAAAGAACTACATGAAATATATGAGCGAGAAGAGATCATGTACAGACAGCGATCTCGTATTGAATGGCTCAAGGCGGGTGATAGGAACACTCGCTATTTCCATAATCGAGCGTCTCACCGGAGGCATAAGAACACGATCCAAGCCCTACGGTGGGACGATGGGTCTAAATGCTCCACTGACGAAGACATGCGTGCACTGGCGCGGTCCTTCTATTCCTCGTTGTATTCTTCTGAAGGTGCCTCCAATCTGGATTTGATTCTCGACAACGTGGTACCTTTAGTCTCGGAGCAGATGAACTCAAAACTGTTGGCTCCTATATCGGATGCGGAGATAGAGAAAGCCCTGTTTCAAATGGGCCCAACAAAGGCTCCTGGGCCTGATGGGCTGCCAGCATTGTTCTATCAACGACACTGGTACAGTGTCGTTTCTTAAGGGAGAAGTGTGTCGGGCCGTCAGGGATTTTTTGAATGGAGTGGATCTCCCGCCAGATTTTAATGACACAGTGTTGGTGTTAATTTCGAAGGTTAAATCCCCTGACCACCTCACTCAGTTCCAGCCTATATCTCTTTGTAATGTGTTGTACAAGGTGGCGTCCAAGGTGATGACCACAGGCTGAAGTTGATTCTCCCTATTCTGATCTCGGAGGAACAGAGCGCTTTTGTCCCAGGAAGACTTATAACAGACAATGTGTTTATTGCTTACGAATGTGTTCACTCCATCAGAACGAGGAAGAGGAAAAAACCGCTGTGCGCGGTTAAGCTGGACATGATGAAAGCGTATGATAGGGTTGAGTGGATCTTTCTCCCCGGATTGGATTCATATGGTGATGAGGTGTGTGAGCACGGTGCGGTTCTCAGTAAGGTTGAATGGGGGAAATTCTGATGCGTTCTTCCCATCTAGGGGGCTTCGCCAGGGAGACCCCCTCTCCCCCTATCTGTTCCTTTTCTGTGTGGAAGGGTTTTCTACTCTGCTCAAGAAAAAACAGGATGAGAATATGCTGAAGGGCGTTCAATTTGGATCGGATGGGCCTCATATTACCCATCTTCTGTTTGCGGATGACAGCATTGTTTTTCTTGAAGCTTCAGTGGAGAGCATGCACGCATTGAAGGAGGTCCTCCTTGCGTATGAGGCGGCATCGGGCCAGAAAGTGAACCTTCAGAAGTCCTCCCTTTTCTTTGGAGAAGGGTGTAGCCAAGAGAGAAAAGATGAGCTGAAACTAGCCCTTGGTGTCTCGGAGGAGGCTCTAAGTGAACGTTACTTGGGCTTGCCAACAGTGGTAGGCAGATCCAAAGAAGGGTGTTTCAAGTATATTAATGAGAGGTCCGGTGCCAAAGTTAGTGGATGGAAGGGTCAAGGGCTATCAAAGAAGGCAAAGGAGACACTAGTCAAATCTGTCCTTCAAGCAACACCCACCTATCCAATGAGCTGCTTCAAATTTAATAAAAAACAATGTAAGAAACTCAGCTCAATCTCCTCGAACTTCTGGTGGGGAGATACAGATGGCAACCGAAAGGTGCATTGGATTTCTTGGGAGAAAATGTGTTTGCTGAAGAATCGTGGTGGCAAGGGTTTTCGTGATTTTGAGGCATTCAACCAAGCGCTCTTAGCGAAACAAGCTTGGCGTATTCTCACTGTGCCGAGCTCGCTTTGTGCACGGGTTCTCAAGGCAAGGTACTTCAAAAACTCAGACCTGCTTCACGCGGGGTGCCCAGGCCATGGTTCTTTTACATGGCGTAGCATCCTTCATGGGCGCGATCTGCTTAAGCTTGGCCTGATCTGGAGGATAGGGGATGGGTCCTCGGTTGACGCTTGGAACAGCTCCTGGATTCCGAGAGCTAGTTCACAACGGCCGCTTGGACGCAGACCGGAGGCACCGGCCTCCATGCTGAAAGTCTCTGAGCTCCTCACTGATGATGGCCTCGGATGGAATGATCAAAAGCTGCGACAAGTCATGTATGAGTTTGATGTGGAAGATATCAAGAAAATCCCTGTCGGGGGGCCAGGGGTGGAGGATTATGTTGCTTGGAACTGGACGAAGAATGGCCAATTCTCGGTACGTTCGGCGTATCACCTCAAGATTCAACAGAAAGATATTCACAGCGGGGTAGAGGCTGCTCAAACTCCGTTGAAGCCCACAAGGGTTGGCTTGCTCTGTGGGGTGCAAATGTCTCAGGAAAGGTGAAAGTTCATGTGTGGAGGCTGTTGAAAAATGGCCTAGCCCTGGGTGCCGAACTGCAGCGGTGGAAGATCAAGCTGGGAATTAAGTGTATCGCATGTGGGCGGGAGGAGACAGCCCTCCACAGGTTTTGGCACTGCCCAAACGCCCAGCAATTCTGGATGCATGTCAATGAATCAGCTGACTGCTGCACTCATCTCCCACCGGCGAATGTCCATGACCAAAGGGACATTATGCACTGGATGCTGGACTGGTTTACTGGAGCCAAGGAGACGGATATTGAGATCACTATGATGTCGCTATACCACTGATGGTTGGCGAGAAACGATGCCAGAGAGACTACCAGAATTGAGGACCCAGAAACTATTGCAAAGCGTTCCATTCGTCTTCTCGAGGAGTGGCGCAATGTTCAGTCTGCTCGATCAGAAAGTCCTCCCAAGCCGAGAGAGCGCTGGCTCCCTTCGGCACGAGGATGGACTAAAGTTAATTTCAATGGGGCAATGGCAAAGGACTCGAACAAAGGTGGCGGAGGTGTGGTTGTGCGTGACCACGACGGGCGTTTCCTTGCGGGAGCGAGCCGTTTTTTTCCCTCCCTGCTTGATCCCCCGAGGATGCCGAGATGCGGGCATGCAAGGTTGCCGTCGAGCTGATCAAGAGACTGAAGTTGAAGAGGGTTGTTCTGGAGACGGACAATGTTTCTGTGGCGTCGAAGCTGGCTAATGGGAGAAAGACAGGTCTATGTTAGGACCGATGGTGGAAGAGATCAAAGCGGCGTTCAGCGAGCTGGATGACTGCTCGATCAAATGGGCACGGCGTACTGCCAACAAAGCTGCTCATACTTTGGCTAGGGAGGGCTGCGGTTTAGAACTGAATAAGGTTTGGTTTCTGGTTTATCCAGATTGTATTGGGAACTTTCTGACCAGGACATGTCCGGGATTGAATAAGGATCGCAGCAACTTAATTTCAAAAAAAAAAAAAAGACTGCGGTTCGGGGTCAAAAATTAATACTTGCGTTGGCGTTGAAACTGTCTATAGTGTATAGACTCGAGATTTTTTTTTTTTGACGGAGTATAGACTAGAGAGTAGGTAGGATCAGCAGCACGTAACTTTGTACGTATGCGTATTTATTCTTCGGTCTCTTTTGACGCACATAATATTTTGCAAACACTACGGGAAAGCGTCAAAACGCCGACGGCCTCCCTGTACGCCGACGGCCAAATGTGGGGGCCGTCGGCGTACAGCACGAGCTAGGGTATGCGACCAACAAGCCGTCGGCATACGAACCGCCGTCGGCGTAGCCATCTGCGGCCCGACGGCCGCCGTCGGCGTACAGGAGGCCGTCGGCGTACGCACGCCCACCGTGACGGATCGGGGACGGACGTTTAACTGCGTTGATACGCCAACGGCAATGACTTGTATACTGTTCCTTTTTTATTTATTTGTGTAGGGTTTAGGGTTTAGAGTAGGTATAATTTATATATAAATTGGATCTATAATTTCTCTCCCAATATCGGTATCCCACCAGCATAAAATAACGGTTTGAGTTTCCGGAACCCGACCGTACAACATATACATGTAAAATAAATAAAAACAACAGATGTAATATACACCTACAACATAAATATTAAATATTAAACACACCGCTGATTCAACGGCTCACAAGCACTAGAAGGAAACACATGATCCGTGTGCTTCTGCCTGATCCAAGGGCTCACAAGCGCTCGAAAGAAACACACCGATGATCCAACGGCTCACAAGCACTGGAAAGAAACACACGATCCGTGTGCTTCTGCCTGATCCAAGGGCTCACAAGCGCTCGAAAGAAACACACCACTGATCCAACGGCTCACAAGGACTGGAAGAAAACACACGATCCGTGTGCTTCTGCCTGATCCAAGGGCTCACAAGCGCTCGAAAGAAACACACCGATGATCCAACGGCTCACAAGCACTGGAAGGAAACACACGATCCGTGTGCTTCTGCCTGATCCAAGGGCTCACAAGCGCTCGAAAGAAACACACCGCTGATCCAACGGCTCACAAGGACTGGAAGGAAACACACGATCCGTGTGCTTCTGCCTGATCCAAGGGCTCACAAGCGCTCGAAAGAAACACACCGCTGATCCAAGGGCTCACAAGGACTGGAAGGAAACACACGATCCGTGTGCTTCTTCCTGATCCAACGGGTCAGCAGCGCCAGAAAGAAACACACGACGCCTATAAATAGGCCACTCCTCAGACATGTTACTCACTCACACAAAACATTCCAGCGTCAGTCGGAGAGGCATCTTTGGGCAACCAGCGGCAAGACGTATCTGATGATCTGCGACCGTTCCAAACGGTTGCAGATCATCAGAGATGTTTTGCCGGACGGTTGTAGATCATCAGAGACGTCTTACCGCTGCTTGGATCGAAGTGGCGCTCAAACACAAAACATTCGGGTTCCCTAGCTATGACCGACACTGAATGCAACGACATTCGACCGTGAATCAGTGTCGGGCTGTAGCTAGGAGAAACCGTGTGTTTTGTTTCCCAGGTTACTCGTCCCCTTATATAAAGGGCCAGGGGCAGACCCCAGATTTGCTATCAGTACCGCGTCACCACCGCGTCGCCGCCGCCCTTGTCCACGCCTCTCGACGACCTCTCCGCGCCCGTGGCCTCGGCCGGCGCCCCTCCACGCCTCTGTGGACCTCCCCTAGTCCGTCCCCATGCCAGTGTACGGTACCCTTTCTCCCTGATCCCCTCCTCCCCTCCGTAGGTTGCATGTACCTTAGGTGTTTGATCAAATTCCCCACTATTGGTTTCAGATCTCGGGCATATACGTCGGCGATGGCCGCGGCCGGACACCCGTTGGACAATAACGGCCCTGTGCGGGATTGGGCTCCGCCGGGCTGGCACTGGGAGTTATCTTCCGGAACGCGTAGCTTGGTAAGAAATCCGGGCGAAGTCGCCGACCCGGATCTTGTTTGGTGGAGGTCGCGTGGGCCAGGGAGCTTCCAGAGGGAGCCGGCCCCCGAGGAGGAGGTACGTCGTCGTATAAGGGAGGAGGATGCGCACGTCCGTCGCTACATGCATCTGTTGGATACGATGTATACTAATACATGACAGGCAATGCAAAGGAATCCTTATCATGTGAGTATTTACTCTGTGATGGTTCCTACTCTTTGGGTGAGGAGCGCTCCCCGTGATGCACCCCGCGGCCTAGTACGAGGCAGAAGTTAGTTAAATAAAAATGGCATGAGGACGATCGATCCAGCTGTAACCGGAGATTAAATAAAGATGTAACCGTCATACTTTTTGCATATTAATTTGATCTATGTTGCTTTTTGCATAGAGTATTTGTATGTGTACTTGTTGCTATGTGAAATGATGAACTTGATTTTCGACAAAAGTTTTACAAACATTCTTCACAAAAAGCACTATCATGTAGAAACATCTACAAGTGCTCATATTCGACACATAGGCACTCTACAATGTGCAATATCCTACTCCGGGGTGTGACCGGCTTCACTTTCTCTCTAGTGATTTTCTGCACTTAGAGGTGAATACTCCCGTTTCGGGAGAACCGGATGGAATATTGTGTTGATTTGGGGTAGACTTTGGTTTCTCACCTTCCTATGGCCTAACCTAACACAACCAAGCAAAAAATTCCACTGGCCTACCCCCTTTCGACGCACGTCTATGGGGGTAGACGAAAACGTTAGGGTTTTCCCAGCGGATTCGGGGTTTCGCAGAAGCGGAGCCCCGGAGCGTCGGAACCCCACCATAACCTAGGTTGTGCCATACCATATGTATACAAGTGTGTTGTGTGTTGTAAATGTGCAATATCCTACTCCGTGGTGTGACCGTCTTCACCGGCTTCACTTTCTCTCTAGTGAGTTTCTGCACTTGGAGGTGAAAACTCCCGTTTCAGGAGAACCGGATGGAATCTTGTGTTGATTTGGGGTAGACTTTAGTTAAATAAAAAAAGACAGGCTTGCCGTCGGCGTAGGTCAAAGCCGTCGGCGTATGTCCACCTTATCTTCTAAGCCATCGCAGCCACCCGCATCTTATCCACTCTCCGACCCCGCACCTTCGCACGCCCCACCCGTCCTCCTCCGCCGGCCGCCGCCTCTAGCCGTCCTCCCCCGACACCCGGCCGCGCCACCCGTCCTCCTCCGCCGCCCCACCCGTCCTCCTCCGCCGCCGGCCGCCGCACCCGTCCTCCTCCGCCGTCGCCACCTCTAGCCGTCCGACCCCGACCTCGCCGCGCTGCGCCTCCCCCGACCTCGCCGCCGCCGCCGCCTCTAGCCGTCCGACCCCGACCTCGCCGTGGCGCTCCAACCCCGACCTCGCCGCGCCTCCCCCGACCTCGCCGCCAGGTACTCCCCGCCCCCTCCCCTATTTTCTATGTATTTTAGATTTAGGGATTTTAGGAGTAGGATTTTAGGGATTTTAGGAGTAGAAATTATAGATGGAAATTATAGGATTTTAGGGATTTTAGGAGTAGAAATTATAGATGGAAATTATAGGATTTTAGGGATTTTAGGAGTAGGATTTTAGGGATTTTAGGAGTAGAAATTATCCACTGTAAATGTAGTATTGTCCATTGTAAATTAGATTTTGTTCATCAAAATCCATGTTATAATAATTGTTCATTTAGTACAAAAGAATGTTGTATTTAGGGAAGTGTTGGATGGGTCTTATTATCTTAATGCGGGATGGTTTGGTGTTAGGTTTACTAAATTGTGAACATTTTCAAAGAAATAACCAGTAACAAAGTTTTTGCTCCCATAATAATGATTAATAACGCAACACATGCAAATAGAAATTATAGATGGAAATTTTGTGGTAGAAAATAGAAAATAACAAAATGATTTAGGGATAGATGTAGTAAATAAAATGTTGTTGAAAATAGAAAATAACAAAATGATTTAGGGATAGATGTAGCAAATAAAATGTTGTTGAAAATAGAAAATAACAAAATGATTTTAGGGATAGATGTAGCAAATAAAATGTTGTTGACAATTATTTTTCATATATGACTAACCCCTGTATCAAATGCTTTTGCTTAACTAAGTATCATGTCGGAGCCGGAGCGAAAGTTTCGTGGTGTTCATCGGAGACACACGAAGATCCCGACTTGGGCAGCTCAGATCACAGTGGATCACAGGAAGATCCAGCTTGGTACTTTCAGGTGCCCGTGGCAGGCGGCCCGCGCCTACGACTGCGCGGCGGTCCAGCACTTTGGGGCGAGAGCGATCCTCAACTTTGAGGATGAGCGGCGCGTGGCGCATATGTTAGCGCCAGATGGCATGAGGATCGCGACGAGGGCCGAGGAGAGGGAGCACCGGCAGGCAGAGAGGCTGCTCAGGGCGCGCCACCAGCGCGAGGAGGATGACCCCTTGGTCAAGGATCTCCTCCTTGATCCCCAGGTGATGGCGGTCCAGTACCAGGTCTTCAGCGAGAGCCGGCAGCAGCGCGGGCAGGGCGAGGCCGGCCCCTCCGGTACGCAGCAGCAGGGCGAGGACTCTAGCAGCAGCCTGTCCTCTTGCTGGGCCCGCTTGGTCGTCGCGGCTTCTCCAGCTGAGGAGGGGCCGCTTCGGTGCCCTTTGTTTTGTCGCCCTCTTCCGGAGCACGTCCTCGACCTTCTCCGGCCACCGATCACGCTTCGAGGGTATAAATCTTTCGCCTCTCTTGCTGCATAGGTTTATTTTGGTCTAGATCACCAAGTCAGTCGCGTAACCCGAGTCAGATCCCATCCGGAAGGGTTACAAATTTATAAATATGCAGGATTGTCCATCTTTGCATATTTATAACCGTAACACTTCCGGGTTGTCCTGTTGGACAGTCCGAGTACGTGTAGATCGGGTCGTGTTCCACGTTCTACCCCTTCCTGAGACGGAATTTCGGCAGCACCTCCCTGTTGTTCTTCGGATGCACACCCTCTCGGCTTGACAAGCTCGAGACGTGTATTCTGAAGAACAGCGGGGAGGTGCTGCCGAAATTCCGTCTCGGGTCGGGGTAGAACATGGGACACGACTCGATCTACACGTACTCGGGCGGGATAGGCCCCTACCTATTAGAAGTGTATGTGAACCCTTGCATGTTGTAAAAGATAAAATTTGGCCGTAATAAAATGGTGACATTGCATGCAAGAAAATAAAAATATGATGCATTTAATTTCATGTTATTATTATTTGGCTCACAGTAAAGCAGCAGAGGATGGCAGATAATGGGTGGATGTACAGTGGCCGAACTAGTTTGGTTGACAAAACAGATGAGTGGGTATGGAAGACGCATTTGTTAGTGAAGGAGTTAGCGCGTAAGGGTTCAGAGTCAGGCGCTCGTGGACAGTGCCCTTGCCCTCGTTGCAAGTTTCGTACACGTCAGGGAAAGGATGATATGATTAAACACCTCTTCTCTCGTGGGTATATGCCGAACTTCGTGACGACAGTCAACTTTGATGAGTACGAGCGCGAGAGTGGCAGGGTGATGCGGCAGCGGATCAATGGCAATGAAGATGATGGGATTAGAAACTGGCTAGATGATCTCCGTGCTGGCGACATGCCAGATTCGCCACCATCACAGGAGGAACCGGAGGAACCTCCAGAACCGGAGGAACCGCGTGAACCGGAGGAACCGCGTCAACCAGAGGACCCAGAGCCAACCGCGAAGGCCTTCTTTGATATGATGGCCTCGTCTCAGAGGCCTCTGTACGAGGGTGCAAAAGTTTCTCAGCTCGATGCCATCTCGCAAGCACTAGCCAACAAGCTCCAGTATGGCAGCACCCGTTCATGCTTTGAAGCGCATCTGCAAACAACTGGTAACCTGTTGCCTGAAGGGCATTGTCTGCCTCAAAGCATGTACGAAACGAAGAAAATCCTGCGAGATCTCAGCATGGATTATCAGAAGATAGATTGTTGTCCAAAAGGATGCCTTTTGTTTTGGAAACAGTTTGCCAATGACAAGTACTGTATCTTGTGTAAGGCCTCTAGGTATCATGTGGTAAAAGGACCGATGGTACGAAGACGCAGTCAAATGTCGCCGTTAAGATTCTTCGTTACCTCCCATTCATACAAAGAATCAAGCGGCTTTACATGAACAAAGAGTCTGCCACACAGATGCAATGGCACAAAACGGGGAAGAGATACAAGGATGAGCACGACCGGGAATTGATGGGACATCCATCTGATGGTACGGCATGGAAGAACTTTGATGCGAACCACCCCGATGAGGCAGCAGATGCTCGAAACGTGAGAATCGCGATAGCAACCGATGGATTCAATCCATATGGTTTGTCGACTACCTCGTACAGCTGCTGGCCCGTGTTTGTTATTCCGCTCAATCTCCCTCCTGGAGCCCTAATGCAAAAGAAGACCATATTCCTCTCGCTGATCATTCCAGGTCCTGAATATCCGGGGAAGAATTTAAGTGTGTACATGCAGCCAATTGTGGATGATCTGAACCACTCTTGGCACCACGGGACGTTGACATATGATCGTGCATCGAAGACAAACTTCTTGATGAAAGTTTGGTATCACAATTCCATGCATGACATGCCCGGGTACGCCCTATTCTGCGGATGGTGTACAGCTGGTAAGTGGCCATGCCCAGTGTGCAGGAACCGACTTGAGTTCATGTGGCTAACGGCGGGACGGAAGTATTCCGCGTTTGACACACATCGAAAGTTCCTCAAAAGAGGGCATCGTTTAGAGAAGACAAAAAGAACTTCAAGAAGGGCAGAGTTGAGCGTGAAGAAAAAGCGATACCAACTTTCGATGGTGCAGCTGTTGACGCCGAGCTAAGTGCTCTCGTGCCTGCAGGGAAAAGGCCCACGATATGTGGGATATGGTGTGGCGCACAACTGGACTCACGTGGCAGGCTTGACGCAACTCGAATATTACAAGGACCTCGAACTTCCCCATAGCATCGATGTGATGCACACCGAAAAGAATGTTGGAGAGTCCCTCTTTCACACAATCCTGAACATTCCTGAGAAGTCGAAGGATAATGTTAAGGCTAGAGTTGATGTTAAGAAGCTCTGTGATAGGGAGAGAATGCACATGAAGCCTCCTGAAGGCCGTCAAAAGAACTGGTTCAAGCCGCATGCTGACTTCTGCCTTAATAGTATGCAAAGTCTGAGGCATTCCATTGGCTCAAATTCGTCGTGATGTTCCCTGATGGCTATTGTTCGAATATAAGTAAGGGAGTCAATATACAATCGGCAAAAGTCACCGGGCTCAAGAGTCACGACTATCATATATGGATTGAGCGGCTGCTACCGGTGATGGTTCGAGGGTATCTCCCCGACCGTGTCTGGCGAGTGCTCGCGGAGTTGAGCCATTTCTTCCGCACGCTCTGTGCTAAGCAAGTATGTCCCCTGATTATTCAGAAGCTGCATGAACTAGTGCCGGAGTTGCTGTGCAACTTAGAGACGATATTTCCGCCAGGCTTCTTTACTCCGATGGCACATCTTGTTGTGCATCTTGCGAATGAGGTACTCTTGGGTGGACCGGTGCAGTTTCGTTGGCAGTTTTGTATTGAGAGAGAGTTTAAGTATATTCGAACCAAATGTGGAAACAAAAATAAGATTGAGTCATCATAGCCGAGGCAACTATCCTCAGGAGATGGCAGACGCCAGGCTAACGTACTACCCCGATGATGTTCCCACTATGCATAACCAGGCCTCTCGGTACAATGTCGACGAGCCCAAGCGAGACCCCAAGCTCGTCCTCTTCCAGTGTCCCGGTGGCAAGAGCGGTGGCCCAACAAGGTATAACTTGACCAATGATGAGCTGGAGTGCATAATGCTCTATGTGCTTATGAACATGAAGGAAGTGACCCACGACGAGCAGGGAGAAGAGGGCAGTTTCCTTAGGTAAAATGGGGAACAAATTACTTTGCAACTACTATCATGATTTCGTTCTAATACGTATTTTCTCCTTTTAGTCAATTCACGGATGAAATGTGGTCGGGAACATCAGATGGACCCAATGAAGCCGCGTTGGACACTCTTTTGAAAGAGCCTGCCCCCGGAAAGAAAAAATTCACGGTTTGGTTCAGGGAAAAGGTAATTTCAAACCTGTCCCTTCTACCTTGCAATTCGTGTCTTATCCCTCTTACTAATGCACAAAACAATTTGTACTTGTAGGGAGCTGATGCCAACGTTGTGATGTCAGATGAGTTGAGATGTGTCTCCCAAGGTTGTAACCGTAGAGTCGAGAAGTATGAGAAGTATGATGTGAATGGGTACCGCTTCCATACAGAGCATCACCAGAACAGTCGGCCTAATGCAAAGACTATAAATACCGGGGTCTTCACCAAAGGAGCCGGTAATTATGATTACTACGGAAGGTTACAGAACGTATATGAGCTGACGTTCAATAACACGAACATATCACTCAAGCTTGTTGTGTTCAAATGCCACTGGTTCGACCCTGAGCATGGAACCAAAAGTACCCCTTCCATTGGGTTAGTTGAAGTTAAGCCTTCAACCACCTACATGGATCCGATGTCTTTGTTGTGGCTCACCAAGCCTTTCAAGTTTATTATTTGCCCTACCCATGCAAGAAAGAGGGACTCATTGGTTGGGAAGTCGTGTTCCATGTATCGCCACGTGGTAAGCTACCCATGCCCTCCGAAGACGATTACAACAACATTGACCCTAAAACATACGAGGGGATTTTCTATCAAGAGGAACAAACCTTTGGGGACTTTGGCATACAAGGTCTTGAGGACCGCGAGGACAATGCACAAACAGGTGGTGACGTAGTGGTGAATCTAAAGGATATAGATATGCTCAACAAGTTACAGAGTGATAGTGATGACGATGATGAGCCTCCACGTGCGAGGAGGTTCCAATATACAACACTCGTGATAGTGATGTTGATAGTGATGATGAGAACCCAGGACTTAACTATGAGAGTGATGATTAGGGGTGAGGGTCTTTTATGTCCTTTTGCGTACTATTTACTTTTCACATGCTTAGTCTTTCAACATGCTTCTTTTAATTGCATTACGTCTTTATTCTTATTTACTACATTTTTCAACATGCTTAAAAGTTTATCCTTTCTCAATGCAGGTGATTGACCAAGATGAGCCAAGGCAAGGAATCATCGGCCTCGGGCTCTCGGGAGGTGTAGGATGTGTTCGGGTGTAGCGTGTGTGAATTCGAACTTGTTTGGAGTTTGTATGAATGCTTGGATGAATTTGAATCATGTTTGTGTCATTTGGATATGTATGTGATGTTTTATTTGATGTTTCTGTGATGTTTTATAATTTGTGCAATTTTAATTGTATTTAAAATGCGCCAGAAACCAGCAGCAAAAAGTTTCAGAAACTGAAAATATGGTCAAGGCTTGCCGTCGGCGTAGGATGCTGTGGGACGCACAGGATGGCGCCACGTCGACGCTGGAGGACCATATGGTCCCTACGCCGACGGCAATGCCGTCGGCGTCAGACTCCTCCCAGACGCACCAGATCAGCACACGTGGACTCTAGGCCGACGGCACTGCCGTCGGCGTATAGGTGGAGCAGACGGAGACGTTCGACGTCCGTTTTGTGGGTCCCACTGAGGCGTCGCCGACGGCGACGGATACGCCGACGGCATTTTGCGTACGCCGACAGCGTCCTACGCCGACGCCGATACGCCGACGGCGGCGGCCGTCGGCGTAGGCCTACGCCGACGGCGATCGTTGCTACGCCGACGGCGGACCGCCGTCGGCGTTTTGACGCTTTCCCGTGGTGAAATAATACTTGGTTTTTGACTTTTGAAGTTTGAAGAAGGTTCGTGGCTCTGTAAGAATGCCTCTTTTTTCTTATTGGCTCAGAAAGAATGTCTGTGTATTGATGGCCCTGTCTTGCACATCGCAAATTCCTATAGTGAGCATGGCTTTATTTGTAGTTTTTTTTTCGGAGAAATTTTTATTTGTAGTTTAGAGTCTACCATAAGCAGGCGATGGCTACCTGGTCTCCACACCACTGAACTTTCTAGCTAAGTAGCCAGTCCTCTCTTTCAGGAAACAGTGAAGCTGAAAACTGACCACGTACACACACATCGGTGACGCAAAGCCGGTGACGTTATCCCCTCAACATTTTCCTACGAGTTGTTATTAGTCTGACCATTAAATCTTGGAAGATCTACTCAAGTCACATCAGGCGCACAAGCTGGTTGTTTCGGCATTGGCTGGTTAAGTGCATTGGGAGCAAGATGTCGGGTAGAATGTCTGCATTGGCTGGATAAAGTTAAAAATTAGCAAGTTGCTGGCAGTTTAAAATTGGGCAAGTAGTTGGCAAAGGGACAGCAGGTTGTCACAGAACAGTATAGTCCATGTAACATCGAGTGCAGCGATATAGAGGTCGAGCTATATGGCTCTCGTTGTTGAATTTAATCTACATTTTTGTTTGTCCAAAAAATCGAAGCAAAAATTCTGTGTGAAGATAATGTTGAGATCTATAGTTGTGTAAAATGTTAGTGAAGAATTCATAGTATTTTCGTTTGGGTAAAAAAGACAAATTCGCAGTTCTAGATAGTGAATTGCGTTGAGATTCAAAAATTTGAAAAGTTAGCCAGATTTGTCTTTTTTGCCCAGTCCAAAATATTACGAATTTTTTGTTGAGATTTTGCACAACTGTAGATCTCAACAATATCTCCACTCAGAATTTTTGTTTCGATTTTTTGAACGCTCAAAAATGCAGATTTCAAAAAATTTAAAAAGTGGGAGCCATATAGCTCGGCCTACGTTTGGGGTTTCCGACGTAACATCTCTCATCAGCGTGGCAGCTTTTTGTAATGATATAAGATATTTGTGAACTAATGGCATTGTAGGATCTATGGTGTTCAGGTCCAAGTTGCCGCGCCACACCACAGTAGTAGCTAGTACAATCAAATCAAAGGAAGGGACGGTTTACAGCCTTACAGGTAGCCCCTTTTTAATTATTATTTTGAAAATGTTCTAAAATATTTCGGAAAAAAATATCTGGAGGTAGTCAACCATGTACACTACGAGCATGCAAATTTTCAAAGTGAAATGCCTCGTATTTTGGGCTCAACAAAAAAGACTAATCAAACAAATTTTAGAGAAAAAAGAGTTGAACTGTTCATCCAGATCTGCATATTTATCATTTCTTACTGAGGGTAGAATACATGCTATTTCATATCAAAAGTTTTACACATTGGTAGAGCAAAGTATTGACTACATCATGGTATTTTTTCAATTTTGTAAAGCTTAAAATTTGAACTTATCAAAAAAATCAAAATCAAGCTACCTGTAGTGCGGGAGCCATATCGCCACACTCGGGACCGACCACGTTAACAAACCTAGCGAGTTATTGATGTTTAGACCTCTTCCAATCATGTAAATATACACCTAATAATGTATTGATGTTTAGACTTCTTCCAATCATGTACTGCCCAACCAACCAGTACCATATGTTCAACGTAAGAATTCGTCCATATTCACCTATAGATGAGAACTTATTTGCCTCTTTATCTATAGATGGGACGTCGTTAATTTTCTTGACCGCGCAAAAACGGAAATCTAGGACAATAATGAAAGGGATATATTTGGAAGGAAAAGAGTAGGGAAGACCAAATTATGGCAATCTTAACACAGGACAAGTGGACAACAAGGGAGAAATCTACTGGATTGGTGAGAGACCTCACAATCTTCTCTCCACCTCTGCTCCCGGTCCAATGAAACGAGCACGTGCATCTGATTGAAATTCAGCTGCCGCATCAGCTGACGAAGATATATACTTCTATAATTGCTCTACTTTGGCTGCATTATTGCAGGAGCAGTTTACAAGTACTGCCCTAAACTTGTTTCAACTAATTTGCTTCTTCACTTACTCCGTGTTAACTGTGTCTGTGTGGATCCATGCATATGCCGACCTGTTCTCTAACCATCAAGTGAAAGGCTTAAGACGTGATGTCTATTCTTTTCCAGATAAACTGGAAAAAACATGGAATTTTGGGGCAGAATAATGGTGGTATTTTGGCAAGGAAATAACATTTCGAAGGCCAGATCAATCTGAACACCGGACAAGCACAAGCCTACTGGAATCATGAGACATCAATGTTGCCACATCTCTGTTCCCGGTCCAAGCGAGGCATTTGGAAAAAAAAATCTATCATTGCAATTATTTTGCAACGAAAACTGGACACGTTCAGGTGCAGCTGCTGCCGCTGAATTAGTGTAATGTACTAACAGTACTATAATCAGTATAGTACAAGTAGTCTAACAGACTACAGTACTAGAGCGAGTAGCCGCCACTTTGGTAAAAAACAATTGCCACCTTTCGTCTAAAATAGTAGTACCAACTTGGCTGCATGTTTCCATACCTCTGAGTATATATCCCCAACTTTATTGCTCTGATTCATCGCCTCTTACAGGGAAGGGAGATCCGGAGATGGGTCCGGGACCAAGGTGGAGTTCGTGCTTCCGCCATGGCTCCGCCGTGCTCTTTTCGCTGATGCTCCTGTCAGCTCAGGCTCAGCTGCAACCACCGCAGACTGACCCAACCGAAGGTATGTACCACGCATTCGCTCGTCCGTCGTTAGAGTTGGGAGAGGAAGTCCTGAAGGAAGGCGTAAAATTTGTGTTTGATTTTCGATGGGCAGCGGCGGCCGTGAACGCGATACTGCGCAAGCTGGGGCTGGAGGCGCCGTCGTCGTGGAACGTGAGCGGCAACCCCTGCAGCGGCGCCGCCACGGACGACACGCCGCTGGACGACAACCCCAACTTCAACCCGGCAATCAAGTGCGACTGCACCGACCAGAACGGCACCCTCTGCCACGTCACCAGGCTGTAAGCTTAAGCTCTAATCCGGCTAGCTAGATTTATGTTTTCTTCTTCTTCTTGCTCACCATCCATTCCGCATTTTCTCGTCTGCTGAATAGCTGACGGCTCAGCTGGTTGGTTGGAGAAGATGAACATTTAACATATTTTTTATGTTAATTGATTGGATGGAGCAGGAAGATAAACTCGCTGGACGCTGCCGGCTCGATTCCGGAAGAGCTGCGGAACCTCACTCACCTCATCAAACTGTATGTGTTGTCGACTTCTGACCTCGATTAGTTATATGTTTTAGCTCAATTAAATTGCTTGCACGGATAATGTTTTCAGTGAAATTTTACGCTTCCCGTGCGGGGAACCAACTTCATTACCTAGGAGATAACAGAACATTCAATGTGAATCCATGATCAGTCAATTGTCTTTGGGGAAACCAAAATAGTTTTATAGGAATTTTAGACGATTTGAAATTCTTATAAAAGAAATCTAACGTGAGCTCTTGGATTTATTGGACTTATATCTATATGAATTCCTATATGAACTCGTTTGTACTAAGCCTCAGAAATAAAATCCACATTGACTGAAACCGCTTAGAAATATTTTTCTTTCAATAATGTGAATTCAAAAGGACATTCAATTACAGTCATACTTATTTTCCATTCATGTATTCTTAGTCATACACTTAAATCGGTTTTTCACATAAGAATTTTACTTTGTAATGAGACAGACACTAGTGACAAGGCAAAACTTGATGGAGAGACCATTCGCCACAACACTCATTATACGTGTTCCTTCCTCCCAAACTATTATATAACTTTGCAGTATGAGTAAAGCCTTAGTAACGATCAATTCCGTATGTTGTTACTAACTTACTAATCCCTCGTTCAAGTCAAAATTTGTAAAATTCGATCAAATATTCAGGGGAAAAATATCACATCTATAATATAAATAAATTTAATATTTTTATATTATATACATTTCTATTATAGACGTTGCTATTTTGTATATCTACTTGGTCAAACTTTCAAAATTAAAAGGGATTTAAAAAACCAGAACACGATGTAAATAAAACAGATGAAAAATTAATGAGTTGGTGTATTCTCTCCTTTTTAGTAAAATAAAAATTCCTCAACTATTTCAAAAGCCTAAATTTGGTCCCTCAACTTGAACTCGGAAATCAATCTTGCAAGAACAGAGACCTACCTGTGGTACATGATGCTCCAGACGCTATAGCAAACCTTTTGGTTGCTGATTGTAACATTGTTATTTAAGTAATAAAGTTCCCACCTTCACGGCAAAACAAAAAAACTTAAGGATCCGTCTAGATTTGGTATTTGTGCTCCAATTAAAACACTTTGATGTTGAAATCACTGGCATGTGGGTGGTTTCTCACACGTGCGAGGTCATTCAACACAAATAACTGACAAAAATCAAGAAAAAATGGAATGGAAAAAATAGAAAATATAAGGAAAACATAAATATTATAGTAAATCACTATATATTTATGCTATGAAATTTTTGAGGTTTAATTTCTGACCAAATTTATATATACTTTTTTAGACAAAGGTATATGTATAATTCTTTTTGGGAGTATAGTTTTCTTGCGGAAATGTACAGGGATTAGAAAAACTCTCGCTGTAGATAACTGCTGGGCCGGGTCCACTGAGTCGATGCTTTCTTCAGTTCAGTTCAGCCGCAGTGCAGTCTTCCGGCGTATAGTTTTCGGACGGCCCATTTGCAAACCCTCGTGGCCCGCCGGCCGCCGCTCGGCTTCTTCCATTCCACCACCAAAATGCCGGAGAGGTTGGCCGCCGGGCGCGCTCCAGCTCTCTTCCAGGGCGCAGTGCGCGTGCGTGGCGCTTGCCTCCCCGCCCGCCTGAATGGCGTCTCCGTTGCTGCTGGTTAGATTTTAAACTTCACACGCAGTAGGGTGGCCTCAGTGTGCCGCCGGTGTACTGTATCTGTTAACGGAGGTACGTTCTCTTCACATGTCAGTGGAGCAGACCAGCTCCATCGCGCCAAGCTATATTTCGGAGTATAAATCACATACTAATAGTCAGAGTTCAGAATATTACAGTCGATTGTTCCAGATGTAGCCGCCGCCCTAGCTTTTTGCCCCACAAATATTCCCAGTTTCAGTCGTTATAGGTGAAAATCATGACAAGCTTTATAACCACAAAACATCAAAATTGTTGTACTGTTCATCAAATTCGTGCCGAGTTACTGATTTCCATTTGCGATGAACACTGAAGATCAATACAATGCCTTGACTTGTTGTAAAGTTCTGAATCGCCCGAACCATGTAAGATGCATGTAACTAACGTTGTTGGTCTCTGATCATGTCGTCTCAGGGACTTCAGGAAAAACAGCTTGACCGGCCCATTGCCAGCGTTCATCGGCGAACTCACTGCTCTGAAGTACATGTAAGGCTCTGAACTCAAAAACATTTTTGCATTACACGTCTTCATTTGAACCAATCTTACATCATTTTCCTCCAATATCCCAAGAACCGTGGGCACCGATGCATTATCTGGACCTGTGCCAAAGGAGCTTTTCAATCTTACAGATCTCGTATCACTGTAAGATCCGTTATTATCTTCCTATGATTAATTTTAAGCACTGATATCTTCTAATTTGGTTCCATATTGTGGGCTTGAAGTTTGCCTAGACACCATAGCAACACCTGGGCTAAGTAGGGAGAGTATATTCTTCCATATGTCTTCCTGCTCATGCAAATTGAAAACAGTTGGAATAGAAAACTCAATAAAAGAGAGAGTCTTTCTCATCAAATATTGAGCATAATTTAGACTTGTAAAATGGATTCAGTGGCACTTGAGCACTTCCTTTTTAAGATTTCTGTAGAGTTGATCTAGATTATCTTATGCTTTCAGTGCATTGGGCTCAAATCATTTTAATGGCTCACTTCCAGATGAGTTGGGAAAATTGACAAAACTTCAGCAGCTGTAAGTAATCTATTTGGTTACTGTACTTTGCCCTCTGCACACGTCCTACCTTTGCGAGATCATCAGTGTTCTCTGCATTGTTCAGATTGACAGTCATCTGCTTCAATGGAAAATGATGTATATTTTCGGAATGTAGGTACATTGATAGTAATGACTTCAGTGGTCCTCTACCAGCGACACTGTCCCAGCTTACGAACCTGTCAACCTTGTAATGTTGCAAAACAATATCAGTGTAATTCATACTAAGGTTTCAACTTTCAACCAATAATCTTGGACACTCTTGTCATCGTACATCCAGGTGGGCATCAGACAACAATTTCACCGGGCAGATACCTGATTATCTTGGGAGCTTGACCAACATGACCCAACTGTAAGATATATGTTCTACTCCTACTAAATGTTAATGTTTCTCAAACTTTTTTCTTAGCATAAATGGTAGGCAAATACTTCCTTACCAGAAATCTTTCTAATAAGTCTATAAACTGATTTTCATTACTTCCTTACCAACAAAACATGTATGATATTTTAGGAGGCTCCAAGGGAACTCTTTTCAAGGACCGATTCCCAGAAGTCTTTCTAATCTCATTAAGTTGACGAGCCTGTAAGTTTCGAGTAGTTTCAGTTACAGTAATTGTATTCTTATTGAATAGATAAGCTTATTGCATTAATGCACACATTCATTGTCTGAATGCAACAGGAGAATAGGCGATATTGCAAATGGAAGCTCTTCAATGGCGTTCGTCGGAAACATGACATCTTTGGGTGATTTGTATGGCACATGCTCTCCACTTTACTTTCCATGTTGGTTTAAAATCTGAACATTCAACTATTTGACCTGCAGAGTATTGAGGAATAGCAAGATATCTGATACACTTGCGTCGGTTGAATTCTCCAAATTTGTAAATTTAACTTTACTGTAAGCATTTCCTTATCAGAAAAACCAGAGTCAAATGGCAACTTTCTGCTACGGTATAGTTTCAAAAGTGTGGTACTGTGTTTTCTAATACTCCTTGTTCCGTTGGTGCAGGGATCTGAGCTTTAATAATATCACAGGCCAAATGCCTCAATCAATCTTTAATCTTCCTTCGCTTAATTTTCTGTAAGAATTACTCAATAATGTTTTCTCATAATGTCTTTTTAGAATCATGTTTTTCTGATCTTTGCATATCCTCCTTCAAATATATGTTTGAATCAGATTTCTTGGGAATAATAGCCTTTCAGGAAGTCTACCAGCCACGAAAACTCCACTACTTACCAATTTGTATGACCGATGATCCTTGAATTCCACTTCGCATTTGTCTCTGTGACAAAAATATGTCTCGATCTTATTACTAACTTTATTGTGTTCGTTTGCAGAGATTTTTCGTACAACCATCTCTCAGGAAGATTTCCTTCTTGGGTTACCCAGAAAAACCAGTCATTGTACGCTTCATGATTTTTATTGATTAAACATTCATATCCGCTCTGATTGAACTAAGCAACAAAATCTAACTTTCACCCCATGTTTCGTGTGTTGTGCTTAGGAATTTGGTGGCAAACGACTTTGTGATGGATAGCTCCAATGCAGGTAATTGCTGCATTTCATATATTAAGTTTCATGCAACAACCAGTAGAACCAAAAGTCTGAATTGATGGGGAAGGTTGGAAAATACACATATACTTCAACGCCCCTCTCATGTGTAGCTCGATAAGGCCTAAGAAAAAGGGTAACCAATTTTGTATTAAATTGTGAAAGCCAAGACTTAAACACAAGACCTCTGCTCTAATACCATATTAAGATTCAAGCACCAACAATTAGAACCAAAAGTCAGAAGTGATGAAGGGGCAGGCCCAGGCCTTCTATATTTCAACAATCTTGCCTCACGTCTAGGCTAAACAAGATGTCGGATCGATGAAGGCCACAAATGTGCCGCAAATGTTTTTATTAAATATACTAAGTTTCATGCTCCAACCAGTAAAACCAAAAGTCGGAACAGATGGAGAGGGCAGGCTATATATTTCAACATCATCTAATCCTACCAAAATTCATGTAGGCACAATTATTCATTTCAGTGTGTTTTCTGAAAAAGGAAGCATCCATCTGAGCTTGTAAGTGGAATTGAAAATATTCACTCTTGTCAATGCAGTGTTCTGCCATGGGGTTGAATTGTCTTCAACGAAATACCCCTTGTTTTCTCGGATCTCCGCAGTGTAAGCCTTCAATTCTTTGCTTTTTTCTAATCTACAACAGTAATATCAGACCCATAATTGCAGATTCCCAAGTAAGGCCTACTGATTTGTAACTTACATGCATGCAGCTTCCTCCTTAGCGGTGGACTGTGGAGGTAGTAGAACCATATCAGGCTCAGACAATTTGATGTATCAGGCTGATAATGCCAATCTTGGTGCTGCATCTTATTATGTTGGGGGTGCACCTATATGGGGTATTAGCAGCAGTGGAAGATTCATGGACCCACCCAACGGAAGTTACATAATCTACAGTTCACGCCAATTTCAGAACACGCTAGATTCTGGACTGTTCCAAACAGCAAGGATGTCACCATCATCTTTGAGATACTATGGCATTGGACTCGAGAATGGAAACTACACAGTGACACTTCAGTTTGCAGAGTTTGACTCCCCTGACCTACAGGCTTGGAAAAGCAGAGGCAGGAGAGTCTTTGATATCTATCTCCAGGTTGCTTAGAAGCTTTAATTTCTCTGGTATCTGATACTGTTAGCTCATATACTGTGATCAATACATCCTTTTGATTTATACATGTATAGGGAGAGCGCAAGGAGCAGAATTTCGACATAAGAAAGGCTGCAGGAGGGAAATCTTACGTTGTTGTAAAGAAGCAGTATGTTGTTCCTGTGGTAAAAAACTTCCTTGAGATTCATCTCTTCTGGGCTGGCAAGGGTACTTGCTGCATTCCTACTCAAGGCTACTACGGGCCTGCAATATCGGCTTTGAGCGCAACCCCAAGTACGAACCTTAACTAGAACTTCTTTGTTCTACACTGCAGTTATAATACTGTCCACGGTGCCGTTTTGAAGTCCACTCAACTAACACATACTAGTATACTACTAGTATACCACCCCTGGTCACGGGAACATACCTAGTATGCACACTGTCAAGTTTGTCACTTCTACCACTGGCGCGTTTAACATCTAACTAGAAAATGAACTTTTCTGTGAAATAAACTTTCATATTTTCATGATGCTTTACATTTATGCCTGAAAATATTATTGCAAATGAAACATCCATGTTTCTGTGACCATTTCCATTAGAAAAAGTTTCTCGATCATAGGTAGTAGTTCTTGCCAGCAGATATTAGCAATAAGGACTACATATATTCACTGACAAATCCATGTCTGAATAAGTTTGTTGTATTTATTGGATATGAGTATTTAAATGACTCATGGTAAGTGTTGACATTGCACATGATTCACTTCTGCATTTGCTATAATCGTATCTGTTTAAAATTGCGCCTCTTCCACCACAGCTAAGTTTTATTGAAGTTTTGCCTACTCAAACTAAGTAAATTTCTCTTCAGATTTCAACCCTACTGTGCGTTACTCTGTGGGCAACAAAAGCAGAAGTAAAAAAGGTGTGATTGCTGGAGTAGTGGTCGCTGTTGGAGTTTTGGCGTTCGCTGCTCTTGCCGGAGTCTTTGTATGGAGGCAGAAAAGGAGAAAATTGTTATTGGAGTTAGAAGGTAATTGATATTCCAGGTTCACATCATTTACTTGGTTGTTCACATAATTATGCTAACAATTTTTTGCTGTGCCTCGTTATGCAGAGCTCTACACTATAGTTGGAAGACCAAATGTCTTCAGCTATAGTGAGCTAAGGTCAGCCACAGAAAATTTTAATCCTAGTAACCTACTTGGCGAAGGAGGATATGGATCAGTTTACAAGGTTGGTTTTGTGTAGTATATTTTCTGCATTTGATGATTTTAATTTGCTTCATGTTAATCTAAACTGTATTAGACAACATAGTAAAAAATGTGCGTTAATTGATTTTTTTTCAAGTGTATTCAACTATTCATTAGCGGAAATTTGGTTAAACTCTGAGTATGAAATACCTTATATAATTGCTAAGTGCAATCTCCTTGCAGGGTAAATTAAGTGATGGAAGAGTGGTGGCAGTGAAGCAGCTCTCTGAATCATCTAGTCAGGGGAAAGTTGAATTTGCTACCGAAATAGAAACGATATCTAGAGTGCAACACCGTAACCTCGTGAAGTTGTATGGTTGCTGCCTCGAGAGCAAGACACCGTTGTTGGTTTATGAGTGCCTAGAGAATGGAAGCCTTGATCATGCGCTGTTTGGTATGGTTTCGTTTGATTTGGCAATGAGTCTGTGTTCTTTTTTTTTTTTTTTGCGCTGGAGTCTGTGTTCAAATTAATTTTAGAGATTTAAAGCCTCGACATTTATCTTCAGGAAAGGGAGGTCTGAGCCTAGACTGGTCAACCCGATTTGAGATATGCTTAGGCATAGCAAGAGGTATAGCTTATCTCCATGAGGAGTCGAGCGTCCGGATTGTGCACAGGGACATAAAGGCCAGTAATGTGTTACTAGATGCTGATCTGAACCCAAAGATCTCGGATTTTGGGCTCGCCAAGCTTTATGATGACAAGAAGACTCATGTCAGCACAAAAGTTGCGGGCACATTGTAAGTACATCTTTGTCTCGCCCCATGTATTGCCAGATTTATTTGCAAATGTCCTGACAAAAATCGGTTGGCTTTCCTTTCGCAAGTGGTTATCTCGCACCTGAGTACGCCATGAGAGGTCACATGACTGAGAAGGTCGATGTGTTTGCATTCGGCGTGGTGGCGTTGGAGACTGTTGCTGGTGAATCAAACCATCACACTACGGCCGAGGAAGAGACAACATACATATTTGAAAAGGTATGGACATTGAAAGCCAAAACTGTGCTTTGGTCAGTGCTTTGCTGGTGTATCTACAGTTTTAATTTGCACTGCGGTCGAGAAAGTCAAGCTCATATAAGTTGATATACCATAGTACATTTTACTTCATGTCTGTAAAATGTGTTTGCACACTGCTAAGCTGTCATACCTGCAGCTGAAATAGCATACTCAGATGATCCCCACTGTTGGTGAATATGTAAATCCAAAATTCAATGTGCTCTGCTTTTTCCTATACTTGAATTCATGTCTTGTAACCACAAGGTAGCCTCTAAAACTCTCGATGCCTTTTCAGGTCTGGGACCTGTACGAGAACGGCAACCCCCTGGAGTTCGTGGACCCCAAGCTCACGAAATACAACAGCGAGGAGGTGTTCCGGGTGATACGCGTCGCGCTCATCTGCACCCAGGGGTCCCCTCACAGGCGGCCGTCCATGTCGAGGGTTGTGTCGATGCTCACTGGAGACGCCGACATGTCGGCAGAGGAGGTGATCAAGCCCAGCTACATCACGGAGTGGCAGGTCAAGGCAGGGAGCAGCAGCTACACAGGCACGAGCAGCCAAGCCGGTTTGTCATCGTCGTCAGCGACGACGCAGCAGTCTTCGGGCATCCATGCCGGGGATGTCACGCCGCCAACGGGGACCCCGCCGCTGTTCACCTCCATCATCGACGAGGGCAGGTGATGACATGCACGATTGTGCTGCTAGTTGTCGTCATCAGGATGCGAGGCGAAGGAGAGGCATGTGTTGCTGCCTTTCGCTTGCTGGTGATAATCATATCCGGTGCATATATATGTCTAAACATATCGATTTTTATTTTTTTGGAACAAGTAGAGTGCATAGAAAGAACATGTATGCAACACTTGTACACAATTACGTAGTACTACATTTCTAGATTCAGAATAGGGGGTTGCCGTTCTAGTACAAGTCACACATCTAAAAGCGCTCATGTTAAATTGTTGTATAACGAACTGAAGAAATTCACAAGATAATCAGTTCAAGGGATTCCTCAACAAGTTTAGATACTCAGCTCTTGTGCTATCAAAGGATCGGCAATAACGATTCGACAAGCACAACATGCTTGCATATGTAGCAGAAAAAACACAACATTTTGATTTTTTATTTGCATGTTCAGGCACGGTTGGGGATATGAGCAGGTTTTTTCAAGTGCGATTCTGACAATTTAGGTGCAAAACTATTTTATAGGGGTATATTAAAATCTACTATTGTATACAAATTTTGTAGAAGAGCTATAGTTTATGAACCTGTAAACTGATCCACATCCTTTTTCACCAAGTAGGTTACTTGAATTAAAATTTTCCGTGGTTGACCTTAAGCTACTATAACTGAAGACATTTGTTCTTCCAACTAGTGTAGAGCTCTGCATAATGAGGCACAACAAAGATCCTTAGCATAACTCTGTGTACAGAGAAGTAAATGAAGTGATCCTGGAATATCAAATACCTTCTAACTCCAAGAATAGTGTTCTCCTTTCTGCCTCCATACAAAGACTCGGATGGGAGCAGTAACTTACAAAAATGCAACACCGACTACAACTCCAAAAATCACACCATTGTTCTGCTCTTGTTTGCCCACAGAGGAATGAAATTTGAATAAAAAAAATCTTAGTTTGAGTATGCAAACTTCCAAATAAAACTTAGCTGCTATGTAAGAGACACAATTTATAACTGTTACGGTTACATCAAATACAGAAGTGGATCATGTGAAATGTCAACCCTTATCGGTCTTTCAGTTCATGATAGTTTTCATTTGAAATATCACACATTCAACTTCTTTAGCCATGAACTTACCAATGGACATATGCTGGCAGGAACCACTTCCTCACATTCAATGCAGATACAAACATGTGTAAGACGCATCCACAGACCACAGAAATCACATCAAATGCAGAAATAATGGTAGGTAAATCACATTGCATGAAGGTGGAGGTAACTACATATAAAAGTCATGAGAAGTCTTTTGCAGAACCTTCTTTGCAAAACCCCAAATTTCCAACACTCGACAACAGCTTCTAACTAACTAACACTACACTACACTACATCACTCCCCTTCACAAAGAACTTAGTCATTCAAATGATAATGCTCTAGCAGCAAATGAACACATCCTTTACCAAAGATATACATCACTCAGACGACGATGCTCTAGCAGCAAACGAACGAGCTCCATCAATTCCTTAACAAATAAATGGGTCGCTGATAGAAAGATCAGATGCTTCACTGTAAGTCCAAACATGACCTGCTGCGCGCTCACGGACCTCCAAGGAAATTTCGTCCATGACCTTACGGCCCCTTTCTCTTGGAAACCACCGGCCGCAGTTTCCGGGTGGCCTCACTGGCCTTGACAGAATCCAGACCGGCCAGTAAGACTATCACCTTCTGCAGCAACACGGCTTTCCGAAGAACCATCTTCAGAAACCCAACCTGGTTCGTGCCCCCGCTGAACTGATCGAACACCAGCTTCTTGAAACGAGACTGCACGCATTTGATCGGAGCGACCCCCTGCCAGAAGGTGGAATTGAGCTTGTCCCTAGGCTTGACTTCACCAGGGTCATCGTAGTGGTCGATATCATTGTCGGACTGCACATCAAAGCACGCAATAATTCAGCGTAAAATGGAACAGCAAGCAAGCAACCGGTGCTTCTGATGAGGCAAATGGTGAATGCAAAGTGTCACAGGGGAAAACTCACAGCCATGATGTGTAAGGTCTCTACTTCAGGGAAGCATCTCAAGAAACTCAGCAAAGTTCTCACTTCCTCGGCGACTCTGAAATGCGCCTTCAGAGCTAAAACCTTGACGGTTGGAACCACTGTAACTGGGCTAACTTTTGTCACCCCAGCCTGCAGCAGCAATCAAATTGACAGTTTAAATCATATGAAACTCAGCAAAGATTTGTGTAGCCGACCGGCGGTAAGTGAGAAGAGAAATAACTGGACCTTGATGATGGTGTTGCCGATCTCAAGCACGTGTTTGGCCGTGTCCAAGTAGCCGAACACGAGGAGCTCAGGAGCATAGCCTATCTTGACCTTGATGGGCGTTCCTGCCACCGTGGGGATCGTGCAGTAAATGATGAGCCGCTAGAGGTGCGGGGCGGCCATGACGGCGACCTCAACTGCCAATGAATGCCAAAGCACCACGCAGCGGAGGCTGTGGATGCCGATGCGGACACGGTTGGGGTAGGCATCGTTGGTGATGAAGGCTAGGATCTCCAGCTTGGGGCTGCAAGCGAGCACGTACTGCAGGTCGCGCTCCTCCATGAGGCCGTGGCAGATGCCGAGCTCCTGGAGGTGGGGGAAGACGGAGACCTCGGGGCTAAGGCCGGCAATGGGTCGGGTAAGGGGCGGGTCGACCTCTTCAAGACCCATGCCCGTTAAGCAAATGGGCAAGCTTCTCTGCCCACGACCCTGCCCATGGGTCAGAATTCATGCCCATGCCCATACCCGTCGGGTCACCCGACCCGATGGGCGACCCATCGGGTCTACAGACAGCACATCAGATTCAGTACATCAAATAGTCTGATTGTTCACACAAACACAAATAACAAATCAAGTTTGATTCACAGGAAGGAATAACTTGTGAAGTTCCGAGACACAAATAACTAATAGACTAAAGTAAGCATTACAACAAGGAGCTCCCAGGAATTACAAGAAACTAGCTACTTAGCTAGCAGCAGCAGCCATCGCCCACGCATGCCAGCAGCCTGCTAGCAGCAGCCAACGCACAGGAAGATAACAAGCTTATACAGGAGCCAAATAAGAGGAGTTCAGAGTTCAGAGCTCCCAGGAAGGCAACATCAAACACGTCCAGGAAGGCACAGCAGCAGCAGGCCAGCAAAAACGCCCAGGAAAGCTTGCTAGCTAGCAGCCAGCGCCTAGCTCTCGCCCTTTCCTCCTTTCTTTAATCTTCAGTTAAGACCGATACATCTTCTTCCTGAAAATTATAAGCAATATATGAGATGATTTATAAAAACACAGCATGTATGAATTAATGAGTACAAGTTAGAATTACCATTGGTTCTTCTTCATCAGCAAGAACAGATTGAAACTCAGCAAAGAGTGTAGAATTGCAATCCCCTAATACAAAATAACACACAATAAGAAAACTATCGTGCATGGAAAGCATAAATTCAGTCTAACTAGATGATTACCTAACATGTCGGCGCGAGACCAAGCTTGCATACACATAAGTGCTTCAGCCATATTTGGAGCAAGCGAACTACGGTGTGCACTAAGTACTCTACCGCTAGTACTAAGGGCAGATTCTGAAGCCACAGTTGTTACGGGGATAGCTAATATATCATGAGCTATTCTTTGCAACGTAGGATACTTAATACCTCCAAATTTCCACCAACCAATAATGTCCAACTCTTCACCTGATATAGGGATAGTTGGCTCTTCCAAATATAAGTCCAGTTCAGTCCGCACACGAGAAGCACTCACAACAGGCTGCGAAGACATATATTGAGAAAATATCTTCAAGGCTTCATCTTCTCCAACTCCACCTTGGGAGCAGCAGCCCTACCATTATGTGATGCACCCTCACCATCCACACCAGCCCGGTATTCTTCCAACAAATCAACCATCAAATTTCTAATTTTTTCTACTTCCCTAGTTGCATGTTCATATCCATACAGAGAGCCAAACAAAGCCTGCAGCATTTGTAGCTTATATCTTGGATCAAGGACTGTTGCAACAGCCATAAGACCATGAACATCTTTCCAATATCCCGGGGTCCTTGAGGCGACGGCTGGGAGTAGGGGACGGCGGCGGCGTCGGGGTCCTTGAGGCGACGGCAGGGAGTCGGTGACGGCGGCGTCGGGGCGTCCTGGTCCGGGGCCCTTGCGACGGCAGGGAGTAGGGGACGGCGGCGGCGTCGGGATCCTTGAGGCGACGGCAGGGAGTCGGTGACGGCGGCGTCGGGGAGTCGGTGAGAGCTACGTGAGGGAGAGGGATTACGGCTGGGAGGGAGTGCCTACTGCGGTGAGGAGGCTGAGGTTGGACTTCACTCGAGTCTTACCTAATACCTAGGGTTTGTGCACTGCGGACCACTATTGGGCTGGGCTGGGCTGGGCTAAATTGGTGGTGGGCTATCAAGTGGTCATTTCTTACAACGGGACCCCACATGTCAGCTAATCGGGTTGCCCATCGGGTTGCCCATGGGCAGATATGTCTGCCCATACCCTACCCACGACTAATCGGGTCACCCATGGGCCAGACCCATGGGTGAACATAGCGACCCAAACCCTGCCCATTAGGGTCGGGTGCCCATGGGCGGACGTGCCCATGGGCGGAATTGCCGGCTTGACTCGGGGCAGCGCGGGAGGCCGGTGGTGAAGGGGAAGATCCACACCCTGTTGGAGTAGTCGATGAGATTGTTGGCGAGATGGACGCAGCGGAAGGGGCCCGGGTGGGAGGCGAGGATGCGGGACACCGCGGCGGCTGGGGCGAGCAAGTCGAACGTTGCAGAGCAGGTTGTCGGGGAGGGCGCTGATGCGGTCCTCGCCGACACCGTCGCCGTCGCCGGAGATGGCGGCGAAGAGGTAGGCATCGCCGGAAACCGGGGAGGCCGGGAAGCTGGAGAGCATGATCTCCTCGAGCCAGGGGGCCATCATCATGGTCATGGCGCCCGGCGACGGCGATGGGGAACAGGAGGGGGCGGCGGGGAGCAGGTGTTGTGTCCTTCCGACCAGTGAGAACTCAGAAGAGTGATTTTTTTTTTTAATGTGAAGCATCTGGGCCGACATGTTCTTGCGTGTGTGGAGTCTTTGTGATCAATCGGGCTTATGGTTGTTCAAAAACAAAAAAAAATCGGGCTATGAATTCGACCCACCATCAAGAGTGAATTTATCATTTTTGTTTGACGAACATCATGGAGTGGCAGCCTGAGCCTGGAAGGTCAAGGCCGGGAGCAGCAGCTACAGCGGCCAGGTGGACGACGCAGCCGTCTACCGGTGGACGCCGGCGATGGGCCTAGTTTAGGATTGTGAAGTTTCACCCGAGAAATCCGATCTTTTCAAACAATGCCTTGAACGAGAAAATACACTTGATGTCCAAACAGGCAGACACATCGAGTAATTGAGCTAGTTCGGGCAGCCGAGGTTAGCAGCTACGATGACACCCCTGGCACGTGACGCGACGGTGACCGTGCAGGCGACCCACGCGGGCGTGCGCGAGCTATACCATGGCGCGGGCGTTCGGGGTCGCGCGGCAAGTCCAGCACGCTCGTTGCCGGCTTGCGTGCGTGGTTCGGGTCCGGGGGTGGATCGGTGCCGCGCGCATGCCCCAAGGTTGCGTGGCGTGCGACGGATGGCAATGGGCACCGGCGGCGGCGGGCGGCAGCCGGCCCGAGCTTCGTCCAACTGCCAACTAAACTGCACAAGGAATTGGAATCACAAGTGCGACGCGAGGGAGGTTGGCGACGTAGCAACCAACGAAGCAGCCAACCAATTTAGGCATCTCTTCCTTCCTGGCCGCGTTGATCTCGCCCGTGCGCCACGCAAGGGAGCACATGGTACAGGTGTTTCCTACTCCGCCGTCTCCTTCGCTGAACCTATCCATCGATGCCGTGTTCCGTTGACCTTCTTCATGCATGTCTTAACGATTTTCTTTCTCTCTCAGTCGTCTGTCGTCTCTAATGGCAGGAGTGTGTATGTCCTGCTGCATTACACAATCCACGCACGTGCAAGATCGAACCATCCCCCACTAAGGGAAATGAGCTAAGAGCATATCCAACAGCCCGGAAACCACAAATGAAGCCCGGGCTACATGGTGCATTTTATTTTGAAAATCATATTTCGAGGTTTCTGAAAAAAAAATCTCGATGTAGACAATGTTCTATGCTACTAATTTGAAAAATATTAAATCAAAATAATAAAATTATGGGCTACACAAAAACAACAAATCTGATATATTTGGAAGAGTTTATTTTTTTTCAAATTTCATAGTTTATCATTTATGCGCTGCACAAAATATAAAAAAAATTCTTGTTAAAATTTTACATGTTGACATAATACAGCATTGTGTACATCTAGAGTTTTTTCAGAATTTTTTGAAACTTCAAAATATGATTTTTAAAATTCAAGATAAAGAGCACCATCTATCTCCGGCTCCATTGTCCATTCTCTCCAAACAGCCTCACTATAATTCCTCCAATTGATAAAAACTTTTTTTCTGCAATCCGTGTAAAAAATGTAGCTCAAGCAGCATTTGTATAACTGGTCCGTCCACAGTTTTTTTTATAGAAAATTGAGTAAAACTTCCTCTTCACTTTTCATACTTTCAAGTCTGGCCCCACCCCAAAATCCCCAAAACGCGCCGGAGAGGCAACCAACCCACACGGTGAAATTTCACCAGCGCGCCGGCCACTGCCCCGCCACTTCTCTCGCCGTCGTTCGTCCCCTCCTCTGCCACCACGACCTCCAGCACGTGTCCCCGGTAGCCGCCACCTTCCGCGCTGCGTGCCCCTTCTTCTCGCGCTCTGCCTACCCCCGACAGCTCGCCTTCCCTCACCAAGGCAAGCGTGAAGTCGTCGCGTGTGACCTTCCTACGACTTCCCACACGCTCGCGCCGCCGTGGCACCCTGGCCACACCATGTCTCCGCCCCTCCTCGCGAGCTTTTTGTGCAAGACGTGGGCGTGGGTGGGAGAGCGGGATCGGTTTGCCTAGGGAAGTCGGGCCGGCGGCGACCGGAGCGTCTCTGATGTGGGATGATGACGGACGGGTGGGGAAGAAGAAGACAGAGGAATATAGAGAGAAAGAAATAAAGGAAGGAAAAAAATTGACCCCACTTACATGTCGGCCCCACATGCAAATCAAGTTATACCAATCCGGTTTTTAGGAAGGCTGACAAAGCTGAAATTTTTTAGCTTCCTAAACCTTCTCTCTCTTCTTGTTATACCCATTATAGCAATCCAAATTATACAAAGCCTGTTGGAGATGCTCTAAGGTTACAACAGACGGTTTTACGAGTTTATGTTGTTAACCAGCGAAATTTAAGAGTGCCTTATATTTAGAGACGGAGGGAGTAGTTATTATGAGAAAAATTATGTGAGCATGATCGAACCATCTCCCCTTATTATGTGCTCATGTATCGTTCAATGAGGTGTACAAAAAAAAAAGTATATATCCTCTTGTTACATCCATCAATCCATATGGCGCCATTGCAAGTGTGTTCATTAGTCAGGTAAGCAACCGGCCGCAAATGGCATAAAACAATATAAGGCGAATATTCATAACACAACTGCATCGTAGAAACCATAACTTCAAGTTCTTATAACGTTATGAGAAAAATCCAGACATGTAACCTATTTGGGTGGAAAGTTGTGCCTATAACCCTTGGCAAATGATATTCACGAGTCTTAGCTGCACAAAATTAAAAAATGATGTACAAAAGGCTATATAGTAGTAGAGCTTAAATGGCCAGATGTGCAGAAATTCTCGTCTTGTAATTTTACACGTATCCCATATTTTAATATTTCTGATGAAAGAATTAGGGGCTAAATTATATCCATTCTATACATTCAGTATTGGTTTTGTAATTTCTAGAACTTAAGTAAAATATGGTTTTCTGGATGGAAAGACAAGAGTTTCTGTATCAATGTCGCAATTCCTGAAACTGGTACATAGCTACAAGCCTATACAACAACAAATAAAATCAACTCTCATAAGAGATTAATGAAAATTCCATCATGGATTTAATGTAAAAATGTCTCGAAACAACAAAGTGCACCCCGGCCACCAGACTAGTGCAAAAAAAAATTGACATGAGTCTTAGTGCAATTTTAGTACATGGGTACATGTGATTTGTTTATAAAACTTAGCAAAAACATAACTGTATGTTCTCAATATTTTGTAAGATAATGGAGTGAAGTGATTGAGTATATAAAGTTTCCTTTATGTTTCTTTAGACGTGTGCAAGAATCGGAAAATAAACCTAGAGCTGAACTTGTAGTTCGATTCCTAGTGGGCTATGTATAAAAACATCCTACTAATCGGGAAATCAGTTTTGGGTCGTAAGTGTAGATGCACGCTGATACGTCCATTTTGTATCACTATTTTATATCATAATTTACTCTAATTTATTAATATATTTCATATTAGAATGCAATACTTTTGGTATTTTATCTTATTTTACATGTTTGGCAGTTCTCGGGGTTTTATCTGCCGGAGCCAGGAATCAACAGGAAAAGCACCGCCAAGATACTATATTTCTGGAGCTCCAAAAATTATGAAAAAAATATAGAATTTAATATTTCGTCAGTTACTGGAGGAGCCAAAAGATGAAGGCAAGGTGGGCCACAGGTGTCCAGAAGACACCCATGCGCGGCCCCACCTCTTAACGCACCTAGGGGTCTCCTGGAGCCCCTAGCTCACTTCTGGCGCTCCCCTTTGGTGTATATCTTTCCCCTGACCTAAAATTACCGGGGACACTTCACATTATTTTTCCGCCGCCGTCTCAAGGCGGAACCAAGACAAAAAAGAAAGAGCTCTCCGGCCGGTAGAAATCTGCCAGGGAAATTCCCTCCGGGAGGGGGAAATCGTCACCGTCGTCATCGACATCACGCTGGTATCATCGGTATCATCATCTCCAACACCAACATCATCCCATCTCATCCCATTGTAACATCTAGGGTTGTACCTTGTTTTATTCATTCGGATCACTCTCCCGGCCTTAATTATCTCGTTGTAGTTGACGCTATTGAGTTTTATCGGTGAATTCTTGTTATGACAAGATTGTTATACATTCATACATCACCTCTTATTATGATCCATTTGATGTATCGTGAGTAGTTCGTTTAGTTCTTGGAGACATGGGAGAAGTCTTGTTATTAGTAGTGACATTGTGTTGAGTAATATTTAATGGTTTGATATTTAAGTTGTGGTGTTGTTCTTGTAGTGGTGTCATGTGAACATCGACTACATGATACTTCACCTTTATGAACATAGGGGAATGCATTGTGTATTTAGTTTACTTAGGGGTTGCTGGAGCGATAGAAACATGAACCCCCGTTGGTAAGCTATTGCACAATAGAGTGTAGGATCTCGGAGTTTAATGTTGTGGTTAGATTTATCTTAATTAATTTCTTATATTTTCGGATGCTTGCAAGGGGTTTAATCACAAGTGTTTACTGGTCCAAGTAAGGACGGTGCATTAGTATAGGTTCACCCACACAACACTTATCAAAACAATAAGATTAATCAGCGGTATGTAACGAAAGTAACTTGACGATATTCATGTGTGTCATCAGGAACGTTTTAGTCATCATAAGTAACAGCACCGGCTTGTCCTTTGTAATAAAAGGATTGAGCCACTTGCTGCAATTATTCTTATTCTCTTTTATTTACTTGTTATTACAAAAACCCATAAAAATTTGTCTTCTAATATTTACAGTGAAACCTTGCTTAAAATCATTGGTCAACACCTTCTGCTCCTCGTTGGGTTCGACACTCTTATTTATCGAAAGTACTGCGATAGATCCCCTATACTTGTGGGTCATCACACGCACTATTTAAAATTGCATTTTAAAATATAAAAAATACAAACAAAAAGTTCAGGAATATAACTAAATATTCTATGTTCGCATAAAAGGTTTCGTGAAAATACACAAAAATGTCTTTTTTCGCGAAATTTTGTGTGTATACCTGATTTTTTTTTTAATTTATGAAATGCACTAAAAAATATTTTCAACAATAGGTGCATTTAAATCTACGAGTCAAAACATCGTGTCCCTACTAATCATATAGCCAATTGTTTGTTCTTAAAGCGCCTACAAGTTAGAACAATTGTGGTGCAAAATCTTTTTTTTTTGAAAGCCCACGTATATTCAACAACAAAGTACCACATACAAAGTACACAGTACAAATACAGAAGGAAAAGTACAATACGTAGGGGAAGCAGAACCAGATCGGAGATCAACAACTCCACCGGCGCCAGCGACGAAGAACATCAGCCGCCTTCTAACCACATCCTAAGAGCGCCCTCTTCCTTGAAAGACGCCGCAGAGCCCGTCCGCCGCGCCGCGGCGGAGCTTACGCCGGTGAACGACCACGGCGAGCACCCTCTCTCTCCTGCATCTCCACCTTGTCGTAGACGTCCTCGATCCCGACGCAGACAGGAGCCGCCGACCTCGCCCGGCTCTGGGTTCCAGCCACCAGATCCGCCGCCACCACGGATCCGACGGGAGGCAAGGGAGCTCAAGAAACCCACCGGGCCTCGAGCGCCCGCAAGTCGCGCGCGGAGACGACGAGCCCCGCAGAGCTCCGCCGCCGGAGAAGGCCGCGCCGACACCAAACACCCCACCACCAACACCACCTCCTCCAAGGCACCGCCGGCGGGGACTCCACCCTATCCTACCGTATGTACAGGCCGGAGACGGGGATCCCCCACCCTCCCGCTGCCGAAGCAGCCGGCGGAGGAGAGGAATCCCACGCCTCGACGGCACGGACGCGGTGGATCGACGGGGTTCGCCCAAAAAGTCGCCTTTCGCCTCTCTTCAACAGTGACGGGGAGAGGGGATAAGGTTGCGCACTAACTTGGTGCAAAATCTTTATTATTCACAAGGAATTGTAATTTATCACATTTCTTTAACAGAAACTTACAACCATAATATTGCTATATCATTAGTTCAAAATTTGCATTTTTTGTCATTATTGTAAAATCAAATGTATCCTGTCCCACACCAACCACCTAACCGCACAACACACGACAAGTCGACAACACGTCACACACACGCTCCCAGCTCGGAGGAAAGCTCGGAAGGATCGAGGTTCAAACAAGGGGGCAATCCCGTCAATTCCAAGAAAGAGTAAAGAGCGAGACAATCCCGGCCGTGTTCCTCGCGGGCCGTCCGAGGAACATTCAAATCTCCCCTGCGCCTCGTCGATATCCCCCAAATTTCACGAATTCAATCTCCCCCAAATCAAGCTCCAGCTCCCTCGGCCCCAGATCACGCGATGGCGGGGACGGAGGCCGTGGAGCGGGCGCACGAGCTCTACAGGGGTGGCCGCCACCGGGAGGCGCTCGAGCTCTACACGGCGGCGCTGGCGGCGGCGCGGGGCCCCGCGCAGCGCATCGCGCTGCACAGCAACCGCGCCGCCTGCTACCTCAAGCTCCACGACTTCCACAAGGTCTCGCCTCTCGGATTCCTTTTACCGACTGCGTGAGTTGGATTAGTTTGACTATTGATTTCATAGATTTCGGTTGCGGTGCCCCTTGGGCGCCTGAGGTGTCTTTTAGGGTAAAAGTGTGATCTTTAGCCCTGTGGATTTAAAGATTTAGGGTAAAAGTGTGATCTTTAGCCCTGTGGATTTAAAGATTTCTACGAACTTCGGACTATTAGGAGTGCTTAAATCGCTCTTTGAGATTTCCTTTTGGCGACTAAAATGTTAACTGTGGGGTACCAAGATGCACTAAACCGTAGTTTGCTTTCGTTGTGGTGTCTAAATTTAGCTGACTCGGCTGTTAACTTTGGTGATTTGAGGCGCGTCAGGATCTAGCTTAGTGTCTTGACTGAATTAGAGAAACTGCCTGGGTAAGTTGCTTGGTGTGGGTTTTCCAAAATTAGCATCTGCAATAAAAAAGAAAACTGACACCGAAAATAGCAATTTAGATGTAACCAATAACAGTAAGGCATAAACCATTAACTGGTTAATGATTTAACTGTATTTCAGGGTCTGAACCATACGCCTTGAACCGGTGAATGATTGTAACAGTATTTCAGGCTCTGAACCATCTACTAGCTATTTATGAAGCCTCGTGCATATGACAGACTGAGGTTTTGATATTAAATGGATTACTTCTGTGATGTAATTTTACTGTTTGATGTGAAACATCAAATTTCATTTAGTAGTCAAATATATCCACAATGATGATCTAATATGTGCATCAGAAAAAAAATAAGCCCCCTTGCAAGCCTTCTGTAGTACATGTTATGTAGAGGATGGAAACAACTGTTGGCTATCTGTATTTCTTTGGAATAAGTTGACTCCTGCCATCATTTATTGTTCTTTTCTCTATATTATCATCATTGTTACCAACACGGAATTTTCTTCTTGTATGATAATCTTATAGGCTGCAGAAGAGTGCACATCTGTCCTGGAGTTGGACACCGAGCATGCTGGAGCTCTTATGCTACGTGCCCAGACTCTTGTCACTCTTAAAGATTACCAGTCGGCTCTATTTGATGTGAACAGGCTAATTGAAATTAATCCATCGTCTGAAGTATATCGCAACCTTCATGCGCGGCTGAAGACACAGCTGGTATGCTTTTTTTACTTGGATGTATTCTGCTAACTCACTTTGTTCTAGTTTCTTGCATAAGCTTTATTTCAAATGCAGTGTCATCAGATATAGGTACAACTACGATAAAATATCTCTTAAAATATTCAACTACACAAGTTAAGGAATAGATAATTGCCCAATTTTAAAAAGATGTTACATAAGATCTGCTATTTTCTGTGTTCAAACATACCTATTGTTTGGAATGTAACATTTCGGCAGTTGACAATTGACATCAGTGCATCCATTTAGTCAACTGACTGAGTTATGCTTCCTTTTTTTTGTATGTTTTGGAAATTTGAAGTCACTAGCCCCGATTCCAGAGTCTGAAGAGGAGTCACTATATATTGAAGAAGACAAAGAAGATCTGCCTCTAGAAGAAAATAAAAAGAACGAAACTTTGGTCGCTAAGTCCGATCAACCTTCTACTAAACTGATTCCCGAAAAGAAACCTGTGACCGAACCTCCAACGGTTGAAGCGCCTCCCAGTCTGCCCTCAAGACCCCAGGGTTTGCAGACTATCGAAAAGCCAAAGGGTCATTCAGGACTTGACTACTCGAAATGGGACAAAGTTGAGGACGATTCAAGTGAAGATGATGATGAAGACGAGATGCCCCAGTATAAATTCAAAGTCAGAACCATTGGTGTGCGTTCTGTTAAGTGAATGGGATTACCAACGAATAAGGTTACTCCGTGGGCTGTGGATAGCCATTCAATAGGGACACTAACTGAGGTCACACTTGCTCGGAATAATTTGATGAAGTGTTAGCGATGGGTGCTTGTTTAACTGGGACTCAAGGGAGGATGATAACTGAAGTACCCGCTGCTCTCATCTTGTGAACTGGATCTCAGGTAGTTATCGCAAATTTCAAGTTTGACTAGAGTTTGAGTTATGGTTCACATGTTTGCTTGCTAATGTTCTCATCTTGGTGCAGGTTTCAGGATTTGGATCTTTTGCTGGGAAATATCCTCAAGTCCGTCCCTGTTCGAGGCAGTGGGGGAAAAGAGCACAGCACGTCGATGCTGTACAAACCAGCTTTAGATTCAGGCTAACAATCATAGTGCAGTGTGCATCTTCGTAGAGTCATGTAGTTCAGTCGTCTGTGTACATACATTGCTCATCCATCCACACAGGTAAACCCGGAGACCTCACGGGCGCTCCTCAGCGATCGACGCACGTCGGCCGTCGGATGGAGCAGCTGCCGCGTCATCTGAGCCGTCCGTTTGCGGTAGAATTTCACCTTTTGATGCGCCGTCGTGGTGTGTGTTTGACGGGTAGTATCGTCATTGCTTTTCACCGCGTCGTATGAATCCCGTCGCGCCCACGGTGAAAACCCTAACCGCCTCTCCCAATCGCCTCACACGCTGCTTTCCCCAATCCCCTCTCGCTTGCTCCTCCCCCAATGGCAGCGAAGCTGGAACCCTAGCAGCCGCCCCGCATGGGGCGCTTCTCCTCTCGTCCGCCCATTTCTCGCCGCCAGCCGCTCATGCTCTCTGCCCCCTCCATCGTCCTCGACCTAGGCACGCGTGGGAGAGAGCAAGCGGCGTTGGACGAGGAGGAGAAGGCCAAGGACGAGGCAACCGCCTTGGGAACGGTGGCTGACGCGGGAGAGCGCCGTCGCCGGCGTTGTGCACGGCCGCAAAGATGGGCGAGGCGACCGCTTGTGCCGCTTTTTCTCTGACTCTTCATCCTCCTCAGCGTTCGTCCGCCCCTTCCTCTGCTGGTTCGAAATCTGGCTCTGCTGGTATACAGGTATGTCTCCATGAAGAGACCTTTCTGCTCCTATTTAGTGCATCTGGCTACAGTTTTGTTTTTCCAAAATTTTGCATCAGATCTGATGTAACATCCCAAATTTATAAACCAAGAAAAACTTAGTTTTACCAGACCCCAAAATCTCAGAACCAACAAAAAACTTTTTGAAATGCTTTGCTGATGATTGTGTTTTCCTTCCAATGGCTATGTTGAACTGGTGTGACTTGTTGTTTGAGTTGTTTGACTAGTACATCCAAGACCCAACCAATGTAACTATATACTAAACTTGGTGATCATGACAAGAACAAAATATTCCATATATCTCCTCCACTCTTATTTGCACCAACTTATTCTCAAGTGATGCTCTGTTTAGCAACAACCAAAATACCCACTCCTTGAGAGAATAAAAGTATCTTCCAAAAATATATGGTTCCAAAAAAAATGGAGATATATATACAACCTCCAACCTTGCTATTCCCCTTGTTTTGGTAGCCCTATTTTAAACTCATACTTTTTGGAAAAACAATAAAGGTGGGAAGTGTGTTGCCCATATATTTTAGCAACTCTTTTGAAAAATATCAAATTATGAAGTTGAGTTTTTTTCCCACCTTACTCTTGTCAGGATGACACTGGGTCACCACCCCACCACTTGTCAGAGTGATTAAAAAAAAACTTGGTTGAAAAATTTATTGTCTAAGTGTTGGTTGTTATTTCCTGCCAACTTGATTGCTTGTGTGGTAGTTATTCAAACATGCTTGAAAACTCTAGAACACCCCTGACAACAATTTGGGAGGGGATTCGATTATTCACACACTCCCAATAAAAACACTAACTAAAAGGAAAAGGTCTTATTTAAATTTCCCTCCCTATCTACATCTCTATAACAACTATTTTATTTTATGAAATCCTGAAATGAGATGCAATAATAACCATCTCATTATCATATTACCCCCCCTTTCCTCAAAATATCCAATTACAAAGATATTTTCAATTTGTCAAATTCCAAGATCCCTTCTTTAATCTTTAAGGATTATTAGGAATATGACAAAAAAATATTTCAAAGAAATTATTTCTTTTCAAACAAAGCTTCAGTGGAGTGACATAAGGATCACCCCCACTTTGCTCTTACATCTTTTTCCTCTCCAAAAATATTTCTTAAAATCTGAAATTAAAATTCTGTATCCTTCTTTATCCTTTTCAAAATCACAAAATGTGCTTTGTTGCACATACCCATTATATTCTACCACCATACCAAAAGTCCCTGCTTATACTCATGAACCAAAGTATGGAACTAAATTCAAGAAATTGAATTAGAGTTTCATTGAAGCATTTCATCGAACACTTGGTGGATACTGCCCGTGTTCTTCCTCTATCTCTTGAAATCAAAATCAAATTGGAGGATTTAGAGGTTTTTCCTTCGATTCCTCACTGCTAATCCCTCTCACTCACCTCACTGGGACACCAGAGCAAGGAGGGAACGTGCAATTTGGGCCAGAGGCCCGTGGCCGTCGAAGAGCGCACGGCATCACCCTGCATCACGCCGGCCGGCGATTGCTTGTCGAGTGGGATACGCCAAGCTGGCTACGCTCTGCGTATTCCGTCGCCTCATCTCTCACCGCACTCGATAGGACCGGAGGAGACCGCTGCCTGATGCCCAGCCTCGCCGTACCCCCTGCAGCCGTGCGCAGCCGCCGTGTTCAGGTCAAGCGTGGACGCCAACACCGATCATCACCACCACGGCACCCCAGCTTGCACCACTCGCCTCAGACCCTCTCCTGTCACCCCTCAACCTCCTGGACACGCTCACACCACCTCTGGTGCCCTGCAGCGATGCCAGCACCCCGACGCCCTCCGCTGCCACGCCATGGACGTCGCCCGTCCCCGAGCGAGCACGCAAGCCACCCGTGAACCCCACTCCCTCTAAGCCCTCACCGAGCTCCCCAACGACGTAACCACACGACACCGCCACCACTTCCGTGCTCTCCCACTCCCCCGACCCTCGCTGCACCCAGTCCACGACGAGCCCGAGCTCGCCGATAAAAGGACCACCCTCGCACTCGTGCCTCCACTCACCACTCCCCCTTCTTGCCTCTCACTTACTCCCCACTCCCTCTCGTGCATCACAAGGAAGCCGGAGCCTCCGCGGCAAAGCTGCTGCTGCCGAGTTCTCCTCAGAGCGCCGCCGTGCCCGAGGAAGGCGTCGACCACGGACGCGCCGTGCTGCTCTCTCATCTCCCCCTCCCTAGCCTGCACCTTGCTCTCCATTACCACCGCGTCCTCCCGCACTCACTCCCTCTCTGTTCCATGCACAGAAGCACCGTAGCAGACCCGCCGGAGTTGGCGCACGGCCGAGGAAGCTACGGAGCTCGCCGCCGACGAAACCGACATCCCCAGCAAGCACACTTCCTCCCACAAGCTTCCCCGGACCTCCGCCGTCTTTCTGCGACCTCGCCGAGCCCTTCCGAGACCCCCAGGTGAGCTATCCGTGCTCGCCACCGTCGCCGGCGCGGCAACGCCGCCCGTTTGTGGTCGTCGTCGTCCGCGGTCTCCGTGAGCCGTTAGATCAAGATCCAACGGCGGCATACCTGTTCGCTTAGATCAGACACTGACGGACTAGCCCCACCCGTCAGCGCTTTAAGCATTTCTAGCGCGCGCACAGTTTTCTGCTGAGTCGCTGACGAGTGGACCCCACTCGTCAGGGATCTAAACATTATCCAGTAAATTAGATATTTCGAATTTAGTCTTCTCTGGAAATTCAGTACTGGTATGAACTTTGAAATTCAATAACTCGAGTTCTAGGAATCCAAATAAATCAAACTCAAGTGTTCTGGAAAGCTTATAAAATTCTTTAACTCCCCAAAGTGGTCTCATCTTAATTAATTAAATAATAAAAACGTATTACTAAAAGTGCTCCAGAAGGTTTAAAAGACCAAACCATTTGTTTCTGGAGTTATATTAGTCAAAATGACTTGAGACCAATTTTGTTAGATTGGTACGGTCATCCTTTAGCTCCCCTAATTTTGGTGGAATTAATTAGTCTTTACTAATTAATTAGCATCAGATTAGTCAGGAGAAGACCTTTCTGGACTAAAACCATTATAAAAGAGTAGTGGTGGATCCCTTGGAGCTGAAACCAATTTTGTTAGATCACATTTAGCCAAGGTTAGATACCCCTAAAAGGACTCAATTTTGGAAGCAACATAAAGTGAGTAGTAGCTCAAGCTTGGTTAATAAGTTTTTGAGCTAAAACATTTGTGTAGGGAGTTTGATAACTCCAATTGGCCTCAATCCAATTGGGTTGTCTTCTACACCTCAGTAGCTACCCATAGAATTGTAGTTGAATTTTTGTGACCAACATAGATTAATTGGTGAACTAATTGGTGTACAACCAGTTTCTGCCTTAGTTTGAAAACAATTAAATAAAGATTATTTCAATTAAAATGAAACCAAAGGGTATTGCTTGATATATGCAGTGGCTGGTTGTAGAACTTACGATTGTAATGTTGTGATGTTGATTGAGTTAGTGTAGTGATTGTTTGTATTGTTTGTTTAACGTTTAGACAAGAACGTTGCCGGAGTTATCGAGGAAGGGAAGTTTATTGAACCAGAAGACCAGGATCAGTACCACTTTGTGGAGCAAGGCAAGCTACTTCACTGAGCTTGCATCTATATACATCTATTTTGATTTACCTGTTTTACTATAAATAGCATAAATGATTTATGTGGTGTTGCCACGAACGCTATGATTTTGAAAACCCTTTTCCAAAATTACATGTATATTATTGAGACACCCGATATAGAGGTGTCAATGGTCTACAACGATTTCGAAATGAATTTGTTTTACTCCAAAGCCTTCTATGAAAATCTTTTGGTGGGGTTACGAACCACCCAAGTTTTGATTAAAAGTATTTTGCTATGAAAATTGGAAATGATTGTGAAAACCTTTTCAAGAGTTTATGAAAAACTATTTTGCCACTCTATGTAGAAAGATCAGATCGTTTATATAAAACTATAGGATGGGAAAATCCATTGTTTTTACAAAATTCCTTTGAAAATCCTTGGATGGATTTTGGTATGCCGAGATGTCGGTATGGAAGTGGAAAAATTGTAGTATGGTGATGTTTATGAAAAATGCACATCGCGTCTTTGTACTATGACTACCAGCCGATAACCTGTGCGACCACATTTACCCACATATGGGCAAGGGCGTAGTCATATAATTTGCTCGTGTTAGTACTGGATGCCTCAATAACGAGGATAACCTCGTTCCATGAGGGGATGGTCTGAGGACCTACCCCCTGACCTGGGTCCTCTTCATTGAAGTCTACCGGAAGCCGGTATGAACGTGTCGGAGGAAGAGGATTGAAGGGCTCCCTTGGGTCCGCCGGACAGAACTACGAGTCCTCACACTTAGTTTCTGAGGATTTGAGTGTCGATGGAAAGTGTCGTAGAGGCAGGGTCCTATACTAGTATGAGCAAAGGACAGACTATGGCCGGGAACTCAACTTCGCATACCTCTGGTATGGCGGGACGTGGCTGACACGATGAGTGACCGGATGGATGTGGGAAAAGCGTACTACCTCTGCAGAGGGTAAAACTATTCGAATAGCCGAGTCCTCGGATATGGACAGTTGGGAGGCTGTCCTAAGACCATGTGCAAGATTTACAAAGTTTTGGGTTTGAAAGGAAAATGAGTGGAAATTGTTTTATGCCACTATACCGAGGATATGGTATGAGGTTGCTGGTAAAATAAGTAACCATGAAGGGGTATGATCAGAAACCAGGAGGTTTCAGAGAAAGGGACAAGATGGTGATTTTCGAGGAAAAAGTTTTAAAAGGGTTTTCTCACCTTTTGAAACGAAGGTATATTTTCAAAAAAAAAAAGGGTTTAAAAAGACTTCTTACCTTTTTCAACAAAGGTAGGTGAGCAAACTACTTTCCAAAATGATTTGTCTTCAACAGGATTACAAATCTATTCTTCCCTTTTTAAATAAAGATATAGTGATGTTTTCCTAAAAATAAAAGTCTTTTAAAATTAAAAACTAGTGCATGCTCCTGTTTGGGGTAGCTTGCGAGTACAATCAAATGTACTCATATTGGTTTCGTCCCTGGCTATTGTCTTAGCCAGATTGTGGAAGAAGAAGCAGTTCGAAGAAGAGGAGTTCACTGACGTCCTTGCGAACTAGGGCGCTTCCCAGTCAGCTGCCTGTAGGGTTAAGGCGAATGACTTGGGCTCCACGTTGTTTGGTGATTCCGCTGCAAGTACCTGTTGAAGCTTATGCCTTCAATCACGTAAGTATATTTATTCGGTATTTTTGGGGTGTTCTGTGATACCAATTCGAGTTATGTGCAGCAACAGACTGATCACGGGATTGTTGCAGGAAACATAACGAGTATCTCGGGTACTTAATCCGGGGTCCTCACATCTGACGTATTATGTAATGATTCTCTTGATCTGATCTATGGTCTTCCTCATGTTCGTGTTCTAGCCAGGGAAGGCAGAGTGAATTGGGTGTGCTAGCTTGTCTGTTGGATCTTCCCTCCTAGATTAATCCTAGAACATATAATCAGTGTATGTGTGTGCAGATTTCTTTTTTTTATCTATGCATACAGGTTTGCTTGGATTGGGTGTGCTAGCTTGTCTGTTGGATCTTCCCTCCAAGATTTAGTTTTTTTCCTCGATTTAATGTAGATTTTTTGTTTGGATTTTGCAATAGGCAGCATGGATTAGAAGAGTAGAGGAAGAGTTGCAGATGGCTACTATGAGGACGCTGGTTCTCTGTCCGTCTTTCCTTCTCCGATACGCTTTGCTAGACTGCCTGGCCTCCTCCCCCTCTCCACCGTCACAGAGGACGCCGGTCAGCAGCGCAAACCCATGTCCTGCTCTGCCTCCTCTTCGAAGGATACCTACAGGTTCTTCCTCCTACTCTCTCTCTCTCTCCACCTCCACCTTCCCCATCCTCTGAATATAAGGCACCATCAGATCCATGGCCAGAAGTTATTGAAGGCTTGAAGGAAGTGTGAGGTACACGTTGTTTATGTTACAGAAATTGGTTGGGTCATGGTTCAGATGATTTACATTTTTGGTGTATGCCTAGACTGTGGATCTGGACCGGTTGATGTGGGCACAACAATGCTTGGTGTAGACGGATTTGTAGAGAAATTTGGTGCATGAGGTATTTAATTTTTGAAATATATATGTATGTAAATTTGTTGAGTGAGTTATTTGGTCCATATTCATGCTTTATTTCCCCCCATAGCGTTCTTTTACATTGTGAATTCAGATATGGCGTTCTCTCAGTTCTTTTTACCGGGAATTCTAGCTAGGGCATGCAGGACAGAAAAGCTTGAGCAAATAATTGTGTGCCTTGTGCTGCAGCGATCTGCAAGCACGACACTACCTTATTGTTTTTTGTTGCTTTCTAAATTAACAAGAGCATACATTTTGAGATATTTCTACGTAGCAGTTCTTAGTGTCAATTTTTTTATCATGTCAGTATCATTTTTGGTGATGTTTTGATTTTCGCATAGCTGCACCAATTTGATTTTCACTGCCGTGCTGCACGTTTGATTTTGTGCTGTTTTGCTTTATGCACATCCATGTTTTTTTTGCTGTTTGCAAGGGTAATCCGGTTGTTTCATATTTCTCCCTTCAGACATTGCAAGACGATCGGGTGATAGATGCCATTCATTTTAATCTCATGACTGAAACCTTTCAGGATAATCACGTGTCCTTCAATTCTTGGGCCGGAATTTTATAGATTCAGTATCAAATATTCTGGAAGCTGTGAGGAGCATGTGCGATTCATGTCACAGAGGAAAGACGGGGATATTAAAGGTCTGTTGTGTATAATATGAGGTAAACATGATTTAGGTGAACAACTTGAGCTATTTTTCCTTAAATGCCATGATGCAACAATCTTAGATATTTACCCCTGCATTATTTTTAGTCGCTTGCAATATTGTTTGACTTTCTGTTTCATAACAAAAGTACATGCCACCCCTTTTAATTAATCCACATGGTATTTGCATGACAGATAATTAGTCGAGTATGGTTGATCCGTGAATAGGCAGATGAAATTATGTTGCAAAATTGTCCAAACCTTTTTCTGCAGTGTGTTGTGTCATGCATATCTGGATAGAAGGATCCTCAGATTGTTCTAGATATCTAAATATGTTTATGGTTTTGTGATTTTTTATTGTCCTTCCAGTTCATAATCACTAGGCTGCTCATCATTTAGATGCTCATTGTTTATAATTGTTCTTGCAGGAGTACCATCTCAAAGCGTGTTATTTAGTCTATTTACTGCTGGTCTGCTATCTGGAACTATCATCTTTCTGCCGGCTACTACATGTATGGGAACGTCCTGCGTACTAACCAATGTCCTTTCTAGATCTTAATTTAGCCTTCATCTGTTGGAGCTTCCCTGCTTCCCTGAAATATTTCAGGAAGGCTAAAAAAAGTAAATTCACAAGATTGGTTTTCTAATATGAAGTGTGCCTCTTAGATTGGTTAAAATAGTTGAATGTCGATTAAGGCACTGTTGGTGCATTCTAATTTTTTGCTTGCGGCATTATTTTAGTTCATAAAGATCGTGTATTCGTCTTCCTACTTATATTGTGCTCCATAAGTAGAGAACAATGACTACTTTTGTGCTTTATTTTTCATTGAAACTAATTCTTGATTTGTATCTTATTAAGTATTGCCCAGTCATCCATTTTGTTTCATTACATCGTTACCTTGCAGGGAATAACTAAAGTATTGCACTATTGCTGACTCTTCCATGGCGTGGTGTGTGGATTCAGCCACATTCTGCCACATGAACGACTTGGATTCTGTCGTTGTCATGAGCCCGAGATTCAGGGCAATACCTCAATTGCTCACCCTGATGTCAAGTCCATTTACTTACTGAGATCTTTTTTTGTAATATTTTTTGTAAATAACAATCTACAACAATGCTCATGCTCCTTTATTTACTTCTAATTGTAAAATACATTTGCGCTTTTCTACATGATCATATGATGTACTACTGAACAATGAGTGTTAAACAAAGTATGACATCTTATTTTCAGATCATTGAAGATGTAGCTATATATGGATGTATTTTAAACGACACACCTGCGATTCCCAAATTGGATTATATTTTAATGTGAAGATATTCATGTATGACCTTCTGCTCTGAATGAAAGTATGATATATGGAAGTCAGTTTAGGTACACACATTAATTGCCGGGTATTCATGATTGTTACTTTCTTTTGTATGCTCCAGTTTATAGAGGTCCCAAAATGTCTCGATGTTCTACCTTTTCAGGGGTATAGCAAGACATGAATGGTTACATAGGGATAGCGCCCTTCACAGCTATGGATATTCGTACATGCACATACCAAAATAATTATCTATTAGCCAGTCAGTTGGCTAGGTAAACCTCTAAATCCCAAACTTTAAGTTCTTGGTGAATATGAATATATTTCTTGGTTGACGTTTGATGCATTCTACTAATCTATAGTACCTCAAGGTTTCAGTTTTTGCCATAACTATTCCTCCTGGGAGGTAGCTCATGCCGTAATGAAATAAACCGAAATAATTCAGATATACTTTGTCAAAGCTTGCTATGTACGTAGTTAGCTATATCTACATGCAGTACTTTACATCCAATAGATGTATTTCCATTTCCCTATGTTCACTACATCGAGAATTGAGGATTCGTTAATATAGTGATTTATCAAGCGATTGTGAATGAGAAAGGCAGGTGGTGCGTGCTGGATGTCAAGTTTGCTGTCCAGAGTGGTACCTCTGATTGTCGAAAGTCAATGCATTAGGGTTGTTTGATTACATGGTTGCTTAGTACTCAACCATTATATTAATTTGTTCTTCACTCATGCATTCTAACACATAGTTCCACTATGTATAGTAATCGTGGACTGACATGTCATATTAATATGTCATATTAATGATGCCTACACATAGCATTTTGTCTACCGTGTCATATTATGAATGTTTGATATAGCGCTTTGCAAACTGAAAACTAGCGTCAATGGCGGGTGGCGCGCGGCAAAGCCGCGCTAAGGAATCTAGTGTATATGAAGCTTCATTTGTGTCACCTCGATTCCGAGGCATCTATCAGTCAGCAATTTTTTTATCCAACGAATAGTTGCTTTATTTCGTTGAGCTGCATTGACATACTACGTACCTGTTCTGTTCCAGTAATCTACCTACTTCCAGCAGAATGGCTTCAGTCCTAGTGCTTCAGAAACTGTAACGCAGCGGGCTACCGCAATGATATCAGATCAATTATGATGAACTTGCGTGGACGAATGGGCACGTGCAGGTCAAAATTTTGGCCAGAGATTTGTTCATACAAAACAAGCTGGTGAAATAACAAAAACGAATCAGATTATAACACAAAGTAAGAGCAGTCTAGTCAAAACAGTACAAAAAGAAGCTTGTTGCAAGTTCAAAATTTCCGTTGAGAATTGTGGAGGCCCTCCTGCAGTAGGAGGATCCCCTTCAAAAATTAGCGTATGCTGCTATTTGCGGCGCGCACACGGTATTCTTTAGTAAAAGGCGAAAGAATAGTTCGCTTTGTGCTCACCGGGCAGCTGCGTGCCTTCCCAAGGTAGCTGTGGTGCTCCTTATATAGGCGTCCGACGGCAGCCGGAGCTCCTACAGAAGCGAGGTGGTACTAAACTCTCTGCTGCGCGCTGCGCGGCTGTGGCTTCGCTAGCATGAATGGGCCAGCCGGCCAGGACTGTGAAAGCTCCCACCAGCCAAGTGTGATGGGCCGGCTTGTAGAGCGTACCAAGACCAAAAGGCCAAACACGGAACAAAGTCGCGCGGAGTGGTGGAAGAAGGCGATGGAGACCGACTCGCCGTTCCGGGCGGACGTGGTGAGGGGAAAGGCGACGCTGGTCACCGGCGGCGGCTCCGGCATCTGCTTCGAGATCGCCGCCCAGCTCGCCCGCCACGGCCCAGCGTCAAAAATATTACTAGGATGGTTTCATTTGCTAGAGGCGTTCCTGCAATGGAGTTGCTCACCAAGCAACTAGCTTTTGTTTCGCTTGTGAACTGGTATGTACCTGCAAGTTTTGCTTTAATTTAAACCAGGACCGACAGGGAACATGGTTTTTTTTTTGGCTCATACGAGTATCTTGTCTCTTTATGAAAAGACAATATTTAAAATGTCAAAAAATTCTGAAATAATTTTTTTGGGTGTACCTCTTAACATACGTAAAATTTCACGAAAAACAATGTTTTTTGTGTTCTATATAAAAAGACAAAGTCGGTGCTCAAAAATAACTTTTTAATGGATATTATATTGTCTTTTTTACACAAGGCACACAAAATGTCTTTTTCTGACAAAAATTGTGTGCATACATAAAAAAGATTATGTTCATCTGAATTTTTTTCCAGAATTTTTGGACATTGCGGAATATGTTTTTTCATAATAGGATCATCAGGTATGCCCTAGCTTGCCTATCAAAACCATGGGAAAAAATAGCTTGCACTCAATGGGGAACAGATTGTGACATTAGAGAGTCAACGGAATTGCTGCAGGACCAATTGGAGGCACTCCAGGACTAAGAGCATCTCTAAGAGAGCCCTTATAACGCCAAAACCCGTAAAAGTCCGGCGAGTTTACGGGCCGAGGCCGGTTTTGTGGCCAGAACAGAGCCCGTAAACATGGCTCGGCCCGTAAACCGGATAAGGACGCCCGTGAATGTGCGCCGCAACCCTGTATTTATGCCGGGCGAGGGCCATTTCACGGTTCCAAACCCTCACTCTCCCACCGCCGCCGACGAGCAATCCGTCCACTGCACCGCCGCCTCCGACGCACGATTCAGCCGCCGCTACTGCAGATCCAGCGCCGCCGCCGAGCTAGGATGGCGCCGAAGAGGGAGATCTCGCTGCCGGGCGACGGCCGATTCGGCGGAGACTACTCCGACGAGCGGCGGGCGGTGTTGGTCCGGAGCGACGCCGCGCGGAAGCGTTGCTCGCTGAAAGTGCATGTGTTGCCCCCATGCATGGTTTTGGTAATTAATGACAATCCTTATGGACTAATGTTGCATTGAGATATACTTGTAGATCTTGTCCATAGGAAAAGACTGGAGTTCATGTGTTGGACTCTAAAAGATTACATGATGACCAAGGTTCCATCCAAGGGTTTATATGAAGAATGGTCATGTGGAGAGTTGAGCTTATTGCAAGCATGGCTTGGAAAAGAAGATTGAGTGAACATTCATGTTTATCTCCAAGCCATCATCTATATCAATAGAAGAAGATGAAGTGTAAGTGGATACATGAAAACGGAGCTAAGCGATGCTCTCCCATAATGGTGTATGGGGGAGCATTTGGAGAAGTCTTCATCAAGCATGTGCTAGCAAGCACAATCAAGAAAGGTGTTCCAACTTGAGCGAGTCAAGATCGTCATCATCTAGCTCAAGTGGAATGCTCAAGGCAAAGGTATGATCTTGATAGGGTTTCTATTTTACCGGTCTCATGTTGTTAGTTTGGAGACCGGGTTATAGGATAGACGGCGTACTATCAAGAGGGGCTCTCAAGTGAGTAACTTGATCGCATCTTTGTGGAGAGCTCAAACCTTTGCACACTTGGCATCATCTTTCTTGGTTCTTATTTGGCTTTTATCCATGTGAGAATTTAGAGTTTGTGTTCATCGCCATACCAAGCTCTAGTTCATCAAAAACGGATTTCATTTGAATATCTTGTGGTGTTTTTGATGTTGGAGCTTTTACCGGTTCGTCTCTTGTAGAGAGGTCAAACTCTCCTCTTGTGTTTTCCTCCTCGCATGATGGACTATGATGTGTATATGCATGATCTTGTAGTGCTTGTGATTATCTTCGGAGCAAGCCTAAGATCATAGAAAACGGAGTCCGGATGAAAAACTTGTTGCATTTTCTTGTTGGAAATATTATCGGTTTATCCTTGAGGAAAGTTCCACACCTTTCCATGTGTGACAACTTAACTTTATTTATGGTTCTTAATATTTTCAACAAAATTGGTTTCATCCTATTTGGAGTTTTCTCGCAAAAGTTATGGGCGTTTCATTTTCGGATTCTGGGTGGTCAGCCCCCAGGCCGGCCTGGCCGGCTCCTTTGTTGCAGCGCGTGAGGCCGGCCTCCAGCCCGGCCTCCCTGCACTACCCAACGGGCACTTTTTGAGGGGACCTATTTAAGGGGCTTTCTTCCCCAACGGTTCTCTAACCCCTTGAGCTCGTTTTTCCCTCTCTCTCCTCCATTGTTGACCTTTGGAAAAGCTTGCCTTTCTCTCAATCCTTCCCATGATTCTTGCATATCTTTGAGAAAAAGTGAGAGGAGATCTAGGTCTACAATTCTACCAATCCATCTCTCCTCTAAGTGAGGGTAACCTAGTAGATCTTGATCTTGAAGTTCTTGGTGTTTCTCCTCCTTTGTTCTTCCTCTCTTATTCCCCCATAAGCATTTGTTGCTTTGTTGGAATTTGAGAGTGAAGGAATTGAGCACTTCTTGTGTTCTTGCCATTGCATTGCGTTGCATCGGTGTGCTCTCTCCACGAGGATTCGTGGAAGTGAAAATTTGTGAACTTGTTACTCTTAGATCTTTGGACCCTAGACGCCTTTGTGGTGGTTGAGACCTTTGTGGTCACTTGTAGCCGTTCGGGAGCCCCCAATCCAATTGTGTGTTGTGCCTCAGATTGTTGTTGTAAAGACTCCGGATTCCGTCTTGAAGGATTCCGATAGTGGAAGGTGAACCAAACCTTTGTGGTGCGGTTCATCGAGAATAGGGTGAGCCTTTGTGGTGTTGAGATCGACCTTTGTGGTGCCTCACACCTCTCCAACGAGACGTACTCCCCTAAAAAGGAGGAACTCGGGAATACATCCTCGTCTCCGCGTGCCTCGGTTATTTCTATACCCGAGCTTTTTACTTATGCACTTTACATTGTGATAGCCTTCGTGCTTGAAATATTCTTGTTGCTATCACCTTGTTGCTTGTCTTGCTTAGCATAAGTTGTTGGTGCACATATGTGAGCCTAGTTTATTTAGGTTGTTGGCTTGTTAATTTAAACACCTGGTTTTATTCCGCTATTATCAAGCCTAAACCGGAAAAGTTTTAAGCGCCTATTCACCCCCCCCCCCTCTAGGCGACATCCTTGTCCTTTCACTCGCGCAAATGGACGAAGGACAACCGGCCGATGTCGGAGCTGCTCCACGTCCGCGAGGTCGAGGAGTTCGACCGGCTCCGATGGGAGCGCGAGCTGGTCCGCCGCCGACGCGCGCAGCTCAACGGAGGCGAGGGCAGCTCAAGCGGCGGCGCGAGCAGCTCCACCGCGCCACCTGCTCTTCCTCCGCCGAAGGAGTACGACGCCGCCCTCTTCGGGTCCTCCATAGCGCCGGAGGACTTCGTCCGCGACGACCAGCTCGAGCACACCACGGCGGTGGTGATGCTGCGCTCCGAGCGGGAGGCGGCGGAGAGGGAGGCGCAGCTCCAGCGCGACGGGAGATCGACGAGATCTTCCTCCACCAGGGGCTCGAGCAAGACCGCGTCGCCACGGAGAAGAAGGCGGCTTGGGAGAAGGACGCGGCGAACGTCGTCGACCTCGTCTCTGACGAGGAGTGAAGCTCCAGCGCCGCCGCGTCGTCGCCGCGCCCGAGGCTCCGGTGAGCCTAATTTTGGGTTTAGGGTTAGGGCGGCGACGATTTAGACTAGTGTAGATTTTGGTTTAGTGTAGTTTGTATGTAAAATCCGTATGAATCGATGATGAACTCGTGTATGCAATGAATCGATGAAGAACTAGTGTTTGTTCCCGCCAAAATTAACAAAATTACAGTTTCATTTAAGGTTTCTGCTATGTGCCGCGCGTATTTTTGAGCAGAAATGCCAAAAAACGCGAACTGTAAACCTTGTTTGAGGTTTCGTGTTTACGGTCACTCTTAGAGATGCTCTAAGAAGCTTGCACCTGATGAAATGGACAACAGATTAAGGGAAACGATGCCTCTGTTTAAATTGGGGGAGACACGTGACATAGCAATAGCCGCGCTCTATCTTTAACAACACTGATCGGTGACTCTTATTTGCGGTAAACATTGTTTGAGAGAAATTCGTTGCTCCTCCTCCGCCTAGGATTGTATTGCGATGAAATCGAGACATCCGGCCTACTCCCCAGTGTAAAATCGAAAGAGCTCGTCGAGCGAGCAAATTGCAACAAAATGCAGTTCACAGCCTATTACTGGACAGAACACCAATAGAAGAACCACAACCATGATGTAGAATGTAGAATGTAGAATGTACTAGTAGAGAGGTTGGCGATTTGGCATATGCTCAAGCCAATCCCCTCGCAAAACCACAACCACACATCACAAAAAACGTCAGAGGCGCCGGGCGCGTGTACTCCAAGATCAACGTAGGTATAACATTTTGATATGGCTGAAACATGCCAAATGTATTCATTGGCGTCACTTTTTTTTCTAGACTAGAATGAAACCGCCTAACTTTTTTTCCCTTTAGCATGGGAAAATTGTTTCTCCTCAACTCCTCAATATTTGGAACTGGAAGGACACTATTTGAGCTAAAGAATTTCCTAAAATGCATGGCTCATGGCAAAGGGCTATGCGAAAACTTTTACAATATTAGTGGCCATCTGATCATATAATATGTTGTATCACCTGCAAAGCTCGTAAAACATCTAGGAGAGTATGATTTTTGGATGATGAAATGAGTGTAACTTAGGCCTCATTTGATTCACAGGGTAGTAAAACTAAATGAATAGGAATTGTGTAAGATTGAGTTCGCCTGTCCAGTGGAATTCTACGGACATAGGATCGAGCCATAGGATTTTTACATGAGGTCTGATCTCATGTTTGTTTTCGTGCAAAAGTACACTACAAAGTTCCTATGGGAAAAATTTCCGCATGTTACAATCATATGAATCATACACATCTGGAAAAGGAAAAAAATCCATAGGGTTCAAATTGTACAAATTTCATTTGGAAACCCTACAAATCAAAGGAGGCCTTAGTTGGTTAGATTTTTCCAAGGGCATCTTGGTTCAAGTTATAGACTACTTATGGATATGCTCGCATATTTATTTCAGGTATTAATTGACAATATCTTTAGTCGTAACTGACATGTCCATCAACAACTAGTCACATGTAGTGACTTCGTCAATTTTAAAATATGATTTCAAAAAAGTAAGTATGGCCCGTTCCTACCATCCTTCTGTGGCTATGACTGCAAGAATGTGCCACTAATAGAAGACCAGAAGGGCTGAAAAGAACATTACACTTTTTCAATAAAGGATTAGTTAGAAAATTAAGAAGGAAAATGGCAGAAATGAAGCCAAACGACAGAGCAAGCATGTAAAATGAGTTGGAGCCTCAACAGTATACAGCTGCCAATCCCCATCACATTCCAAAAACAAATAAAAAATCAGAAGAAAAAACACATCATTAGAAAATTTCCAGTCCTGTCCTTCCTCGGCGCCGGCGACGACCGCCGCCAGCCCACCCGGAGAGGCGGAGAGCTGACGTGCCTGTCTGTCCCAGGCGGCGTCCTGCGGCGATGGCGAGGCACGATGCCTCGGGGGCGGCGACGGGCGTGGACTTCCACCTGCCGGACGAGATCCTGGCCGTGATCCCCACCGACCCGTACGAGCAGCTGGACGTCGCCCGCAAGATCACCTCCATGGCCATCTCCTCCCGCGTCTCCCGCCTCGAGGCCGACGTCGCCCGCCTCCACCGGGACCTCGCCGACCGCGACCGCTCCGAGGCCGACCTCCGTGCTCGCCTCGCCGACTCCGACGCTCGCCTCCTCGCCGCCCTCGAGGACAACGTGCGTTCCTGTCGCCGAGACTTTTGTTTCTCTTGAAATTGAAGATTTGTACTTATCTGGTAGTGTTTGATTCTCGGTTTGCAGGTGAAGCTGGTGAAGGAGAGGGACACGCTCGCTGTGACGGCCAAAAAGCTGTCGAGGAACTTGGCAAAGGTGCGATTTTTGTACTACCTCCGATCCATATTAGTGGGCACAACTTTGTCTAGATACACATGTATCTAGTCTAAATACTTAACTAGATACATATGAATTTAGACAAAGCTATGCCCACTAATATGGATCGGAGGGAGTATATCTTTTTGCCCCGATCTTAGTGGGTTTCCTGTGATTTCTCATTACAATGTTTCGATTTTTTGCGTGGATTATTGCTGAGCCCTGCTAATTTTGATTGCAAATGTGGATTTTAGTGTCTATCCAGTAGAAAATTAGACTAAAGCTGTGTCATGCTAGTGACGTTTGCTTGTTCATGCTAGTGGTATGGCTTTAGTGCTCATGTTGTAGAAAGTTGGTGGAGATGGGGTTGAAAACTCTGCAATTTCATGAAAATTTGCATTCATACTGTTCACTGCACCGTCACAAATTTCTGTGTATTTTAGTGTCACTCTGATGGAAGGTTGCCCTCCTGATTCAATTAGAAAGGTTGCATAATGGAAATTTCGTAGCTTCAACCAGAAGGTGCAGCTTGGGCTGGACTGCGAAATCCTGATTGCGATTCTTCTTATTTCTTTCAATTTCAGTGTTGCAAACAATACGGTATAGTTTTACTTGTATAGTGGCCTACAACTAAAAATAGGCCATGCTTTCTTCCAAGCGATATAGTTGTGTCATGGATAGACTAACTTGATTCTGTTGTGTTTATGGTAAAGCCTGTTGTAGTTCGATTTTGGCATAGAATATTTTTACTAAATCGAACTGCTAGCCAGGTTTGAGGGCAGTTATTCAAATATGTATTTTGATTCTTTACTGTCGTGTGCAATCTATGAGTGTTGTGCTGTGAAGTTTCCCTGGCAACATACGTTTCATAAATATTTATTAATTTACTCTCAGCATTATTGATCAAATTGTTTGGTATGAGCCTACAAGGGAATGCTAGTTTTTTTTTGCGAATTGAAATATATTAAAAACTAGGTTTGGTTACACTCTGCCTGACAACAAGTCAGGACTTGATCCGGCCCAGAATTTGGCCAAACCCGAGAGAGGGCTGACACACGCCCTATATTTGCCAGAACATGGCTAGCAATGTTTTGCTCCCTCCTAATAAGAGCAATACGAAGCCTACCATCCTCCTGGAACAGCTTCTTAATACACTGGATTTCGCCCATGTTTTCAGAACGGTCAATACCTGGAATCTTGATCAGCTTGACTGCCTCCACGCAGTCCATCTCGACCAAGCAGGGTAGTTCACACCACTCCCGCACCCTGGCAATGCCCTCACGGCAAGCAACAAGTTCAGCATAGATCGGGCTGCTGCATGAACTCAGAAACTTGCAAGCGGACATAATGATTGAACCATTCTCATCACGGAGCACCCAGCCTGCTCCACCAGTGCCATCAGTAGCACTAAAAGACCCATCAACGTTCAGCTTAACTGTACCCCGTGTCGGCATGATCTAGTTAACTGCTAGAAACTTAGCAAAAGCTCCGATTGTTCAAGAATCAGCATTAGCATGAAATTTTTAGTTTGGTTGTTGAGAAAAAATTACTCAAGGTCTTTTGTTCTTTGCAGCTGGAGGCATTTAAGAAGCAGCTGATGCAATCACTTAGTGAAGATAATTTATTGGTGAGTCTTAGGGATTAATTTTTTCTTTCTTATTCGAATATTTTTTAGTTTCTATTGTGCTGGTCTTGTTTAGTGACAACTAACGTTACCTGCATAACTTCACAGCAATTGTCAGAAACAGGTGAAGATCGTTATGCAGATGTAGAAAATAATTGGGGTGCTCGAATTCCTCCTGGGAAAGGTGTCAGTCAACCTCATAAATTTCAAAGCCACTTCTTTTGATCCAGAGTTGTGTCTTTTCCTTGATTTCAGTTTTTATGTTTGATTTGACAGATGAAGTTTCAAGCAGCCGTGCCTCTTCAAATACTTCTAGCAGATCCACAATCACCGAATCATCCCAAGGTGGCATTAGCTAACTCTTACTTTAAATCATAACACATTACATGTTATCGCTCGACCATCAGTCGCTTACTATGGAAGCATTCACAGGATACCAGTTCTCAATCACACCATATGTAGCCCCAAATATAACTCCTGGTTCAACACCAATTATTTCATCATCGGGTGGTTCCCCACTTGCATATTCAACTGGTCCACCCACTCCAAAGTTCTATTCTGGTCCAACATCACCTACAAGATCTCGGACTGAAGGCCAATCAGCATTTTCATCATGGAATGGAGCAAGTCAACAGTATTCAGCACCTGTCTCTCCTCCTGAACGTCGCTCATTCACAGGTTTTATGCAGTGAATCATCAATGGGGTCTGGTATTCATTTGAGATAGTCCTGAATGCATTTGTGTTTTCTTATCTGTCCAGGGAGACCTCGTATGGATGGAAAGGAATTCTTCCGACAAGCACGGTTAGTTACTATGCTGTTGACTCTGTTCAGAAAATTTATGGTTTGTTCATCTCATAAGACTTGTGGCCACAAAATACCAGGACTCGGCTTTCTTATGAGCAGTTTGGAGCATTCTTGGCAAACATCAAGGAATTCAATGCGCAGAAACAATCGCGAGAGGTAGCGCTGTTTACCAGTATTTACAACCACTCGGTTCAGCAGTGTCCACAAAATATGTAATGTGATGTTTTCTACTTGATCTATTTGTACAGGACACGCTGTCAAAAGCAGAGGTGATTTTTGGAACAGAGCACAAAGACTTGTTCATTTCTTTCCAGAGTATGCTTAATCGCAACCCATCGTGAACATGTCACGGGCTGCCGTGTTTCTTCTCTTAAACAAGCGGGTTTATTTCATTGTTTGTCCTCTATAGACCAAATGAACATATCCTTCTGGTAGGCTAATCATGCCTTTACCATGCCACCTCTTTCCAAGAGAGCAATGTATGGTAGTGAACAAACAATGTTCTCTCACTGGTCACAATATCATCTTGTGGAAGATTTGTGCATAGGCCACCATAATTTCAGAGCTGTCATCCTGAATAACATGATGTAAATGGATATGCTCATGCATTTCAACAAGGGAAAGTCGAGACGGTTTTAGTTTTTTTGTTTGGTCTGTGTAATTGAGTTGTAAATTTGCCTTCCTTTTGTAGCATACATTTCCTGTCTTCCTGCTGTGTACACTCAGTTGCAGATATCTTGAGGTTGGTTGTGTCTTACATTGTAGATAGCTGTATGAAACAACAATTTATTGCATTTTGCAAACTGTCAATTATTATTTTGTTTGTTGAATAAAATGATTTTGAGTTTGTTGGAACAGCAATAAAGCCCTGATATGAAGCCATCTACTCTACCATCAGGCTAATCTGCGGCGAATTCAGAGTCTCTCCTCTGTGTAATAGGCAATGATACCTCGACGAGTCAACGGATTGTTCTGACTTGCGACGAGGCAAAGGCCTCTGGAAACTTCATTTTGACTAGGCCAGGAAATTATTTGAAGACTTTTGTGCAACAAAAGTCAAACAAGTAAGGAAAAAATTGTGCATGAAACAATGCAAGGCTACTTGTGTAGAAACTAGAAAGTACCGAGAATAAGGAAACCTGAAAAATAAAAAATAAGAAAAATTCAGGGCTTTTGTAGTTTGAGAATAGAAGAAAATTCAGGTGCGTCTCTCATTCAAAGAGAAGAAGAAAAGGAGGTAAACACGTCAAAAATAAAGTGGTATATAAAAAACATTTTTTAGGGCAGGTATATAAAAAACATGAGAAGCATATAACCGCACGAGGCATAAAGGGCCCAGTCTTCTTCGCCGGTGTGTTAGTGGCCCGGCGCTTATTAGTGGGCCGATTGCCGAGCATCTTACAAATGCGTTTGGACCCAGCTCGCCCGAATGCCTGCGCACAGCGCGCTATGTTGTGGAGAGCAGGAGATCAAGACAGAGTACTATAAAAAAAAGGAGATCAAGACAGAGTGCGATTGGTCATTTGGTACTCCCAAGATCCAGTGATCTCACTACTTTTAAAAAATCAAAAAATATAATTAAAGTTACCAAAAATGTGAGAAAAATCATGCATGTGTGTTGTCAACTTGTTGGTTGTCTATCTTTTAATTTTTTGTAACATGGAACCTTCGTGAAAGAAGTGAACTTTGTTCTCTCGGGAGTGGCATAATCCCTTGACTTAGAAAATCCTTGGAATGGAGTTAAAAGTTATTGAAAATTCCAAAAAAAATCCGGTACATATATTTTAGAATAAGTCATATGCCAACAAGTTTTTATGGATTTTTTTTATTGATTTGACGTGTGCGTGGAAAAAGAAAACAAAGCAGAGAACTAGGATAGCAGTTTTAGGATTTGAAATGTAGTTGTTTGTTATTTTGGCATAGCTTGCAAATGAATTGTGACTTTCACCAAACATAAAATTTTAAAACTAGCTTGAGTCATTTGCAAGTGAGATTTTTTATTTTATTTTTCAAGTGAATGAAAAAAATTAGTTTTTGTAAAGGAAGCTTGTGCGCCGAGCACACGTGGAAGTTTTTGCTTTTTGCACTTTGTAAGAAGTTGGTTGCGTGCTCTCTGATTTTAAATATACAAGATTATTTCTCTCCCTTTATGCTAAAAATGATCTAGCGCAGTACTAATTCAATATTGTGTTTTTTTTTGTTTGGCATGTTTGGTAGGGCAGAGTTTACAATTTCGTTGAAATCTCAAGGAATTTTGAATATTCAGTCATCACCAAAATAAGTGTGCCTCAAAAGTTGTTTAATTTTGTAGGTAACTTGCTCGAAAAATTCCAAATTTCTTCGAAAATTTTAGAGGCGGATATTTCACCCGGTTGAGGTCTGTATTTGACTTGAAAGCTTAGCCGATTGAATCACCGTATATTAGGCGAAATCGGCCGGAAATATTACGGAAAGTCGGGCAGAAATTCCAGCGCGCGAAAGGAATAAATTACGGTTCGATATTCTGGCCCATCAAAATCCAAGCGGGGCCTAGGGATTTTGTGTTGACAAAAAAGTCCTGTCAATATATACCTGCGACGTGAACCGGTTTTCTCCTCCCTCCCTATCTCCCTCCCTAGTCCCTCCTCGGGCTCCTTCAGTCGCGAACTCGCGATGAGGAGGCCCTCCGGCGGGTTCGGCTTCGGCAGCCGCAAGCGCAAGCGTTTGGCGGAGTACCCCTGCGTTTCGCGGCTCCGGCAGCGTCGACTCATCAGCTTCCTCTTCACCCACGATCTCGTCCAAACCCACGACGCGTACATACTAAACCCCCGCTTAATTCCTCCATTGATTTGATTTCTAATGCCTGCATACCAGTGGATGAATTGCCTGGTTCGGACACGCATGCAGATTCATCGCTGAGACGGCCGTGCTCATCGACGATATGCATCTGCACAATCTGGTGCTTCAGGGCCAGTGGAGCGACGCCATCAAGTACCTCTCGCGCTTCCTGCCGTCCGGCCGTCCGCTGGGCGTCCACGGCAGCGCCCTCTGCCACTTTCTCCGCGTGCACAAGGCTATCAATGACATCATCGCCGGCGGAAGGGAGGCCCTCTCCGTGACCGCCGCGGTCACTCTGTGCTTGGACCGCTTCGTCACCAGCAGCCCTGCTCTCACCAAGCTCCGCGCCATCTTCTCGTCCCTCATCCAGTCCAAGACACTCAGGCAATCAATTCATGCACACTCAAATGCATATACTGTTTATGTCCTCCTAAATGCAGGGTACTTACATACATGTGTTATTATGTTCCTAAATGCAGGGATTCCGTGGACCTGGCGCGTATGAGGTGGGAGGCGTCGTCCATTGTGGAGGACCTGCTTGATCAGACTCCAGAGTTCAAAGACCATATGCGTCCGTGCAGCCGAGGGTCAATGAATCCCCAAAATGTGCTTCCCCTCGGATTCGGACACGCTAGGCATGCACGCTACTACCTAATCCATCCCTAACTTCTTCATGTCTCGGTTCCTCACTAGCTAGTGACTGACTGTCAGTCTGATATATGCTGCATTTTTTTCCCCTGTCAGTTTCCGTCCGAGGCGCCACATCAAAAAACAGGGCGGCCAGGTCCCGGCCTCTGTGGTTGCCGGGATTTATCTTCAGAATTTGAAGATGTATGCACATCATTCACTAGCTTCGTGCAAAACTAAAATGATCTCCAGTTCTGCTGTTTCCCTTCTCGACTTTTGGTGGTACTCAGACTAATCAGTAGTATATGTTCTTTGTTTTGTCTCTGCAGGCTGCCTTCTTCGACTTCAAGTGATCCCTCTCAGGGGTCAACTCGTGGTACGATATCATGTCACAAACATCTTATGGCTTCCCTTTTTTGGCCTGTAATTATTTTGTTTATGGTATCTGCTTATTAACTAACTAACATATATTTTCTCTCTCCCTCTCTCTCTGGATGCCAGAAGCCTTAGTTAAGGCCAAAGAATGGTTGGTGGACCTCATTGGTATAGAACTACTCTCTGCTCTAGCTCTCTTTGTTGTCTTCACTTCATATACATACTTATCTATATATAATGTCAGAAACTGTACTTGTGCCCAACTTCTTGTTCATTGGGATTTTGATAAGCTTATCTCATCATCAGATAGAAGTGTGGAAGGTGGTAAGCCACGTCAAGGGGATCAAGTTCGATCAGCGTGTAGCAAAGGTAACTTCCGCTCTTCTTTAATCCTCTAAACCTTTAGCTTTGGCCTCAATTCTGTCGTTTCCAGCTAAAAACATTTGGTTTATGCAGTAAGGATCTGTACTGGCAGTAAATTGTTTTGGAATACTCGTGGGCTGCGCATGCACAATATGTTTTCAAACCACGCCTGTACTTCATTTCCCTACAAAATTATAATGAACTAACTCAAACAGTGATGATACTTACATCATGCTTCACATTATGTTCAGTGCAGCTGGTTCTTTGCTTTACCATATAGTTTTTGTTATTGCTTCTTCTAATACGTTCTCATGTTACACTCTCCCGCGCCCATTATCGTTGGGTACCGAGCCTATTGTTTGCCCTTTTTTGCAGAAAGTTATCTTATCTATATCTGAATATTGTTTTTTTTATTAGAAAAAAGGCAACAATGCCCAGCTTTGAATTAACAAAGCCATATAGTTTTAGCGGCAGAGACAACATGCTGAACAAACAGCTTACAGGCCAAGGAAACACAAGTAAACAGAGGATAAACAAAGATTACAACTTGAAGTTCCTTTGCCACAGACCACCATTGCGAGCCCTCAGGTGAGCAACAGGCTGGGAGCAGATCATCGTCTTCAACATGCCACACCTAGCCCAAAGTCCACCGTCTTCGCCGCCGGAAGGGACCCCGTGTCCCTCGCCTAGGATCGAAGGCGCCGCACCGCCGGGGACGAAGAAAGTTCACCTGAGAACACCGGGGACCAAGGGAGCAAGATTGCCGTAGAGGAGGAGAGCAGCTCCATCGCCACCGCCGCCACCGGAAGACCGCAATACCGGAACGAAGCTGCTGGACGAAGACGCACCGAAGAGGAAACGGCAAGAGAGGGCAACCACACCACCGCGGTGAGCAGGACCACCAGAGTTTGGTCGATCATCGGCCAAATGCACCACTGTTGCCGCAGAGGGGAACCCTTTCCCCTCTCGCCCAGGCTCGTGGGCGTCGACCCGCTGGCGAACAGAGGCTGCAAGGCAGCAAGGAGCACCGAACCAGGCACCAACTCGAACAACACGATGAGAAGCCGCTGCCAAAGAGAACACGCCGCCACGGCCACTCCAGCGAACACCGAGCTCGAACACCTCCCCTGCATTCCCCCGGACGGCGCCTCCAGGAAGGAAAACGACGTTGTAGCGCCGCCGCCGGCCACGCAAGGGAACTAGACTTTCGTCAAGCGAGGGAGAGGGTGAGAGGGAAACGAGTACCTCAACGAAGCCTTCGAGAAGGAGATCGACGCCTATGGCGCCGCCGTCGTCGTGGTCAACACCGCTGACCAAGGGTTTCCCCCGGTACTGAATCGCCTCGCACCAACCACACTGCCCAGCACCCAGATCCGGCACGCAGAGGTCGTCGGGGTTCCGGAGCTGGCAGGAGGACGAGCAGGACGAGCTGGAGAAGCTTCAACTTCAGATCTGGCAAGAACCGGCGGAGCGGCCCCACGCCGCGACCTTCGAACCGCCAACTCCTCGCCGCCCACGCGACCGGAGGAGCGGAGAGCACGCACCACGGCCGCCACCCGCCGAAAGGTCGACGCCGTCCCGCCAGCCCGAGGCCGCCGCCCCGGCGCACCGAAGCCCTCCACGCGAGATGGAGCGGCGAAGGCCCCGCCGCCACCTTCCTAGACGTCCCGATGGCTTTGCCCAGGGGCGCCTCCGGCGGCGGCGAGGAGGCTGGGAGGAGAGGGGAGAGGCGAGGCGATCTAGGGTTTCGCCCCCCGAGTCGCCTCCGGAGAGACGACGCGAGGGAGAGGGGAAAAAGCGTCCTTCCATCTGAATATTGTTTCTTAGTTACTTCACAGTTTACATACATTCTTCATGTGCAGAATAATTTCTAAATGTATACAGGAGCCTCATCTTGTTTGATGTTGTTCTTTGCACTTCGCTACCTACTTGCTACCATTTCTCACAGTTGAATTCATTGCAGGCGGTCGTGACCCCCAGACTACTTCCTGTATCGTCCCAAGACTGGGTGGAAATTCTCGCCTATTGACCGATCTTGGTAAATTAGTTGAATACCCTCATTTGTTTATGAATCAATACTACCCTTTATGCACACACTTAATCCCTTATGTCATTCTTTTTTAGAGATCACCAAATGTACAAGTCAAGTGGTTATATGTCTCAATAGATATTTACTCTGCCTGCCCTGTAATTTTTGTATATATTGTTGTCAATAATGTTCTGATTTCTGAATCTAAATAATCTTTCTCTTTTTGCAATGGCAGGTATATTAGAAGAGGCAAAGGAATGGATATTGTATCTTACTGGTAAGTTAGACTCGACCATGCAGTCTTTCATGTGCATAGTTTCCAGTTCATATATGCATGTACCATTGTGCTGCACTTGTTGATTAATATTTGGTAGCTTGATGACACTATAGCAACTGATTAGCTTATGTGATCTTCAGAGGAGCGTCTGGAAACCTGGCCGGACGCGAGTGAAGCTTATCCTCTTCAGTATTTGAGTAAACCAGGTAACGCCACACTCTTTCATCCACAGTTTGCTGGTTGCTTTATTTATTTATTTATTTATTTTTGATTAAAGGGGATTCGCCCCCAACTTCATTAACAAAGCATCAGGCTACAAGGTCTTTTACAACATTTCAGTTTCAGTTTAAGGCTGGTTGCTTTATGTCTCTAGCTGTTTTGTGTGCATGAAAACTCAGCACTGCGCTCGGGCTTGATGTTTCTCTTTGCACCTCATTGGTGCGTAGCTGTCTGTCTGCTGGCATTTCTAATGGACGAACTCGTCATCGCAGGTGCTTTCGCTGCTCGACTCTCAACGACTGTACCTGGTGCCTTCACAGGGCCTGCTGGAAGTTCTTCGATCTCATCATCAGACGCAGCAGCAGGTAATTAGTTGAAGCTCGCGCCATGAAACCATGTGCAGACCGTTGTTAAGTTCAGATTAAAAAAAGAAGCGCAAAAACAACACGTGAACCAGCTTTCCTTCTTCTCCTTTGGTTCTTTGAAATTTCGAGTCAAGGGAGGTATGCTCCGATGATGCTTTAAACCAGTGATCATGACCAGTGCTGTTTTTTGTGCAGGCGTTGGTAATCTTTCGATCCAGTAAGCGACACAGGTGCTGCTAGGACTGGACATGCTGGAGGATTGCGCCGGGCTTCCTTTCTGGTCAACTAGGGATGATCTGCATACCAAATGTGTTATCCGTAGCATGTAGGGGCCTATCTCTTAGTAGAGCTTATTTATGTAGGCGTGTAGTTGCTGTTGAACTGGTGAGAAGAGGAAACGTGTTACGTGTGCTCTGTATGCTGAATTCGTTGTGCATACCTTTACTTCGGTTTCTGTCAAGGTTCGAGTTGTAAGGGCGTGCTTGGTTGCTAGCATGAAAATTCAGCCTTTTGCATCCGCGACCCTAGTGGGTCTGGCCCTAGAAAAACGTGTCCTGAGCCATGTTGTGCAGTACGTTTGGTTGCAAAAAATGTTCTGACAAGTCCCGTTCGGCTGGGTGCAATATTTTAAGCACTTGTTGTTTGGTCGGTTGTGTTTGTTTCGCAGCTGCAAACGCATGGTGTTTGGTTGCTAAACAATGCTACTTGCAGTCATCACTTCTCACTAGTGGTGATCTTACCACGTCGAAGTTCATCAGTGCACCCCTAGCTACTAGTAAATGGTAGTTCGGCATGACATCAAAGCTAACCTAGCTACTAGAAAATGGTAGTTCACGAGGACATCAAAGTTCACCTCTAGAAAATGGGCATCACGCCATCGCAGTTGCCGAAAGGTGAGAAACTTCTTCTTCTTCTTCTTCTTCTTCTTCTTCTTCTTCAGACCATGGTGTCACCTCTAGCGTTCACATTGCGTCAGCCCACTCATGCCTCAAGTTCTTCCAAGCTTCTTGGTCGTTAGCGTCGACACCATGGCCAACATCATCATCGGGTGTAACATCCTCCTCTTCCGGGAAGTACTCATCAATACCGCACCCTAAGACCCAGTTATGAAGAATGCAGCATGCAAGAACCAACTTAACTTGGGTGGGGAACGAGTAGAATGGTTTCTGATCAAAGATCTTCGAATAGTATCTTCAGAGCAACAAATACCCTTTGAACTGTAACTCTAAGACTTGAGTGTCGCAGATTGAACCACCACCACCACCACCACCATCGGGTCAGGTCATGTCCTGAACAATCAGGGTTGACTCCTGCGAAATGTCAGAAAACTCTGACAAAATATGGCACGTGCATCTCGACATTCTATGTGCTCACAAAGTCATTTCACGAAAACCGACATTTAATGTGTCGTGTGTAAAAACACAAATTTTGGTGCTAAAAAGGCTTTCCGTGACACACCACACAAATATCGGTTTTAAGTGAAACTTGGCTGCGCACATATAATATCGAGATGCATGCGTCTAATATTTGTTTGATTTTTTTTAAATTTCTTAATGTCTTTTCGGTAGCAGGAGCGTACCCCATGTGCCAAAGTGAATTTCACTAATTTCTACCTTTTGAACTAGTGTTCCTCCAGTTTGTTAGAAATAAAAAAAGGCTAATATTTGCAATCCAATGTGTTTGTCTTTTCCCTGCGATCTTTAATCTGTTGATTAGTACACGGAAGGTTAGAATAAAAAAGTTATTATGAGAAAGATTAAAATAAGGGAGCTAGTATAAGAAAGGTGAAGATATGGAAAATGTTGATGGCTATGTTGCCGACGTTGGCACCATTCCGGTTTGCCGTTTGTGCTGAAAGTTTTTATTTCTTTTTTCATGCCGAATTTGCCCTTTGTTGGGAAAATACTACTCTGTTGATTAGCAAGTATTAATTAATCTGGACTGTTTGATTTGTTCATCTGACGGTTAATATTTGTTCGTCCCAACCGTAAAAAGCCTCTATAATTAACACAGTTCATTAGGACATTCATACCTCATACGACGAATAAAACTTAAATATATTTTATACTGAACTTTTATATTTGTTAATGACTTATTTGCTTCAGACTTTTAACGAGTATACACTGGTAATGTATATCACTTACAAATTTGCTTAAATTTAAACCGGGTAAGTTGTAATGAAGATCTCCTTGATTTTTTTAATTCCAAAAGTTGTGCAATATGTGTGTGTATATTCATGTGTATAAAACTATACATGTATCATGTGTGTTCCTGTCTATTTTAATAATTCTAAATATCATGGCAGAGATTTCTAAAGTTGATCTAACAAACATATTTATACTGGTTTCTGGAATATTTATCAAAACTTTTAGAACATCTATTGAACCAATATTAAACGTGTCTTGCAAGTTAGACTCATTTATAAGTTGAAAATATATGCCTGCTATGTACTTTGTGTTACAATATTGAACTAACATTAAACACTTTAGCTAATATTACGCAATTGTGGAATCCTATGGTCATGGATTCCTCGACCGCCTCGTTGACCCGCTCCGCCTCCTACGTTCAAGGCACTAGACAGATGGAGTTGCACGACCTCCTCTGCAGGATGAGCAGTTGAAGGCCATGGGTTCACATTCGGAAAGGAGAGAAGCATGGCTGGAACGAAGCCACGGATTCACATTCATGTGTGTGTGGAAAAGAAAACAAAGCGGAGAATTTATAGCAGTTTTAGGATTTGAAATGTAGTTGGTTTGTTATTTAGCTTGCGAATGAATTGTGACTTCACCAAACATAAAACCTGAAAACTAGCTTGAGTCATTTGCATGTGAGATGTTTTATTTTTCAAGTGAATGCAAAATTAGTTTTTGTAAAGGAAGCTTGTGCGCCGAGCACACTTGGAAGTTTTTGCCTTTTGTACTTTGTAACAAGTTGGTCGCGTGCTCCTCCGATGTAAAATAGTATATAAGATTTTTTCTGTCCCTTTATGCTAAAAACGATCTAGCGTAGTACTAATTCAATATTGTGTGTTTCTTTTGTTTGGCATGTTTATTTGGGCAGAGTTTACAATTCCGTTGAAATCTCAAGGAAATTTTGAATATTAAGTCACCACCAGAATAAGTGTGTTTCAAAAGTTGTTTAATTTGTAGGTAACTTGTTCAAAAAATTCCAAAATTCTTCGAAACTATGGAGGTCAGTTTGAGTTGAGCGGTGATTTGTTTTTCCTCGCTGGTTGTAAAGTATTTTTATTTAAACGAATCTTGTCCTAGTTGAAAGTTCACGAAAAAGTATTTGACTTGAAAGCTGAAGGGTTTTCTGTTGACAAAAAAAAAATCTGCAACCGCGGTCCTGTTAATATACACCTGCCACGTCTCCATGTTTTCTCCTCCCTCCCTGGCTCCCTCCCTCCTTGCCTCCTCCCGTCAGGATGACGTCTCAAAGGCTTATCGGCGCGGGGAGGAGCTCCGGCAGGTTCGGCTTCCCGATCGGCAGCCCCAAGCGCAAGCGTTTGGCGGAGTACCCCTGCGTTTCGCGCCTTCGGCAGCGGCGACTCATCCTCTTCCTCTTGAAGCACGAATTCGTCCATACCTACACAGCGTACCAGCTTAATTTCTCCATTGATTTGATTTCTTCTAATGCCTGCATAGTAGTGGATGACTTGCCTGATTCGAACATGCATGCAGATTCATGGTTGAGACGGCCGTATTCATGAGCATGACGCATCTGCAACATCTGGTGTTCCAGGGCCAGTGGAGCGACGCCCTCAGTTATCTCTCCCGATTCCTGCCGTCCGACCGTCCGCTGGGCGTCCACGGCCGCGCGCTCCTCCACTTCCTCCGCGTGGTCAGGGCCATCGAAGACATCGTCACCGAGGCAAAGGAGTCCCGCTCTGTCATCTCGGCCATCACTGCGTGCTCGCGCCGCTTCGTCAACACCAGCCCTGCCCTCGCCAAGCTCCGCCTCATATTCTCGTCCCTCATCCAGTCCAAGACACTCAGATATGATTGTAATGTTTCTGCCATTGTAGTGTTTCTGCCATTGGTCCTCAAACATACATGTATTATGATTGTACATGCAGGGATTCCTGGGACTTGGTGCGCGTGAGGTACGAAGCATCGTCGATCATACTTGACTTGGTTTATCGGACCCCAGAGTTGAAAGACTATATCCGCCCGTGCCGCGGCGGGTCGATGAATCCCCAGAACGTGCTTCCCCTCGGATTCGGACACGCTAGGCACGCTATGGCTACTACCTAATCCCCCTCCCAGCCTCTTATTGGCTCAGTTCCTCACTAGTTTAATACATGTCAGTATTTGAGTCTGATATATGCTGCATTTTTTGTTCTTCTAGTTTCCGTCCGAGGCGCCACGTCAAGAAACAGGGCGGCCAGGTCCCGGCGTCTGTGGTTGCCGGGATTTATCTTCAGAAGAAGAAGACGTATGTACATTCATACACTTTCTTAATTGGAACGAGCTGAAATGCTCCTCAGTTCTGCTTTTTTACTCTCTTCCTGGCATGCTCGATGCATGTTACTCAGACTATCCCTTGCTTTGTCTCTGCAGGCTGCCTTCTTCGACTTCAAGTGATCACTTTCAGGGCTTAACTCGCGGTACGATATAATCCTCACAGGGCACAGGCATCTTATGGCTGCCCTTCTCTGCCCTGTAATTATTTTGTATGCTACTCTGCTTATTGACTAACATGCCTTTCCTTTCTCTTCCCCTGTTACTCGATCCCAGAAGACTTAGTTAAGGCCAAGGAATGGTTGGTGGACCTCGTTGGTATTCAACTACTCTCCTGCTCTAGCTCTATTTGTTACTTTTACTTTTTCTAGTACTATTTCATATATATGTTTATCAATTGTACTTGTGCTCATCTTCTTGTAGATCTGATTAGGATCTTCACAACAGAAACTGATAAACTTATATGATCTTCAGATAGAAGTGTGGAAGCTGGTAAGCCGCGTCAAGGGGATCCAGTTCGATCAGCATGCGGCAAAGGTAACTTCCACTCTCCTTTAATCCACTAAACCTTTAGCTTTGGCATGTAGTTTCCTGCCGTTTTCCAAATAAAAACATTTGGTTTATGCAATAAGGGTTCTCTACTGGCTGTAAATTGTTTTTTAAATAACTGCGGGCTACGCGTGCATAATAATATGGAGGGCCAATGCGGAGCCTAAGTGCAGATTTTTTGTATGACTTGGGGCGCACCGGAAAATTCGCACGGCGGAAAATTTGGCGCTTTGGGGATGGCCACAATGATCCCATTTGCAAGCTTTGCCGCATTCACCCAAGACGGTACAGCATCTTTGCCAGGAATGCTCCTGCACCAAGGCGAATGCTCTTGCACCAAGGCCGTGAGGGACGCGTTGTTTACGGCAAATGATCTGCCGACCCCTTCCATTGCATCCACGACGGACCGAGACTTGGTGGTCCACTACATTGCAAACTTCCCGAAGGACAAGAAGAGAACTGCGAGCGGGATCATCACCTACATAATTTGGGGTGTTTGGAAGGAGCGCAAAAGGAGGGTTTTCTCAAACATGGCCATGAATATTGGAGAGGTAGTGTGTTTGGTGAGAGATGAGATCGAGACGAGGGCTTATGCCTTCACAGATGACCCTGGAGACAGCGGCGTGTAGCTTACCACTTACCTGTTTTTTTTTTTTCCTTTTTTAGGCCTACATGGCCCCTTTCCCTCTTCCTGAGGAACTCTTGTAAAAAACCTTGCTTCCTATCTAATCGAATGGCAGTGCACCTGCCTTAAGCCTCCAAAAAAAAATCGAGCCATACTTTAACTCAAGCAATGATGATGCCTCTATCATGCTTCATATTATGTTTCTTGCAACTGGTTCTTTGCTTTTACCATCTTATTGTTGTTATTGCTTCTTTTAATACATTCTCATGCTACATTATCCTGCACCAAGTATCATTTGGTTACTGTGCCTGTTGTTTGCCCTTCTTTGCAGAAAGTTATATGATCTACATGTGACAATTGTTTCTTAGTTACTTCACAGTTTACATCCACGCTTGGTGTGCAGTGTAATTTAGAACTGCATCCCCGTACAGTACAGCAGCCTCAACATGTTTGATGTTGTTCTTTGCACGCGAAAACCTGAAATCGAGCCCGGGCTACATGCTACCATTTCTCATGTTTGAACTTGTTGCAGGCGCTTCTCATCCGCAAACTAGTTTATGTACCGTCCCAAGCAGTGGCGGAGCTTGGGCCGAAAATTTGGGGGGGCGATGGGCTTCTGGGGGGGCGATGGGCTGCTGGGGGGGGGGGGGGGGGGAATGGGCCAAATCCTTATAGATATTAAGCTGAATCTACATGGGTTGTACATGGGCTGGGGGGGGGGGGGGGGGGGGGGGGCGACCGCCCCATTCGCCCCCATTAAGCTCCGCCACTGGTCCCAAGGCTGGCTGGAAAACGTCGCGGCAAAATATTGACCGATCTTAGTAAGTTAGTTGTACACCCTCAATTGTGTATGAACAGTACTAACCTTTATCGACACACACTTAATCCCTTAGGTTATTCTTTGTTAGAGATCACTAAAATGTACAAGACAAGTGGTTATATTTCTCATTGATATCTACTCTCCGTGCGTTTTGTATATATTGTTATCAATAATATATGTTCTCTTTCTTCGAAGAACTGAAATAATCTCTCTTTTTGCAATGGCAGTGATATTAAGAGAGGCAAAGGAATGGATGTTGTATCTTACTGGTAAAGCTAGACTTGACTCATGCAATCTTTCATTTGCATTTTTTGGTTCACATACATGCATGTACCACTGTGCCGTTTTTTATTAATGTTTGGTGGCGTTTTACTATAGCAACTGATGAGCTTATGTATCTACAGAGGAGTGTCTGGAAGCCTGGCCGGACGCAAGTAACCAGTATCTACTTCAATATTCGAGTAAACCAGGTAACTTCACTCTTTCATCCGCCGGCTGTCTTGTCTCACAAACTTACGTTTAGTCACTTGTCATTGTTTCCCTTCAATCTGGGATCCTTACTGGGTGCTGAAATTCTTTGAAGCCTTGACGTCCACATCTGGATAATGTTTTTCTTGTCGACCATTCACCCGTACTTGTATTCAAATCTTAGCTCAGTTTACACACTGGATGGATTTCGAGAGACCAGATCAGCACTGTTTTGCTGGGTGGTTCATGTCTACCTGTTTTATGTGCATAAAAATTCAGCACTGCACTCGGCCTTGATGTTTCTCTTTGCACCTCATCACTATGTGGCTATGTAATCTGCTGGCATTTCTAACGGACGAACTCGTTGTCACAGGTGCTTTCGATGCTCGACCCTCAAAGACCGTACCTGGTGCCTTCACAAGGCCTTCTGGAAGTTCGGCGATCTCATCATCAGTCGCAGAAGCAGGTAACTTGGCTGAAGCTCGCGCCATGCAACTAATAACTATGTGCAGTCTGTTGTTAAGTTCAGATAAAAAAAAGGTGTAGAAACAAAAATGAGTGAACCAGCTCTCTTAAAAATTTCGAGTCAAGGGAACTAAGCTGCGATTATATACTTTAAAACATCGATCGTGACCAGTGCTGTTTTTGTGCAGGAGTTGGTAATCTTTCGATCCAGTAAGGGAGGCTGTTAGGATGACTCCAACGGGGCGACGCAAACGGACGCGCGTTTGGTCCGCGTTTGGTCCGTTTGTGTCGCCAAAAGGATCCATGTCCGGCCCACGTCCGCCCCTTTTCGGCCACTGCCCCCAACGGGGCGACGCATCGAGTCCGCCCTCTGTTTTTTTTCCAGGTAAGCAGGCCCTATATGGGCCATTTTCATTGATACATAGGGGAGGTGGGCCACAAACGGCCAGGGTTTTTGATCATTCTGAATAGTTCATCAAAGCTCAAATAATACAATTCATAAAAGCAATCCGAATAGTTCATCAAGTACTTATTATTACAATCCAAATAGTTCAAACAAACACAAACAAACAGTTTCAGAAATAATAAATTGTTTAATGCATTACAAACCAAATAAATAAGACAAGTAGTTCATCAAATGGAACTACTGCCCCTGATCACCCTGGTCACCCTGGTTACCGTAGTGCTGCCAGACATGCTCCACCAAATCATTTTGGAGCCGAACATGGACTCCTTCTCACGAATATCACGGTGGAAGTCGAGGAACTGAGCAAATGTGGATGGTCCCTGGGGCTGAACCAACTCACCCCGGAACTGCCATGCCTGATCATTCAAGCCCTCGTCGCGTTCGTCCTCCACGATCATGTTGTGCATGATCACGCACACTGTCATCACCTCCCACAGCTGGTCCTTGTCCCATGTCCGAGCAGGATGGCGCACAATAGCCCATCGGGACTGTAGAGCACCGAATGCACGCTCTACATCCTTTCTTGCGCTCTCTTGCTCCTTGGCAAACCTCTTCTTCTTCTCATCATTGGAATTGGAGATTGTCTTGACAAATGTTGTCCATGTGGGTGATACGTCCAAAACGTATCTATAATTTTTGATTGTTTCATGCCATTTTTATGCTTTTAGCACTTGTTTTATATTAAGTTTATTATTTATTTGGACTAACCTACTAATAGTTGCAAAAGTGCACAATGTTCTTGTTTTACTCTTTGATGTGTAGAAATTATCAAGAATACAAGAGGAAACCTTGTTGGAGTCGAATTGGGACTTTCCTGAAATCTGTCTGAGAACTTTTTACGAAGTTTGCCAGTTTGACCCTCGAAGATGACGTCAATGGAGACCTGGCTCTTACGAAAGTTGTCACAATTTTCCATACGAAGATTTTAAGCCCGAGATCAGCCCAATCGGAGTTCGGACGCGGCCTGGAGGCCCGTTTTGGTGGAACCCTAAAAGGGGGTGACGGAAATCCGAGAAGATATATAAAGGGAGGAAACCTAATCGTGGAGGACTCCTCCACCCACGAATTTCCAGCCACCAAAGCCACGTTTTTGCCTCCCCCATGGATCCCATCTCCATGGGGGAGGGCTCCCTTGAAGCCATGAAGGAAGGGGGCTAAGGGGCGGTGCTCCCCCATGGAACCGGCGGCGCAGGAGGAGCCCCCTGCGCCACCGCCGGTGCCGGCGCCGCCCTGCGCCTCTCGCTGCCCTCTCCGCCGTCTTCACCGCCATCTCCATCACCATCTCCTCCTTGTATTCAGTGGTTCATCCTCCCACAAACCTCTGTACCGTCCTATGTAAACATGGTGTTTGATGCTATAATATTTATCCTATGATCTATGTCATGTTTATGTAGTTTATTTGTCTTTCGATTGCTTTGTTGAATGTCTATGGTTCATTAGAGTTGTATGTTGATATGGTACTGTCCTTTGGTGTCCATTATACTTGTGCGCGCATGGATCAACACCATAGGGTTAGTAGTATGTGCAAAGGAAGGGGGTAGTCCTGCCGGAGTGACAGAAACCTGAGGGCTCAAACCGGTTAGTTGCACGTATGGGAGTAAGAGGACCATAAACTTAAGGCTATGGTTGGGGAAACCTTAATGCATTGTTAGTATTTACGGATGTTTGCTAACAATCCAATCATATAGTACTTGTAATCCCAAGTAGTGGAGTGCATGTATATTTAGCCTCTCCCACATTGAAAACTGCATCAAAGACAATGAACTAATGTCTTCACTAATTAATCTTGGACAAAGCCACCACAATTACCACCACTTTTCCACACTCATGGTACTGTTAGTATATGGTTACTTAGTGTACTTTATTGCTGCAGCACTAACATTTACTTTCTTGTATTTATTATCTTGCAAACTATCTCTCATACCCGTATTGCTACCGTAGTTTTATTTCCTAGATAATGCAAACGTTTAGTGTGCGTAGAGTTGTATCAGTGGTTGATAGAACTTGAGAGAATACTTATCCTACCTTTAGCTCCTCGTTGGGTTCGACACTCTTACTTATCGAAAAGGCTACACACGATCCCCTATACTTGTGGGTTATCAAGACCTTTTCTGGCGCCGTTGCCGGGGAGCCATAGCGTAGGTTAATGTTCTTGTGTGCACTTGTTTGCTTTATCTCTAAGTAGTTTTTATTTTCAGTTTAAGTTGTTCTTATCTTACTATGGATAGGGAATGCGAATTACAAAAAAAATTAGGTGTAGTTGTTATCTAAAAACGTTTTCAAAAAAAAAGTGATTGGAAAGATGAGTAATGGTTAAATGGGGGTCGACCTTGAACACTTGTGTTCATGCCTATGAAACCAAAACAAATCTTTCCATGGAAGCTTTTCATTAAAAACATGTAAATATTGTAAATATTGTGTATATACCTCTGTACATAAAAATAAAATGCTAATTATAGTCTTTAGTTAATTGAAAGTTGATAGTTTTACTTTGCTGTCCAGAAACAGATTTTCTGTGCTCCACCGTATTAAATGTTTAAAATCACCAGAACGTGATCTTGATCTGAAATTTCTTGAGTGCAAAGTGATGCTTATTAGCTTTCTTTCATTAGACTAACTTTTTCTGATTTAAGGTACGTAGATAGGTCGAAAAATTCGATCTTTACTGACTGTTCTGTTTAGACAGATTTTGTGCTTCTCTGTAAATAAAATCGTGATAAATCTCAGAATAGTATTTTGACTTGAAAATTTTTGTGCATAAACCTGAGATTATTATCTTTCTTTCATTAGACTAAAGTTTTTCGATTTGAGCTACTTAACTATCTCGTTGAATGCCATCTTTACGGACTGTTCAGTTTTGACAGATTTCTTTGTTTATTCAATATTGTACTTGGTGTTGTTAGTTTCATTAGTTTTTCGACGGACAACGGAAATCATGAACACCTTAGTATATACAGTGGCTAATGTTGAGTAAAAATTATAAAACTTGTCAATGCTTGAACATGAGTGGATTTTATTTAATGAGTACTAACCCTACTAATGAGTTTTGTGAAGTTTTATGTGGATGTAGCTTATAAGATCTAATCAATATGGTGATATGAGATGAATAAGAAGACGCAAGAGCTCAAGCTTGGGGATGTGTAGGTGCATCCCAAGAACATATTCAAGAAGATACAATCATCTAAGCTTGGGGATGCCCGAGTCATCCCCCTATTCATCAACTAACATGAGGTTGTCTCGTTCATACTCTATATTACCCGTCCACATGATATGTATTGTCTTAACTTGTATTATAATTGTTTTATATGTCTTGGTTTTACCTTCTTTAGTTTTATTAGGCTCTTATTTGGTTTTATTGCTTCTTTACTTTCACTTATAAATTCAAAACAACAAAAATATTTTCTTTTGTTTTGCTTCTTTGTTTGGTTCTTTATTTTAATTTTATTTGGGTTTTACTTTTGATTTTTTTTAGAGTTTTCCTTGCTGTAGCTAGCATGTTTAGGTCTTGCTTAGCCTCTGGTTTTTAGTTTATCAAAAATAAAGTACCAAGTTTTATCCATTTAGCTTAGTTGATACATATGTAAAAAGTGATTTTCTGTTTTCGGTATCTACTGCTTATTGCGCGATTTTTCATATTTTACTGGAAGCTCTAAAAATCACGAAAAAATTACTGATGTTGTAGCACCTAATCCTCTGCATGTACAAAAATTGGCTAAAATTTCGGGCATGTTTAAGTGCACCTAAAAATTGCGTTTTCCAGCTGCTGTTTTTCTGGACAGATTCTGACTTTTGTTGCAAGAGTGGCCTCTTTTCGTTTTCATTTGATTTTTAATGGTTCTTACCTTTCATTTATAAGTTGGCCATTTAAGCAACCTTTCTGTAACTTAAAAACAAAATTTTATTTGGTTTAATAGCAGCACTTGGGAAATATTATCTATTGTACTAATGTCTAACCGCAGAAAAGAATGGGAAAGTTTTTGTGTTGAAGTTTTTTCACAGAGAATGAAGGAACACCAAATATGGAATATTGAAGAACGGCCAAAGTCATAAGCTTGGGGATGTCCCCATCCCTCTTCATCAATAACCCCTCGGTTTGCAAACCTTTAAACTTTGTTTTTTGAGCAACATATGAACTTACTAAACTTGAAGCGGCTGTATTTTATTATCTATTTATCTTAGCATCAAACACCAGTTACATTAATAAGTGGATCGTCACATATTTTATTTATCCTCTGTTTTCAATGTTTACTTGGTTAATGGATTACTTGTTGAAACTTAAAAATGATGTGTGAATAATATGTTTAGTAGTTTATTTTCTTATGGTTAGTCTCAACTAGCTAATAGTGCATATTATGTTATTTTGATATCAACATGCATTGTCCTGTTCATAAGATGGTATGGTATTGTGGTATCCTCCTCTGAATAATTCATTGAATTGACTTGGCACATGCTCATGCATGCTATGACTGAAAAACAAAAGTCAATTAAGCCTTGATGATTTATTTTGACTCAGAGTTCTTGTATCACTTTTATGCCTCAATTAATTTCATTTTGTCGCAAGCATGATTATGACGGTTATTGCTCTCTTGATTGTCGCTTCCCAGTCTATTGCTAGCCTTCACTTGTACTGAGCGGGAATGCTGCTCGTGCTTCCAAAACCATGAAAACCAAGTTATTCCAAAGTGTCCACCATAAATACCTATGCATGGCATTTCAACCATTCAAGTAAATTTTCATGTGCTACCTTTAAAACCTTCAAAGTACTTCTCAATTTGTGTCAATGTTTTATAGCTCATGAGGAAGTATGTGGTGTTTTATCTTTCAATCTTGTCATTTACTTCTGACAGACTTTCACCAATGGACTAGTGGCATATACATCCGCTTATCCAATAATTTTGCAAAAAGAGCTGGCAACGGGGTGCCCAGCCCCAATTAATTACAACTTTCATTAATAATTCTCTTCACATGTTTTGCCCTGATTTATCAGTAAGCAACTTAATTTGCAATAGACACTCCTCCATGGTATGTGAATGTTGGAAGGCACCCGAGGATTCGGTTAGCCATGGCTTGTGCAAGCAAAGGTTGGGAGGAGTGTCATCCATAATGAAACTAAAATACATGTGTAAACAAAAGAGAAGAGGGATGATCTACCTTGCTGGTAGAAATAACGTCCTTCATGGGAGCCGCTCTTGAAAGTCTGGTTGACAAGGGGGTTAGAGTGCCCACTACCATTCGTTGACAACAACAAACACTTCCCAAAACAATTTTGCTTCTGTTTTAAAAATGAAAAGCTCTAGCACATGATAATCCCTGCTTCCCTCTGCGAAGGGCCAATCTTTTATTTCATGTTGAGTCACCATCCTTTCTTTGAGCACTTCTCGAGAGCATAGTTGTCATTCTTAGTGTAATGTGCTTGTCCCAGAATGCGGTTAATTGTGTATAACTTTGATGCTTTTATCTTTGATATCTTTATTCTAGTCTTCCCTTGAACTTCAGAGGTGCCTGGGCATTTATGTTTTGCTGTACAAAACGGGCAAGCGAGATACCACTCTACCATGCTTTATTATGGTCATTACAATCTTGTTGATGTTTATAAATTTCATGTTATAACTCTTAGTTCGTTGATACTTTTCATTAGGAAACATGATTGCTAAGTTTTATTATCCATACATCATGCAATTGTTAAAGACCTGATCATAGCATTTACAATCAAAAATTATTTTGTTATCATTTACCTACTCGAGGACGAGCAGGAATTAAGCTTGGGGATGTTGATACGTCCAAAACGTATCTATAATTTTTGATTGTTTCATGCCATTTTTATGCTTTTAGCACTTGTTTTATATTAAGTTTATTATTTATTTGGACTAACCTACTAATAGTTGCAAAAGTGCACAATGTTCTTGTTTTACTCTTTGATGTGTAGAAATTATCAAGAATACAAGAGGAAACCTTGTTGGAGTCGAATTGGGACTTTCCTGAAATCTGTCTGAGAACTTTTTACGAAGTTTGCCAGTTTGACCCTCGAAGATGACGTCAATGGAGACCTGTCTCTTACGAAAGTTGTCACAATTTTCCATACGAAGATTTTAAGCCCGAGATCAGCCCAATCGGAGTTCGGACGCGGCCTGGAGGCCCGTTTTGGTGGAACCCTAAAAGGGGGTGACGGAAATCCGAGAAGATATATAAAGGGAGGAAACCTAACTCGTGGAGGACTCCTCCACCCACGAATTTCCAGCCACCAAAGCCACGTTTTTGCCTCCCCCATGGATCCCATCTCCATGGGGGAGGGCTCCCTTGAAGCCATGAAGGAAGGGGGCTAAGGGGCGGTGCTCCCCCATGGAACCGGCGGCGCAGGAGGAGCCCCCTGCGCCACCGCCGGTGCCGGCGCCGCCCTGCGCCTCTCGCTGCCCTCTCCGCCGTTTCACCGCCATCTCCATCACCATCTCCTCCTTGTATTCAGTGGTTCATCCTCCCATAAACCTATGTACCGTCCTATGTAAATTATTTGTCTTTCGATTGCTTTGTTGAATGTCTATGGTTCATTAGAGTTGTATGTTGATATGGTACTGTCCTTTGGTGTCCATTATACTTGTGCGCGCATGGATCAACACCATAGGGTTAGTAGTATGTGCAAAGGAAGGGGCGTAGTCCTGCCGGAGTGACAGAAACCTGAGGGCTCAAACCGGTTAGTTGCACGTGTGGGAGTAAGAGGACCACAAACTTAAGCCTATGGTTGGGAAAACCTTAATGCATTGTTAGTATTTACGGATGTTTGCTAACAATCCAATCATATAGTACTTGTAAATCCCAAATAGTGGAGTGCATGTATATTTAGCCTCTCCCACATTGAAAACTGCATCAAAGACATTGAACTAGATGTCTTCACTAATTAATCTTGGACAAAGCCACCACAATTACCACCACTTTTCCACACTCATGGTACTGTTAGTATATGGTTACTTAGTGTACTTTATTGCTGCAGCACTAACATTTACTTTCATGTATTTATTATCTTGCAAAGCTATTTCTTATACCCGTATTGCTACCGTAGTTTTATTTCCTAGATAATGCAAACGTTTAGTGCGCGTAGAGTTGTATCAGTGGTTGATAGAACTTGAGAGAATACTTATCCTACCTTTAGCTCCTCGTTGGGTTCGACACTCTTACTTATCGAAAAGGCTACACACGATCCCCTATACTTGTGGGACATCAGTGGGGTAGATCCCATCAGCAAGGTAATCGGGCTTGTCATATTGGTTACCATTGATCTCAAAGGTCACCTGGGGTGCCAGGCCATTGGAGAGCCTATTGAACACCGGAGACCGCTGGAGCACATTGATGTCATTGTGCGAGCCGGCCATGCCAAAGAACGAGTGCCAAATCCAGAGATCCTGGGATGCCACGGCCTCAAGTATGACCGTGCAGGCCCCAACATGGCCCTTGTACTGCCCCTGCCAAGCAAATGAGCAGTTCCTCCACTCCCAGTGCATACAGTCTATGCTCCCGAGCATCCCAGGGAAGCCTCTTGACTCGTTGATTGCCAGGAGGCGAGTCATGTCGGCAGCATTGGGCTCCCGCAGGTACTCCGGCCCGAACACCTGCACCACGGCCGCGCAGAAGTTGTACATGGCTTCCAGGCACGTGGACTCGCTCATGCGCACATACTCGTCCACAAGATCGCCGGCAATCCCATACGCAAGCATGCGAATGGCGGCGGTGCACTTCTGGTACGACGAGAAGCCCCTCATACCACATGCATCGGGCTTGCACATGAAGTAGTCATCAAAATGCATCACGCCCACCCGGATGCGGTTGAACAAGGACCTCCTCATCCGGAAACGGCGCCGGAAAACCTTGGGAGGGTATGTGGGCTTGTGGGGACGAAAGTAGTCCCCATACAGCTGGATTTGGCCAGCTCGCTGGTTCCGGTCAAGAGCAGGAGAACGGCCCGGCAAGGAGCCAAGGAACACCGGTCGCATCCTCTCTATGTACTCGTTGACGATGAGGGTGGCAACCAGGCCGTCACTGTCATCATCGTCGGAGGAATCGTCCGAGGATGAGCGCTGCATGATGTGGTTCTTGTAGAACCACTCATCCGAGCTATCCATGGCCGAGGGACGTACCTGAGTAGCCGGGGCGAACGGCCGAACACCTTGTGGGCGGCGTGTCTATCGCGGGGCGCTGTGGACGCTCCTGGCCGCAAGAATCACCGGTGACGGTGGGGAAGCACCTGCTTCGGTGACGGCGGGGAAGCACCTGCTCCGGTGACGGCGTCCCCGGAATGGCCTGCGGTGCCAAATCGAGGGTGCGACGACGGGTGGCGGCGAGAGGGGCGGAGGAGGAGGAGATTGGGGTGGGGATGGTCTGATTTGCGGGCCAGGGGCGGACTAGGGGAGGACACAAAAGAGCTCCGTTTCGCGTCCGGAGCCGATGCATCGGTGGCCCAAATTTGGGCCAGGGATGCGTCGCGGCGGACCAAAAAAGGACCGCGGTCCGTTTGCGTCGCCCCGTTGGGCCGTGTTTTTGGCCCTCGCGGACTCGATGCGTCGCCCCGTTGGAGTCATCCTTACCGGAGTCTACAGATGCTGCTTGGATTCAGGACATGCTTGTGCCCGGAGGACTGATTCGGGCTCGCCTCTCCTGGCCAACTAAGGATGGGTTGCATATATGGGTGTCAAGCGGCGGCCCGCATAAGTGAAATCGTAGCACAAATTGTATTAGGCCATCTAAACTCACGTATAACTAAAGGCCAGTGCTACGCGCCAGTCGGGTGTACCGATGGTTTGCTACAGTCGCCCTCCGCGCCGTCGGATCTAGTTAAGTGAATCAATCTCGCGCGTTCGATTTGTGTAGCAAAAACGTTTCGTGTGTAGCATTTTTTTTCTGTATATGTAACATCGTACTCCCTCCGTTTTTTAATATAAGATGTTTTAGGTGGTACACATGTTGGCTATATGCACATTAAAATGAGTGAACATGCACACAAAAATGTGTCTACATACATTTGTGTGCATGTGCATGTGGACAAAAGCTAAAACATCTTATATTAAAAAATGGAGGGAGTATGTAGCAAAGAAATTTCAGAAAATGCTGCGTTCGATAAATGTAGCAATAAAAAGTCAAACACAACATTTTTTTGTCGCATGTAGCATTGTGTGTAGTAAAAAAAATCAGATCCGTAAAACTTGCGACATGTAGAAAAACGAATGTAACACTCTAATCACAGTCATGTAGCAAAAAACAACAAGCTATGTAGCAAAATCCCCAAAAAACTGACCTTGTGTTGGAGCTCTCCGTCCATGGCGAGCTCACAGTGCAGATCTCCGGGCATCTCGACCCAGGGTGCCTGCACGAAAGGAGGCGAACGAAGGCGTCCGTGGCTGGAGAATCCTGGGGCGGTGGCTCCGGGCGACGAGGGCCGGTGGTCTGCGCGGCGGCGGCCGCCAGCGGACTCCGCGGTGATGGCGGCCGGTGGTCTGCGCGGCGGCGGCCAGGGATATCTTGGTGGTGCATCGCGAGCGAGCCAACCCGGCTGTAGCTACAGCCTACAGCCGGGTGGAGAATAGCGTTTTCCATAACTAAATCGTTAAAGTTTGTACACGAAGCGGGATGGATCGGGCGCCGCTATGCAACCTGAGCTGCATACCAAATGTGTTATCTGTAGCATGTAGGACTCCTATCTTTCAGTAGAGCTTATTTATGTAGGCGTGTAGTTGCTTTGAACTGGTGAAAAGAGAAAACGTGTGGTCTGTTCGTTGTGCTTGCCTTTACTTCAGTTTATGTATGTGTTCTTGTGGGTTTGTGACTCTCTCAGTTGTAAACAACTCTTTGCTTGAGCGCCACTGTTCTTCGTATGTTCCGGAGCTAGAAGGGACTTGTGGTATATGTGGCGCTGCCATCCATTTATTACATCGACAGTTTTACAAAACGACACACGCTACGTGAGCCGGTGTCAGATGAAGAACATGTTGTCCTGAAGATCCACGTGCAGCTTCGGGAAGTTCGCGAAGTCGGAACCACCCGTGGAGGAAGCCGAGGACGACGTACTGCGCGCCTGGGGCTGGGTCGCCATCATTGCCTCATAGTATTGCCTGCCACGGTACGCCGCCAGGTCAGCATAGTAGACGGGCGGCGCCAGTGACACCGGCTTGGTGCAGCGCGCGAAGAGGAAGCAGAGGTTGTACACCATCTTCTGCAGGGCATCCGAGCTGAAGCCGTGCTCGTCCAGAAGGCTGTAGTAGTGCGTGGGCCGGCTCGTCCCGATCAGTCCGCTGTGGCTGCACAGGTAGAAGTCGTAGGCTGAAGGGTCGATCACACCGGTGTCCACCACCGTGCCGGGGAGAATGTTGCCGTTCTTCAGCTGCTTCTCGTTCCCGTCCTTGGGGAACAGCCGTGTATGGTGCCGCTTCTTGGCCACGATCACGGTGATCGTCGGTGAGTACCCGTTTACCTTGATCCCCTTCTCCATGTCAGCAAGCTCCTCGTTAAGTACCATCTCGAACTGCCCATCACTCACACCATCACGGAAGTAAATGATCTTCTGAGGCTTGATGCCATTCTTCTTCTCAAAGACACCAATGAGCTCTTGGCAAATCTCACCGAGGTGCTTGATCACCTCGCAGCGGTGCGGCTGAGCACGGATTCTAGGCACATACTTGCTGGCCGCGCGATCAACGGACGCAACTACGGCTGCTATCGACGGACTTTCCAAATTGCCGGGTCCTGGGTGGTTCACATCTGCACCGATGAACATGAAAGGCGCACCAGTGTCCAGTGGAAGCCGGTCGTAGAGCTGGATGTTGCTGCCCCCGAGCTTGCTGTTGATCTTGAGAGCAAGATTTGACATGTATTGATCCTGGCCCAGGGGTTTGTTTGCGACAGTGCTCAGGAAACACTGGGATTGTATCCCCAGTTGTGTCTCGCAGATCAGCTTCAGTGTCTTGTAGCCAGGATGCTGGTCAGACATCGGGCAGAAGAGGAGCTGCAGCTTCTGGTTCTTCTTCACTGCAGCCTGCTTCGCATTGTTGAGCTCCTCATACAGTTTGCGTGGATCCGATAGCACTGACATTGCTGACATATGCACAAAACATGGTTCCTTGGACATCCGAATGCCAACGTCACAGCACTTCCTGGCAATATAATCAATAAACATGTTACCATCAAGTAGCTGCCAGGGCTGAGATTCCCAGGACGGAGATTGCCGGGCACTGAAGTCAACAATGCCCCAACACTTGAGTTCTTTGCCGTCTACCAATTTCTTCCTCACAAGGTTCCACTGACAGTTTTGATCAACGTTGAATTTGTTGGGTTGACCATTTGTGGTGCCACCGATTTTCAGGGTGGGAGGAGGAAGGACCCTACCAGTGACTTCCATCATCTCTACATCCAAGGAAATCCCAAACTGTTGAGCTATTTCTCCCCTGCAAATAAAATGACGATTAGTACCTGATAACAAACATCAGTTCTTTTGTACATAAGACCATTTTTTTGAGACAAAAGATAAAGATTTGTTCTCAAGTATGTATTGTGCCTTCTAGACAAATAGTATGACAGAAAATGACTAAATATCAAGAACACAAAACAGACAAGAACAAGAGTTGACAAACATAATAATGACGTGATTACAGTCTACTGTCTTTTTCACGAACATATTAACTTGTGTACTGTTGTAGAGGTATTAAAAAGAGGAGAGCACTAAATATACTTTCATAGTACCAGTTAAACAATGCAACAGGTTTAGTAACTAAAGGACGGTCAAAATTTTGAGGACAGCAGAAAGGGGTTCAAACTCAAACAGTTACCTGCAAGGCCCATCTCTAGCTCTCACTGCGTCCATAATCTTCTGCTTCCGAACACCTGGTTTAATTAAAGCCATCTCTCTAAGTTTTTTATCCGTTTCCTTACTCAAATCTGCCTTGGGATACCTCTGCCCTTCAAGAAGGATACAAAGCTCAATGGGCACATAATTTGGTTTGTCTTTGCTCTTGCTCAAATCCAAGCATGGAAGCATCTGATACTCAATCACCTTGCCATACTGCTGAGCAAAATAGTCAACAAGCCTCTTCGTCTGCCCTGATTCCGAATCTAAAAAGGTTATCTGGCTGGCAGGCAAATCAGTCAAGCCTTGAATAGTGTATTTCTGGTTAGTCTTCCGGTGGCTCACAGTAACACGTTGGCCTTTGAGCTCATACACCAAATTACCCACTTGAGTCTTGTTTAGTGCTGTCCTGTAGTCTAGAGGCCTTATGAACTGCTTGACATGATCCAGGACACTTCCAGCTTTGCGAAATGGCATAACTGAATAGTCGACACATAAGACCAGCCCTTTCTGAGTGTGTTTAAGGGTCTGCTGGGTTCCTGACAAAGCCACAACACCCCGCCCGACATCGTAACTGCTTTCCGGTGAGTAAAACCCCTTACCAAGTATTATCTTGCGCCAGGAAGAAGCCTCACGCACAACGACATCAAGACCCTGTAAGACCTCCCTAGGCACAGGCAGCTCTGAGAGTTGGCTTAAAGGAAGCTGCTTCCTGAACTCTACTGATACAATATAGGTCTTGGAACGAACTCTGACACGGAATAAACCTTCTGGCAGTTCAGCAGAAGTAAATAGATTTCTTTTTCCATCATAAGCAACAGCTGATGAAAGCCGCCGAAAGCTGTCATCCTTGAAAAGCTCGGCCTTTGCAGAAAGAAAATCTGCATTGGAGAGCTCCTTGCCTGAAGCCTTTGCAGATGCTGGATCGAACTTGATATCTATGTCATAGTGAAAAATGGTGGACACCTTTTGGTAGTTGACTATGAAGTGGTTTACCAAAAGTTTGACCTTGGATTGAAATAATGATCCTCCAGCATCAGGCCTTCGCATTGGCACCCTTGCGCCACTTGGAGACACAGCAACTGGGGGAGCTAATGGTTGCAATTTTGCCACTTCCTTGGAGCTAATGCGTTCTAGCGTAAAAAAGAATAGCAGTTAGAAACGTAAATTGTAAGATTACTAGAGGCAAATACAAAATTTCCCTCCCAATCTATGTTTTTTGTACAAAATTTCCCCAATTCGAGTAAAATTAAAATGTGATTCACTTTTATGTGAATTTCGCATGTAAAAAATGTCAATCCTTCAGTACATTGAATAGTAATTATTCCCTGCACTGCACTGCAATTCATTTCTGTTGATCCCCATAACGCAAATAGATCCTCCAAGAACAACCTTTCTTTTCCATTATTATCTCACAAAAACACGACACTACGAAATTCTATCTACATCAACAAAGGCTACTGACTAAACAACACACTACTTAGAGATGCAGACAATAGGGCGAAGCAGCTGATTAAAACTTTCTAGATATGTTTCCCGTGTAAGAACAGGATGATAAAATGATGTCACGAATCCCCTCAAACCGCAAGCTGGGAAACAAAATAAGGCTCCCACGGGTCCTAGCTTCCTATTTTTCGCATGTGTACTCTGTATCCTCTGAAACAATCAACTCCCATCTCGAAACAGGAAAATAAAGATTGCAAATGGTTTAAAAGTACTATTGTAATACAAAAGGTCCTTATATTTCAATAAGTAACAAACAAAATTATATGAACCTTAATCTAAGTGCATATAAACCCTAAGCTAGGCGCATAAGTCTGCAAGGGCAAAACAAAATACAGTTTGGATCGCACTCCAGTCGTTCTAGCCAACGATGAAATTCTCTGCTGATACTACCGTCGACACCGAGTAAATAAGCAGGAATTGATCGATCGCACATTTTAGTGGAACAAAATCGAGGAGGCCTAATTTACCCTCACTAAAAAAACCTAGATCACTTGATGAACCGTCAACGCCTCGAACATTACCAAGGAAAACAGAGTGTGCTAAGTTGAGCAGAGAAGTAAAACAGGGGACACGCTTACCAACGGATCCAGACGGCCTCTCCGCCTCCACTGCCCTGGCCGCGGATGGCTGCGCGGGAGCGGGCGCTGCCGGGGCGCCATCCCCGGGCCCTCCTCCGCGCCCTCTCGCAGGTTGCGCCCACGGGTTCCCGCCACGCCCGCCGGCGGGCGCGTACCCACGTCCACCGCCGGCGACAGGACCACGCCCGCCAGGAGCTCCTCCGCCGTAGCCTTCTCCGCGGCCGTCGCCGCCTCCCTGGGGACCAGGGCCCCGTCCCCTGCCGTCGCCGCCGCCGCGAGGAGCGTACCCTCCGCCGCGAGCCGCGTAGCCACCACCTCCGCGCCCGTCTCCTCCCCCAGGAGCGCCGTAGCCTCCGCCGCCTCCCTGCACCCCACGGCTCTGTCCACCGCGCGCCCCGCCACCGCCACGCCCGCCGCCGCGGGCTCTCCCGCGGCCGCCTTGATCGTACTCCATCCCCGCGCCGCCGCTCTAAACGATCTCTCGATCAAATGCCGTACGAGGGTAGGGTTCCGATCGAATCTCTGGTGTGATTTTCCTTCCCTTCTCTGTTCTTTCGCTCAAACAAAGCAGGGGGAGGTGGAGAGGCCGGAGCGGTTTATACTGATCGATCGTGGGCGCGAGATAATTACCGCCTCTACCCCTGAGGAGATGGGAGCTGGCGTGTAATATGGTGGTGTACGGAGGGTGTGACGGGAAAGGAGGGGTCAATGCCAAGTCGCGGCGAAACGTGTCACGAAAATGCCGCGACGCGTGGGGTCGTGCTTTATCTTTTCTTTTTTTTAGATCTTGTTTTTGCTATTTTACACCCACGCTTTGTGGATTTTTTTTTTTTTTGCGGGTAAAACCAGATCTTTATTAAGCAATAGGGATTACAGACTGTTCCAATTCAAGTTCCCGAATGAAAACATCCGGACCTGAACCAAACGTGAAAAGAGTTTGATGTAAACGCTTTGTGGATTTAGCTGAGAGGTCAGATGTTTTTGTCCTATGGAACAATCTAGAACAGGCGCCATTTTGTATTATCTTAACACATATCTTTTGATTGGAAAATAATTGTACTCCCTCCGTGTCTAGATACATCTACTTTTGGACAAACTTGAGACACTTATTTTGGGACGGAGGGAGTATTACATTTTTTTACTATACATATTTTTGTTTTCTTGAACGCTAGAACATGTGCCTTTTCGTATAGAAGTAAACGTTAAGAAGGAGCAATATTTTTTACTACCTCTTTTCTTAGCATAATACGTTTTTGGCAATTCAATTCCAACTTTCAAAATGTCTTATATTAAGGAACAGAGGTAGCGATTGGTAACAATTGCTGCAGACCCAGCCAACGTCCGCGTAAATACGTCTCAGTGATACGCTAGTAAATACAACATATATTTTAGATTTTATTGTTCTTATTTCTCTCGCACGTCAACCGTGTGGCGTCGTAGATACAACCGAAAAAATCACACGCAGCAACGTTTGTTGGATCCACACCTGCACAACTACTCTCAAACACGCGTCTATACGTGGGTCATTTCGTATTAGAAGAAAATGTCAAGAATACGTGATCTATTTTTAATGGTAACAAATGGATTAGATACGGCGAGATTTTCAAATCGTGGGTCAAAGAAAACATGATCTATTTTTAATGGTAACAACTGTATCCCTCTGTAAGAAAAAAACGTCAAGAAAACGTTATATATTTTTAATGGTAACAATTATAGTACGGGTAAATGTGTAAAGTAATTTGTGGATATGTAAATATTCTCATTATGTTTGAGTTAGTGATTGGAAACTCAGATTGGAGCTTGCCCTCCATGGACCCCGTTTATAAACAAAACTAAAACTTCAGTTTTAGGTTTCAATTTTTAATGAGATATCCAACTACATTTAGATGTCTAGAATGTATGTATGATTTTTTCATGAATTATGGTTTCTTATGTGGCCTACACAAAAGTCAAATGTGAATACCAAAAAGGAATTCCTTAATGCCTATTTAGGATCACATTTTCATGTATTAACAACATTTTACACGCTCACGGAAATCATCTTTTTGTATTACCATCATATCTATACAAAAAATTGAGGTTGTAAATACCATTTCGATTTTTTGAAAGAAAAGGGTTCATGGTGCTCGACAATTCACTCGATTAATACATATTTTGATTCGTACACATAAGAAAAGGTATATAGATAAAAGTCGATCTATTATTTGTTATCACGGATCATCGATAATTTTTACTTATATATTATGGTGTTTTTAATAGACTTATACATGTATGTTCTTTATACTTCCAAATAAGCATTTTATTTTATTTATTAAGAAAAACCGGCTTCGAGCCGGAGCCAAAACACCACGACCCCCTGCCCCGAAAAAATAAGAACACCAAGATCCCTTTGTGTTTCTAGCTTTATATAAAAAAAAAATGAAAAACACTCATTTCGTTTGCAGGGTGAAGACTGAAGAGTGCACCTAGAATTCTCCTGTCAGCTTTACTTGACTGGTAGTGGTAGACTGGTAGGGGCCTCAATCCGACAAGACCAAAGCGGATGGTGATGGCATGTCAAATCAGCTTTGGGATACGTTGAGTGCAGGGGCAGGTGATGTCAGAATAATCTCTTGGATCGATTCTCCTGTCCCCAATCCGTCTATCTTGACTCAGGCGCATGCATGTACAGAGAACATGCCATACTCGTACTGTCAGGGGGCAAAACGCAAAAGCAAAGAGATATCGTCGCACCCGGTACCCAAAGCCACTGGGCCCACTGACTGCCTCGTACACTGGCCCGCCAAGCTTTAGAAGGTTCTTCCTTCGCTACCAAGGTTGCCCCGGATAAGCTCCATATGTACGATTTGTATTTAGCGGTCATGCTACGCGTGGACAATTGTTTAAACCAAAAGTTAATTAAAACTACTTCCACTGCTCAAATTAGAATAAGATGTTTTAGTTTTTTCCGATCTCACGTGTCTCGCTAATTTCACTCTATATATATAGTCTACATTCAAATATTCAAAACATTTTTATAACTTATAACAGCAGGAGTGTAATTTAAATAGCTATGCGAGCACATGCTCCTGCCTAAATAAAAAACATTTTCAATCGTCAAAAAAAGAAATGAAACTTTTCACATATGTCCATCCATGACCCATACTCGCACATGAAATTTCAGGACCTTTACAAAAGTAACAAATTTAGGACTTCAAAACTCGCTTTTTAGTAAGTGTTTTCAATTTTCTTGCCTAATACGGCGGATCCACCCCCAAGCGACGCCTTGGGCCACCTTCGTATGAACAGTGCGAAACAATGCTTCTACTGGCCAACCTACGCCGCAATTGTCACGGCCCGAGCCATGGGTCCGGTTGCCCTAACTGTAGATCCGCCATGACTAAGTTACAACATACGTCTTTTCTTCGTATAATTGTATGCACATTTAAATGACACAAACGAAGGCCGGAGTAATTTATGGAGCTAAAATGCCATGCGTAGTTTAAGGCTACATAAGTCCTCTAAATTTATGGCACTTTCTGTCACATGTAAAGTCAAGCCTTTGGCGCTGCATGCTCCAAAATCTATTTCGATTTTCCAGAATATGCTGCATAGAGTACTCGCTATGACAAGGCCATTTAGTACGGAATATTTTTTTGAGAGTACGCCAAATGCGTACCATAATTTTATAGTAGGCATAATTTTGAGTACAAGAACGACTACAACTTGCTGCAAAGAACAAGTGCGGTACCAACTCCACACCTGGCCGGGCTAGTCCGAAGACAGCCACCAAAGACATTACAACTACTTGCAAAAGAGCCTATCTTAGATTGAGCACCACAATCGCGTCTCGACCGATGCCGGAGCCTCCAAAGATCAACAAATCGCACTGGACTTTCCTCATCGACGGATCATCCACCCTGGAGATGGCAATCGGATTCGGCCCCATGAAAGGTATCGTCTTGGACTTCCCGGCGACGGTGTACATTGCGCCCGTGGCGATCAACCTTGGACAACGAAAAGCACCGGAGGAGCACAACATAGAACCTCCGAGCTAGGCCTCCAAGCGCGATGCTGCCTACAGTGGAACAACATCGAGATGCCGCCACTGCGCCGGTCTAATTCCGAATCTAGGCTTTCGCCCGGAGACCTCAACCAAACTGAAGAGAGGGCAAGAGAATTGCCGACACATCTCAGCGATGTCTCCAAGGAGGGGAACGACACTCACAAGCGTTGTTCCCGCCGACACCGTCCGAAGACGGGCACGACCTTCGTCTGTATTATCGCGCACTTCCCTTCCTGTCCACCAGCTTGGGGCAGCTGTCCTTGTTGTTCACACCGCCGCCACCGCAGCACCTCGCCTTGGTAGCCATACCATCGCGGTCCTCCAAGGCCCGCACTGCCGAGAAGACACGGTTATCTTCCACCTCCATCTCGCGAGAGGATTTATAGCCCCAAACCACCTCCTGCACGTACCAGAGCCGTTTAGTCCGGAATATGAGAAAGAGACAGTGCACGTGAAAAGTCGTTTGATTTGGTGGCGGGTGTACAAAGCTGAAAATACGAGTCGGTGTGCCGTGTGCCGTGTCGTGCTTGTGGATGGGGAGGCTAGAAGCCTAGAACTACCCCTTTTTTTGCGGGGAAAAAAAAACGGGTCTACATATCACCCGTGTGTACGTTGTAGCTATGGTTTGTTATGAAGCCGGATTTTTTAAATTAAAACCACGTTTTTTCAGAAAAAGGAAAACTGCTAAGTTTTTTTTTGAGATTCAGGAAAACTGCTAAGTTTTTACTTTTTAGCGAAATGAAACCCATCCAGTATTGTTTTAAAATTAAAAGCCCAGTTAAATCGCAACAAACCGTTGATTTGTTGCCGGCCCAGCCCAGATACCGCCTCCATCAATCTCCCTTCTCCCCTCCTGTCAACCAGTCAGCCGCCGCCGTTCCTTCCTCCCAGCGCCGCCGCGACATTCTCCCCCACCCATCCACGCCACTCCGTGCCTGTGCTGCTAGAGTGCTTGCAGACTTGGAAGGGCCCCGTCGCCGCCTCATACTCCGCTTCCGCCCCTCCACGAACCGAGGGCAACGCACCCTGATTCCACCGGTTACAAGTCTCGGCGCGTCCGCCCCCGGCAGCGGCAACGATGAAGATGTGAGTAATCATTTTCTGTTTATGTTCAATGTGCTGTCACGATCTTGTAGCCGTACACCTACCCTCTCTACGGCGCAATCGACTGCGAACCAAAGTTCAGTACAGAACTGTCCCTGTCCCCGAGTGATGATGAGCCTATCGTTGAGGAGCTAGTTGATTAGATGCGAAATTATGAAGAGAAATTGTTGAGACTTGGATATTGTCCAGTACACAACTGTCCCCGTCCCTGAGTGACGATCCTGTCGACGAGGAGCTAGTTGAATGGATGGGAAATTATGATGACAGCTTTTTTGAGACTTATGCATTGTCCTAGCCTAATCTTGTTGTGCGTTAGCGTTGAGTCTTAGTTCTCAAACTCAATTGCTAGGTGCTGAGAATGATTGATGTGGTCTGAGTAACTTACAAGCTAGATCTTCATTATCATATAGTTATCTACCAGCTGCCCTTCTAGTTTGAAGTTCTGAATATCCAATGCTCTTTATTGCTCGTCAGAGAGAAAGTGAATGCAGGGCATCTCACCAACTTCGAAGTTCTTGACTTCTTGCGAAACAGAGGTGCAAAGACAGATCCCATGGGGTGTTTGGGGGCTGTGGCTGCATCAGAGTGTAAGGTGGTCGATTCTTTCTCTGATGTTTGACCCAGTGTTTATACACGATAGCCTTTTCGTCTTTGTTACTTTTCATGCCTAAAATGATTTCTTGTTCATTGTTGTCGAACGCAGGTATATGAGTACCTCTTGAAAACTCCTGCTTGCAACCAGACAAGGGAATCAGTTACTGAATTTAAAAACAGATGCGAGGCTTTCAAGCTTACCGATGCTGACAAGCAAAACATTATCAATTGCAAACCTTCCTCACTTGCTTGTGTTTTTGCGGTATTGACTTGTTTATTTTGCTGATCTTAAGATGTTCATTTGTTATGCTATTTTAGTTAGCTGGTGAAAACAAAGACATGTAGAATTATGTAATATGTTGATACTTTGGACCGTTAGTTACATCATGAAGGGGAAGTGTCTTTCTATGGTCTGTGTTGTGGTATTAGTTTTCTGATCTCTCTTTGACTGATTTATTGAAATAGAGAAGCAAATATATCTGAATAGCAGTGATGCATGTTTCAAGGTTTGTGCTTACCAGTGCACTTGATTTGTCGCTAAGAGATTTAAGTTATCCAAAGTTGGATGTTTACTATTGTGTATGGGTTGTAGGTCCTTTTTTCATGCAATATTAAACAAGTGCAGAATTTAGATGAGCTGTGCTATTTGGGGCATGGGTGTTTTCTTGTACTTCTGTATGTATGGATATGCATGCATAATCTTTTTGGCAAGTGTTTTGGGTGCTGACTACTGGACTCCCAAAACTACTCACCTTATGACCCTCATTAATCTCTGAAATAAAACATTACTCCATCACATATGAAATTGATTTGTTTGTCCAGAGAATTGTTAGGTGTTAAGAGTAACCTGTTTGCAAACAAGTACCACAATCTGTTATGTTGGATCACCTTCATCGTGTTAGTAATGGTTTAGGTTAAGATCTCATTAATCTAATTTGTTCTGTTCTTCATTGCAGATGGTAGAGGATTGTGGGTCAAGATTTTCCAGAGATGAGCAAGGAGAGAAATGCAATGACAAGGAACGTGCGCAGGAACGTGCCGAGAAACGTGCCCAGGAACTCTTGGACCTTTTCAACGAGGTTTTTCCACGACGAGAAACTACCAAGCCCAAGGATGAAGAGATGAAGGACGCCTGAAATAGTCGCATTCTCTACGTGGGATACAGATTCCCATACTAGCATGTAGCTTATGTGTGTGCAATCTGCACACATGTTCTAGAGTAAACAACAGCTCTTGGTGGCAGAAGGCCATGTTGCTTAAAACATCCATGTTAGAAATGCCAATTTGACCAAGGTATGAGCTTCGAAGGCAGTTGTGGCTCTCTTTGTCCTTAATTGGGAAATGAAAATGAACTCAACAGCTTGACATTTTCTTTCCAATGTGATATTGTAAACTCAATTCACGCGTCGATCATATCACGTGAAGAGGCATTTGGAACACATTGCCAGAACTTTGGCGATATCCTGGCGTGGTAAAGTGGCACCAGTCTATTGTGCATGTATTTCATTTTTTCCGAGAGTACCATACTTCTATAGAAGGAAGAAAATGTTTATAAGATCATGCCCTCATCGGAGCGTAGGACAAGAGCTGAGGACACACCTTGCCACAGACCATTGCTTGAATTCATCACTCATCTCAGATGAGAGGTGCTCTGCGGTGTGCTGCTGTCTAGTAGTCCCAAAAACCCATGCAAACCATAAAGACCAGCATGTCAGAATTACCAAGGCATCCAACTTCTTCGTTTTCTTACTGAACCTTGTCCCTGATCCACCATTCCTGCAGCCGGTTGTTGACAGGCAGCGTCAATGCTCAATGTGAGGGGCGCTACATTTCTCCACACACGGTCGGTCGGCCGCGCCGAACCGCGCTGCTCCTAGATGCAGCATTTTGTAGGTAGATCTAGCAGAGAAGCCACAAGAGCTCATCGGGGAATCGGTGTTGCGCTCGACCTCGTGGATAGCTAGCCAAAGCTGCACGCACTGAATCGCTCCCACCGGGGACAGGCCCTATTGTCCTGCATGGCACTCGCCACCGTGTTCTTCAGTTACGGACTCCTCGTACTGACACACTGCAAAACCAGAGGTTCGCCATGAACTTCATCAGAAACTGCCCAGACGAATGCACGCATCCATTTATAGTGCATCTATTTCAGTATGCTACAAACTAGATTTCCTTTTACGGTCAAGCTTGGGCGAACTACAGCCGGAGTCGCCAACTCGCTTCCACATTTCTAGGCTAGTAGTGCACCAACTTGTCTAAATTTTGGACAGCGAGATTTAACTTGTGAATATGGCTCGTGCAGTTTGTGAGAGCACACTGTATTTGATTCGTGGTTGTGCCCTTTGTTGTGCAAATTGCTTCGGTGCCCAGTTGTATGTACGGTCTAGGTCCAAAAACCTCACAAACCAATCTGTTAGGTGAGTTGTCTACGTTCGTTCACTAGAGCTGGATCCCGGATTCCTGTTATCTCAATACCGAAAGCTACATATATACCTTCTGTACACACACCTCCTTTAAACTAGCCAACCTTTTTATGCTAATCTTGCCAAAAGCTAAAGAGTACGGTAATAGTCACGTTTGCTAGAATGTGGATTCCGGTGATAGTTGGGAAATTCCAATCTTAACGATGGTGCGTAAGAATCTGTTTTATTTAGCTTAGCAAAAACCATCTTCGCAAAAAAAAAACTTTGTGAAACCTGTATTATGTTAATGTATATATTTAAAAACCATGCGTATAGGTACTTGGTGGATACTTGTTACCCTTACAAAATTTCATAAAACAATATGACCATTTGCAATGAATGTAAAACTCACAAAATGAATTTTGGCAGCACAAGTAAAGTAACTTTTTCGGTTGCGGGAGCATATACTCTCAAGTGCCAAAGTGAATTTCACCTATATCAGCTTTTGTACCCCATTTTATTACTTCCCTCTTGTCATAGCATTGTACAGGATGATATAGGTACGGATTTGGAATATATGGGATTACATAGGATTGGTGAAGTTCAAGATTGCTCAATAACATCACTTAGCCAAAAATGTGGGATAGCAAAAATTCAAAAGAATAGAACACCAAATTGTAAAACATCCAAATAAAATCAGAGAGCAAATCAGTTGGGATTTTACAATGCACCTTGTTAAAAATATATTCAGATGACCATGAGGAAATGAAAACCATTCGTCGTCTCTTAATAATTAGTTGCATACACCAGATGCTAACAATCACATTGCATATGAGCATATTAGATATGAAATCATATGTAAAGTATATTATCCAGTGATTATTGTGATGGATACGATTTCAATAGTAAGTAAAAAGCATGCCCTAATTTCAACTTATCACCAAACCAAACTTGCAAAACTTATTTACCAATGTTTAAATTTATACAATAGAAGTTTATATGAATGTGCTTATCCAACCTTATACGAGAAACCACTATTTATATATTTATTTTATGGACCATACACTTTAGATATCTCTACCATGATATATAAGATATTAAAATGGACTCGAACACATATACACACATACCTATATATATACATAAACACTATTATATTGTTTAGTTATGAAAAAATCACATCAAGGACAATTTTTTGCAACACGTGGTTCAAATTTCTCATAATACAACTTTTTATTGCTAGATAATGCAATTGTGTTATAAACAATGATGTAATTAATAGTATCAACATTTAAAAGTTGGGAACTATACAGCTAATGGACTGTAAATATACTATTTAAGACTATATTATGATATATTAGTTCACAAAGCTTATGTGTGTCTTTTCTAAAAAAAGTAATTCAAAAATACGTATAAAATTTTAGTATAAATATATTTATTTTAATTCGCCCAGCGTCTAAAATATGTTTGGATTGTCCAGAGCTATATATCTATATGTTTGGATCGTACAGATTATTTAGGGTTATGTCCAGAATGATTCGATATATGTATTGTAATTTTGCCAAACTTTAAGAATGGATGAAGTAAATTTAGCAAACATGTATGTGATTAGAGTAAGTTTAGCAAGATGGTGTGATATCAACATGATTTCTAGCTAGACATAAGCTGAACCAGAATGTGCGGGTGAAAGAGCAGCTCGCTAAAAGATGGTTCAGAGTTTTAGCTTCCTGATCGCACAACACACACATCGCCGACCCTTGCAGTCCACGCTTAGCAAGACGATCAGCTATCCAACATCGATTGCGCATTACTAGCCAGCTGAACAATTTTGGTTGAGCGAAACTCTTCTCTTCAAGAGTGTCTTCGCATAATCTGCACCTTCTGAACCCAAGAATAAGGCACTATATGCTGACGCTGCAGTGTACTATCCACTGGCTGTCAGCCTCCACCTGAAAATATCCTCTTCCTCTGATAATGGTCCTCGGTCTTGAATCAAACCCCAAAGCATCGTGAATTGCACAATGGCTTGCAGCATGAGATTTCCTCTGATGTCTCTGACCCATCTTCCATCTGCTAGAGGTTCTGCCACTGTTCGTATCTTGCCTCCTCTTGCAGAAACGAACTTGATCAGATCTGGCGCAATTTCGCTAGGGCTTCTTCCATCAAGCCATTTGTCGAACCAGAACAACATTTTATCGCCGTTGCCAAGAATGCACTGAGTGACCGCCTTGAACATACTCTCGGCCTCCAACGACAATTTGAAGAACTTAAAATTTCGTTTAAAGTGTGATACAGTAAAATTATTAATTCATAACTTACCTGAGATGGTAGGTGCTCTCCGGTGTGCTACTGTCTAGCAGTGCCAAAAACCCATGCATTCCGATCCTTGGCATGTTAGAGTTACTAAGGCATTCTTCATTTTCTTACTCAGCCTTGATCTGTCTCTGCCGCACCATTCCTCCATCTGTTGTAAACAGGCAGCGTCGATGCTCAATGCGAGGAAACATTTCTGTCACACTTGCCTCACATATTTCTTCTTTCCTGTTTTATTTTTAGGGTATTTTATTCATTTTATTATTTTTGGCTTTCTTTTTCATTTTCTATTTTATGGTTTATGTTAAAAATCAATGTTTTATGTTGTAAAAAAACTTATTTATTTTTGTTCACATTGAAAAATCTTTCAAATATCATACATGTTCATATATTTTTAATAAATGACTACATAAATATTTTGCTAGAAAAATCGTTCATATAAATTAAATGTTCATATTGAAAAATCGTTCAAATGAAATGAATGTTACATTTTGAAAACCCGTTCAAATAACATAAATGTTCATATTTGAATAATTGTTCAAATAATATAAATGGTCATGTTTATATTGAAAAGCATCCAAATAACATAAGTGTTCAGATCTAAAAGAAATTCAAATAACATAAATATTCGAATGTGAAAAATCGCTCAAATGGAATGAATGCTACTTATTGAAAAACTATTCAAATAACATAAATATTCACATTTGAAAAATCGTTCAAATAACAATTTATGTTCAAATAATATAAATGTTCATATAGAAAAATCGTCGTAATAGCATAAATATTCAAATTTAAAAATCGTTAAATAATAGAAATGTTCATATTTAAAAAATCTTTCAAATCAAATAACCGTTCATATTTGAAAAATTGATCAAATGACATAAATGTTCATATTTAAAAACCATTCAAATGACATGAATGTTCATATTTATAAAATCTTTCAAATGACATGAATGTTCATATTTAAAAAATCGTTCAAATGACGTATTCATTATTAAAAAATCATTCAACTGACATAAATATTATTTATTATTTTTACATATGTGAATATTTTATTTATTAGAACTAATTTTTTCTGTTATTATTTTTTCCAAAAACGTGAACACATTTTTACTATAAAAACAGTAAAGGAAAAAGGGAAATAGAACAGAAATAAAAGAAGAAAAGTAAAAAGAGAAACAATACATGTTACTAGGCCGCTCAAGCGGCCCACGAAGCAGTGCAGCGGGCTGAGTGTATTCCGCTCCGCATGCTGCGTCAACTAGGCGCTCCCCCTGTTCAGCCGTCGCCGCTCCTTCCTCCCTACCGATCTCCCCACTCCAATACGAGCGTGTGCTGCTAGGTGCTTGCAGACTTGGAAGGGAGGCCGCCTCTACCTCTTATTCTGCATTCGCCCCTCCCCGAACCAGGGGAAACGCACCCTGATTCGCTCGTTAGCGTGCGCGACAAGTCTGTGGTGATCGATCTGAGGGTTTATTCCACCACAACAGTGGGGAATTTCTTCTCATTTGCTTCTTTGAAGCTTTGTAAGAGCATGAAATGCTCAATCTGGTGTAAACTTAGCTAAGGATGAGCTTTAGCTCTGAAGCCTTGCAATAAAAATTGTTGTGCATGCTTAGCTTGTCAATTTAATTCTCTTTGGTGCATTTAGTGTATAGAGGGTGTTCAGATGCGTGTGATGACTCCTATGAGTGTACACATGCACTGAGTATCCCTTTTATGCTTTCCTGTGCTCAGTGTGTTCTAAATCATCAAGCATAAGTTGTGGCCAACATTTATGGTAGCTTTACTTGGCATAAAATCTGATAAGATAAACTAAAGTGTCCCTGTCCCTTTAGTGCAAGTGATGATCCAAATACAGTGTTAATCAATGTTGGATACTGATGCCAACTAATGTCTCTGCCTCTCACTCTTGAGACCATGAGAGCTTGTTTTTTGGGTGTTAACCAAATATAACACCTTCTAGAGCAAGATCATGAACTCATGATCAGCTTTAACCTGTTGTATGGAGAGTAGCGAGTGTCTTCTGGCTCTGAACAACCTGCTTCTTGTGTTAAGCCTCCTCCTCGTTGCTTGACCAAATCCTAGGGCTTTCTAAGAAAATAAAAGGATTTGATCTCTGGTGGGTGCTGGTGTGTGTGGCTACACTACTATGTGATGAAATTTATGGTGCGTGTGTGTTGGTGAAATGTGTGTTTGTGTGTGTGTGTGTGTGTCGAGTGGGTGTGAATTCCCAGCTGCAACACATTGGCCAAGTGTTTATAGAGATGTTTAGGTCGGTTGTGGATCATTTGAGGGCTTGACACCTATTTAGCTGCATGTGGTGACTGTGCTGCTTCTATGGATCACTATTGGTTCAAGTTCCAGTGATTTTTGGGTCGTTTGCCTAAGTTAATATATGTTGGAGACGGTTGCCTCTATTTTTTGTCTACTTTCCAGGTTCAGCTTGTCATTTTGGACAGGTTCTCTCCACCTCAGCTCCATGTGTGCACCATGTGTGTGTGCCATGTGAGCTCCACATGTGCCTCTGCTAAAACCATAAGAACTCCATGGTGTGTCAATGATTATTTGGACTCTAACAATCCCTGTCAGTGACTAAATGGTCCGCGACTTGTTTCTAGAAGTTTTCATTTGGTTTTGAATTCAAATGAATTATGTGGGCTTAAGGTTGAAAAGAGCCGAGTTGATTGTTAGTGTCAACTGTGACATCTAAATGATTTCATCTATGATTTAAACTTCTGCATTTGGACTTTAAATTATGAATTTGGCTAGCTGGAGGGCTTTCAGTTATATTTGGTTGCTATTCTAATTCTTGAGATCATTTGATCATGTATACATTCAAGCCTTTGCCCCTGGTTGCTGAAATCCCATTTGACCCGAGAAATACATGATCAACAAGTGATCTGCCCCATTTGTTGCCTTTGGTTTCTGATTGCTTTTGCCCTCTAGCACAAAAACTTGATCAACCCAAGTGTTGATCATGTTCCTGCCATTTTCTAAAATCAAAATGCCATCACCAACTAGTGGTGGCAACATTTTAATCCTAACCAAACACTTTTACTTTTCTTTGCTTGTGTGCAGGTACCAAAACCCAAGACTTACAAGACAAGAAGCTCAAAATTAACTTAGGTTTCGTTTTTAGGAATTTTCCTATGTAATTTTCTTTGTAAAGATTTGTTGTAATAATTTCTAGAAATATTCCTTGTAATAAAGCTTGTATTTGGTGTGTGTAAAGAATATGGATAAGAAATAAAGAATTTCATTTCTCTTTATATGATTTGGTTATGAACTTTATTTCTTGTTTTCAATTTGTGCTGACACTTGTCAATGATTTGTATTTCAAATTATTCAAATTTGAATTTGACCATGTTTTGTTGAGAAATGAGATGAGTAAGAGATATTGTGTGTTGTTTTGGATTCATTAAGAATTCCAACTTCAAATAGTTTGTGAGTTTCAAAAATATGGGATTTAAGTTTATTTCAACCCCTCTCGACAACCCTATCGAGTGTTGATCACTTCATGCCCCTTTTTCACAAAAGTGCAAAATTTATCCCAAACTTCCCAATGCATGAATGCAAGTATGCACAATTCTAAAATCTACACCTCGGAGGTGCTATAACTATGGGTCCTTACAACTTCTTCCGGTGGCATGGATTTTAATAAAAGATTTAACGCAAGTTAGGTCACCAACTTGAAAAATGCTAAAATCTGGTAACCAAGTTGTAGATTACCGACACGTTGGTCATTCCGCTACGGCTGACGTTAAGTTTCGTCACGGCGGACGTTAAGTCGCTGACGTGGTAGTTTTTTTTTTTACAAAATGCACACTATACTTGTTTGTTCCTATCTATTCATCCCATGGATAAAATAAGTCCAGACATGTCAAATAGGTTGCATGCAACCTTGTGACCTCACGTGTGTTTAAGTCCTAATAAAAAGATATTTTCTTGTATTGGTACAGGATGATATAGATATGGATTGGGAATATATGGGATGACATGGAATTGGTAAAGTTCAAGAATCAAGATTGCTCAACAACATCATGCTAGATGCACAATGTAGAAAAATTGGTACCTTTAGCTGAGTAAGTTCCGTATTGATATCATGAAATTGAATTTTAATGACTACACGAATAACATATTGGTATAAATAAATATGTATGCATGGTACATAATTACAAATATACCCTAAACTATGTCAACCGTGCGTTTTATTCATATTAGTTTGGCTCCACGTGAAGAAAGATATCTAGGATGAAGTAGCATATTGTTTGTTTCGGTGCAACATTATCCAACAAAAAACAATGAATATTACAGGCGGACATTCAGTACTTTACTTCCACAATGGGAAATGAAATAAGGCACTCTAAGATGCAATGGAGAGCAAGCAACTAGTTGAAACGTTAGGATTGCGCCTAGCTCACTTGGTTTGGGCACTGGATGTACAAACCGAACACCCGAGTTCAAATCCTCATGGACTGGACACGTATTTAGGTTCCTATTTTATTCTTGAGGACTAGACTTTTCATGTTACTCGTGCAACTTATTTTGAGGATCAAGCTTGGTTAGTAACCAAGATAATGCTTAGTCCCGGTCCTTTTGGTGGCTTAAAAAACAAGCCTTCCTCTCCCCAATTTTCTCATAAGCTGCCCCGTTTATTAGTAGGCCTTCTAAACTAGTTATTGCTACATTATATGTGGATTGCACTAAGCCTTTTCATTGGTTCGGGGTTTTGGTTGTGTTGGTTAGTGAATCAAACATGTCATGATATCAGAGCCTGGGATCTCGAGTTTGAGTCCAGACTTTCATAGTTTATTAAAAATTGTTGAGCCCCTTTCTGTCCACGTATAGATCTCTTGAGTCATAACTCTGAGAATCGCACGTCATCGCTCTTACGGTTGCATGTGTTGGCCTCTCCTAGTCACAGTGAGAGGGTGTGTTAGAGAATATATAAATTGCACTAGCCCTTTCCATCAATTTGGGATTTTGATTGTGTTGCCTAGTACATGAAACATGTCAGTATCTCATAACTAACTTAGATAAAATATGTGAAAGATGGATGGTTGAATGACGTGGACCCATTAGAGGCTTTCAGACATGTATAAATTGCACCTGTAAAGAAATAGGTTAGTCCGTTAGTTGGGACCACCTATATATTTAGTTATATATGATACAAAAGTGGGACATAAGTTTTGTTTTCACGCCAAATACTAGTATCAATCTGGTTCATGTACTCGACAAGTCATCAATACATGTAAGAAAATTAGTAATCTAGATACTTTAATAGATAATCAAAAAAGAATCTTAAAAAAACACAATATGTTGTCCCGCGCATTGTTGCGGGTGTTGAAATAAATGCATAAATAGATGCTATAAAACAAACTAATGCAAAAAAGTAAAGGTGTTGTCATTTTGGTTTTTAAAAGTAATAGAGAATATAAAGCATGTAAACAAAATTATGTTTAAAAAGGAAAAAAAACTTTTGGATTGAAGTAAACCGAATGCCATTTTCTAACAAAAAATTGAAACAGGAACTTTGTAGGTGCACTCCAAACATCCAACATATATACTGTCCATGACAACAAAGAAATAATGCAAAAAAATGCAATTTATAACTGACATACATGACTCGCTGAGGTGGCAGGGCTGCATAGGAAAATTAATTTAGTGCAAACATATAAGTTATGAATAATATGCATGACTTGCTATTTGGAAGGGCTTAAAATAGGTAGTGGGTTGCAACTATTTAAGAATAGAAGATTATCTTTAGCGCCGCTAGTGTGCATAGGATGTTAGTCATTAATGGGTGGGCCGGGTTGGGGTAAAAATACAAGTGAATGGATTATGCAGTATTGCAGTCGTCCTATAATACACATTCTTAAGCAAAATCTTCTACTCCCTCCGTTCCAAATTAATTGATTTGGTTTTGTCCAAATATGTATGTATCTATACTTGTTTGATGTCTATAGATATATCCATGCGTAACAAAATGTGTGTCAATTAAATCTGAACGGAGGGAGTAATAGTTAGGGATTGAGTAGACTTCATAGTTACAAGTTTCTTAGCAGCCTCCTAGGTCCGGGTTGAGTAGACTATTACAAGTTACTTAGCAGCCTCCTGATATAGTAATACTGTAGGCGCAGTACATTCTTACAAGTTACATAGCAGCCTGGCGCAACACGTCCTTACAAGTTATACTTAGCAGCCTTGTAACGACTCAAATATTCCGTATTTCGACTCAGAAAAAATACTGACATGGCCAGTACCACATCCGTTGAGTTCAGTAAATTTCAGGCCAATAGCTCCTGTGCGACGTCTTTCCGCGGAATGGTGAAAAATATGACATCTTTGGATGAAATAGCTGCTGCGCGACGTTTCGGACGGCCAAAATAGCCAGGACACAACTTGGTTGATTAAACGGTCGTAATGTTGTCTCCGCCCGATTTAATTAGTTGGGCTAGAAGAAATCGAGCGAAAAACAGCTCGTTATTCAGACAGGTGGGGTCCCAACTAATTGGCCGCCGACTGAATGCCCCTGAATCTTGGAGCTGACCTTGCCGCCCCTGCTCGCTCCCCACCCGTCCCCTCCTTCTTCGACGGCGGCGGCGGCGACGGCGGCCAGTTTTGTTCTCGGCGGCGCGGCAGCCTGCTCGTTTCGATTGGGATCTGTCCCTAGTCGTCTCGGCCGATTCGAGACCCCGTCTCAGTCTCGGGCCTGCTCGTTTCGATTGAGCGGTGTGCTGCTGAACGAGGGGGGAAGGAGATGGACCCTAAGGAGACGGGCGAGACTACTTCAAATAGGTAAATGGATCCCTTTTTGTTTTAATTTTAATTCTGTGCTTCTCTTTATCTAGAATTGTATGCGATTTGTTCCGATTCCGCTACCTCACACATCCCGTCGCCATTCAAAACAGAGGTGATGCTTCGCGGAGGACCTTCCAATTCACTGTCAAATTCTTTGTATCTAAGGCGAAGTTAGGTGATGGTAGCGTGAGAAACATCGAGAGAGATACATTAGTAAGATGGGAGGTCGAATTTACAGAGATTGATCCCCAAGAGCTACAAATTTTTGGAAGAGAAGGCCGTGAAGAATGTGGTGAAGAAACTTAGAGAGAGTGGTCTTTGGGGTCCGGAGCAAGAAGTAGCATTATTACGGTTTGATAATTGGAAGGGCGAGTATGTTAGAATTGAGAATGGAGAAGAGCTGGTTGAAGAAATTGATCGGCAGGATGGTTGGACAAGCAAAGAGGCTACTTTTCGAGTAGAGCTTGTTGATCTGAATGCAGATTCAAAGGTTGGATATGTGCCATCAAAGTTGGCTTCACAGATGTTAGATGATGAGTGGGCATCACGGAGGCAGATCGTGCCCATACGTACTGAGGTGACAGTTTTAGGTGAGGGGGCTGATACTGATGCAGGTGCTGTTTGTGTTGACTGTAATTCAGTAGAATTAGCTGACACTACTGATTTGGTCATTGCACCAATGGAAGACACTGAGATGGCTGAATGTTTTGGAATTCCAATAGATGAGCGAGATAAGAAGGAGAAGGAGAAGGAGAGTGATGATAGAAGTGACACTGCTGATGCTAACAGAAATCATTTTGAAGATGTGGATGAAGAGTTGATGCATGAAGCTGCAGATGATGTAAATAATGAGTATGATGATAAGCTGGTAACTGTGTGTGATAAAGAAAACCCTGTGATTGTTGTAGGAAGGTTGTTTCCAAACATGGAAGAGTTCAGAATGTGTTTCAAGACTTATGCAATCAAAAAGGAGTTTGACGCCAAGACCAAGTGGACTGATAAAAAGAAGTTTTATGCGAGGTGCAGAGGTTTTGATGGGAGTGCCTAGCCTTGCAAATGGTACATTTCTGCTAGACGTCAGCCTGATGGTAGTACCATCAGAGTTAATCAAATCCCACATGTACATAGTTGCATTACTAGTTCATAGAATCCAACCACAATGACATCACAGGCTTGGGTTGCAGAAAAGATCACTCCTATTTTAGCCAAGACACCAAACACCACAGCAAAGAAGCTGAAAACAGACTTGGAAAAGGACTACCCAATTGTGGTGAAATATACCACAGTGTGGAAGGCAAAACAAAGGGCAATGAAAGCATTATATGGTGATTGGGCAAATACATTTAGGATGCTTTACAGCTTTAAAGCAGAGGTGGAGAAAAGGTCACCTGGCAGTATTGTTGAGATTGCTACTGAGGTAACAGAGGATGGCAAGGTCTACTTCTCTAAGTTTTTTATGGCATTAAAACCTTGCATCGATGGCTTCAAAGCAGGTTGTCGTCCATATTTAAGCATAGACTCCTCATTTTTAACTGGAAAGTGGAATGGTCAATTGGCAGCGTGCAATGCTCTAGATGGACATAACAGGATATTCCCTGTTGCTATAGGCATGTGATACGTGCATTTTATATCATCATTTATACAACTTTTAGTATCATATTAGAATGTTATTTGCATTGTTATATCATTGTTTTTACATGTTTTAGATGATTTATGGGACTTTCATACAAAGTCCCTATTTTTGGTATTTAATTTCTGGGAGGCAGAAAACCTCCTTTTTCTTGTTTTTAATGTTTCAGGAGCTACAGGGACCCAAATAATAAAAGGAAAATTACACAGCTGGTTTTTCGTCGAGAGAAAGGCAGAGGGAAGAAGACCGAAGAGAGGAGAGCCACGAGGCCCAAAAGGGGTGGGCCCACGCGGCCCAAGTACCTGGCCGCGTGGGACCCACTAAGTGGGGCCTCGGGCACCTCCTCGCCTGGGGCTTTTTATCGACGCCTTCGTCCTCCCGAAAAGTTACGCCCTAATTTTTCCAAGTCCATCCGAGGCCGCGGCGGCGGCGAAACTCCTGATTCCCTCCGAGGGGGATCAGATCCTGCTGCTCCGGAGCTCCGGAGAAGGGGGAAATCATCATCGTCATCACCTCTCCTCCTTGGCGTGGGAGGAGGCCTCTACATCATCACCATCACCAAGACCAGCACCATCTCCATCATCATCTCCGTGATCCACTCCGTTCCCCTCGTAGTTTGAGAGTTGCTATACCCTAGATACTTGTCTTGTGCTACTATTCATGTTTGTGATTGAGTACTTGTCATTATTTGGTGGTGAAGTTATATTTTCAGATTGTGTTGTACCACTTATGCCACTGAATATTATCATGTTTGCACGTTGTGAGTAGTTCCCATATGTTCCTGAGGGCATAGGATGAATTGGCAATGATTTATATATAACATGTGTTGGTATTTTGTCAAGAGTTTATCTTTTATGTGATTCTATGATGGTGTTGTGCGAACGTCGACTGCACAACACTTCACCTATATGGGCTCATAGGAGAACACCGTAGTATAATGAATTGAGGGAGACTTGGGAGGACATGTAAACCTGACCGAATCATGAAGTTATATTATGAGGGTATTAGTATCGGGGACCTTAGAGTGTAATGCTATGGTGGGACTTTATGTCTTAATAATTCTTGTGCAGTCATTTACTTGGCCACATGATCCATCATAAGGGGTTGTAGTTTATTTATTTAGCTATACCTAATAATGGCTCCGTCCAAAGAAGATTAAAACTTGACAAGATATTCAACGTGTTGTTTAATAAATCTCTATGCCTAGCAATATCCATGCCGCCCTCGGGAACGTTTTCCACATATAAGTTACACATCACTTGAGCTTGTCCTCTTGCACATAAGAGGATTGGGCTTTCTCTCTTGAGAGCTTTGACTTGCTACTGTTTATTTTCTGCATTGCAACTATACAACCAAAAATACCAAAAACACTTGCATCTTTTATTGTTTTATTTATCAATCTTACTAACCAATACCTTCAGCTCCTCGTGGGTTCGACAACCTTTTCTAATTGAAAGGTACTACAATTGATCTCCTGCACTTGGGAGTCATCAAGATACTTTTCTGGCGCCGTTGCCGGGGAGCGTAGCGCTATTGGTAAGAAGTTTGGTAAGGAAACTTGAAAGCTGTTTTATCTCATTGTTACTATGGCATTTATGAATCGTTCCTCGCTGCATCTTGCTCTATATGAAGTGCTTATGCCACTACTCCTAAAGTGGTTGAAACTACTGTGTCTGAGTACCTAAAGTGGGATTTAAAATTCCCATTGGTCATGTTAAAAGAGTTATGAAAAATCCATTTACAGGTGATGGAACTAAGTCTGCACGTGAACACATGGAGTTAATTGAAGACATATGTGGTTTATTTAGACTTCCTGGTATTTCTGAAGATCAGGTAAAAAGGAAGTTATTATATTTGTCTTTATCTGGTAATGCTCGTGATTGGTACAGGTCTCTTGATGAAGAGGTTGCTATTGAATGGAATATCTTGAGGAAGGTTTTCTTTCTTAAATATTTTACTCCTAAAGAAGCTTATGAGAACCGCTGCTATATATTTAATTTCTGGCCACATCTGGGAGAGAGTATTACTCAAGCTTGGGGGAGGTTAAAGGAACTCCTTCGCAAGAATCCTTGTCATGATCTTACAAGGAAACTTATATTGATAAACTTTTATGTGAGGCTACCGTCGAAGCACAAGGAAATTCTGGATAATTCATCTGGTGGAAGTTTTACTAATACTGAAGAAGAAGCATGGAATTTATTGGAGACTATTTCTGAAAATACTAGTCATTGGGATCTTGATAAAGGTAATGAGCCCTATTTTGATTATGGATATTCATGTGTAGAGAACTTCTCTACTTCTATGTTGTTTAAAAATCTGAGTGATACTTTTAATCTTGATCCTTATGTTATAATTGAGATAGCTAAAGGTTTTGCTGAGCATATCTGTGTTCCTCAAAGTGGTTTTGAAGTTTATGTTGAACCTGTTAAACAATCTATTGTTGTTCCTAAAGTTATTAAACAGGCAGAACCAGTGTCATCTGTGACAATTGAGGAGTATGTTGAACCACCTCCATATCCAAACCAAGTTAAGGAGAATTTACTTATTGCTGTTACTAACAAGAGTAAAGAAGATGTTCTCAGCCTTATGAACAGGTGGAAGTCAACAGTCAAATTTCAATTATCAAACAATTAAATGAAGAAGACCCTGTTGATGTTTATTTATGTGAAGATGCTACTAAGTCATCAAAGGTAATTCGGCCAAAGTTGGTAAACCTGTTATATCATGCTCTATTGGGACTTCAAGTTATCATGGTCTATGTGATATTGGAGCAAGTATTAGTGTCATTCCATATTCTCTTTATCTTGAAATCAAGCCTGATATTGATCCTATCATTATGGAAGAGACAGGTATGACAATTCAACTTGCTAATAAAGATTATATTAGTCCATTTGGAATTGTTAGAGATGTTGAAGTATTGGTTGGCAAAATAAAATATCCTGCTGATTTTATTGTGCTTGGTTGTCCTCAAGATTCTTTTTGTCCTATCATTTTTGGTAGACCTTTCTTAAACACTGTTGGTGCTGAAATTAATTTGCCTAAAGAGAAAGTGTTTATTAAATGTGCTGGTGAAAAACTTGAGTTCAACTTTTCCAAATTTGCTGATAAACATGTTGTGAAAGAGCCAATTTCTGAAGATATAATTGAAACTCTTGCACATATAGCTGTAGCTTCAACAGATGTTGTAGAACGTTATATGCTTAATCAAGATGAACCATTTAATGATGAGGAAAAGATGCTTTAGAACAAATATTATGGCAACAACCACCACAATTACAATTGCATATCCCACCTGATAATTTAGGAGTGCTACCACCACCTAAAGGGGATCCTAGTTTTGAATTAAACCTTTGCCTACAAATCTGAAATATGCATATTTGGATGAGAAGAGCATATATCCTGTCATTATTAGTGCTAACCTTTCAGCTGAAGAAGAAGAGAAATTACTTGATGTGCTTAAAGCTCACCGACCAGCCATTGGATACTCTCTTGATGATCTTAAAGGTATAAGCCCAGCTCTATGTATGCATAAAATTAATTTGGAAGAGGATGCAAAACCTGTTGTTGATTATCAACGCCGTCTCCATCCAAAAATGAAGAAGTGGTAAGGAAAGAGGTAATAAGACTTATTGAAGCTGGTATCATTTATCCCATAGCTGATAGTAAGTGGGTTAGTCCTGTTCATTGTGTTCCTAAAAAGGGTGGAATGACTGTTGTTCCAAATGATGAGGATGAACTTGTGGCTCAACGTACTGTTGTTGGTTATAGGATGTGTATTGATTTCAGGAAGTTAAATAAAGCAACTCGTAAAGATCATTACCCATTGCCATTTATTGATCAAATGTTAGAAAGGTTATCTAAACACTCTCACTTTTGCTATTTAGATGGTTATTCAGGTTTCTCACAAATTCCTGTCCATAAGGATGATCAAGAAAAGACCACTTTTACTTGCCCATATGGTACATTTGCTTATAGGAGAATGCCATTCGGTTATGTAATGCTCCTGCTACTTTTCAAAGATGCATGAATGCTATATTTGCTGATTATATTGAAAAGATAATGGAAGTCTTTATGGATGATTTTTCTGTGTATGGTACTTCCTTCGATAATTGCTTGTTCAACCTTAACAAAGTTTTGCAGCGTTGTGAAGACCAACACTTAGTTTTAAACTGGGAGAAGTGTCACTTCATGGTTACTGAAGGTATTGTTCTTGGGCATAAGATTTCTGGAAAAGGAATAGAAGTTGACCCAGCAAAGATAGAAGCTATTGAAAAGCTGCCATACCCAAGGGACATCAAAGGTATAAGAAGTTTTCTTGGGCATGCAGGTTTTTATCGTAGGTTTATTAAAGATTTCTCCAAAATATCAAAACCCTAACCAATCTTTTGCAAAAGGATGTTCCTTTCTCTTTTAATGATGATTGCATTGAGTCCTTTAATATTTTGAAGAATGCTTTAATAAGTGCTCCTATTATTCAACCTCCTGATTGGAAATTGCCTTTTGAAATTATGTGTGATGCTAGTGATTATGCAGTTGGGGCTGTTTTGGGCCAACGTGTTGATAAGAAACTGAATGTCATTTATTATGCTAGTAGAACACTTGATGCTGCTCAAAGGAATTATGCCACAACTGAAAAAGAATTTTTAGCAGTGCTATTTGCTTGTGACAAGTTTAGACCTTATATTACTGATTCGAAAGTCACATTGCATACTGATCATTCTGCCATTAAATACTTAATGCATAAGAAAGATGCTAAGCCTAGATTAATAAGATGGGTACTTCTATTGCAAGAATTTGATTTACACATTGTTGATAGGAAAGGGGAAGATAATCAAGTAGCTGATCATCTTTCTAGAATGGAAAATATACCTGATGATCCTATTCCTATTAATGATAGCTTTGTTAATGAACAACTTGCAATTGTTAATGTTTCTAGTGCTAAAGTTGCATCACCATGGTTTGCCAACTATGCAAATTTTATTGTTGGTAAAGTTTTACCTCCACACTTCACTTTTCAACAAAGAAAGAAATTCTTTTATGATCTTAGACATTATTTTTGGGATGATCCTTTCCTTTATAAGAAAAGTGTGGATGGTATTATTAGACGTTGTGTACCTGAGCATGAACAACAGGCTATTATAAGAGATTGTCATGACAGTCCTATGGAGGGCATCATGCAGGAGATCGTACAGGTGCAAAGGTATTACAATCTGGTTTCTATTGGCCTACTTTATTTAAGGATTGTGCTGAATATGTTAAATCTTGTGATAAATGTCAAAGAGTAGGAAATATTGGTAGGAGAAATGAAATGCCTATGAATTATTCTTTGCCACTTGAGCCATTTGATGTTGGGGTTTTGACTTTATGGGCCTTTCCCAGAGTCAAAGACAAAGCATACTCATATTTTGGTTGCAGTGGATTATGTTACAAAGTGGGTGGAAGCAATTCCAACCAAAGTGCAGATCATGCCACAGCAATGACGATGCTCAAGGACATCATTTTCCCCAGGTTTGGTGTTCCTAGGTTTTTAATTACTGATGGTGGTTCTCATTTCTTGCATGGTATTCTTAGAAAAACATTGGCAAAATATGATGTTAACCATAGAATTGCATCTCCTATCACCCTCAAACAAGTGGACAAGTTGAATTAAGTAATAGGGAAATTAAACTCATTTTGGAAAGACAGTGAATAAGTCTAGATCTGATTGGCCAACTAAAATTAATGATGCATTATGGGCTTATAGAACTGCTTTTAAAAATCCTATGGGAATGTCTCCTTATAAATGGTTTATGGAAAAGCTTGTCATTTACCTGTTGAATTAGAACATAATGCTAGATGGGCTATTAAACAATTGAACTTTGATTTTAAACTGCTGGAGAGAAGAGAATTCTTGATTTAAACCTACTTGATGAATGGAGAAATGAAGCTTATGAAAGTGCTAGAATGTTTAAAGAAAAGTTAAAATTTGGCATGACAAGAAAATTAAGAGAAAAGAATTCAAAGTAGGTGATCAAGTTTTATTGTACAACTCTCGTTTCAAGTTTTCTGCAGGAAAGTTAGCTTCAAAGTGGCAGGGACCATTAGTGATACAGGAGGTGTACCGTTCAGGAGCTATCCGTCTTCACGGTGATATGAAAGGTAAACCTCATGTAGTCAATGGACAACGCCTTAAACATTATATTGCAGGAAGGAGCTTCATCGGAAAGGTGGAGGAGTTGAATTTAAAGACACCGGAGGAGGTAATTGCGAAGAATTTTGCAGTTTCAGAAACCCAAAATCAATAATAGGTAACTTTTGTGTTGGAAAGTTTCTCGGAATTGCGTAAAATTTTACGGAAGTCATTTTTTATGGAAATTAACGTGTGGGACAAGAAAACTGGACGAACGGAGACCCGAGGAAGGAAAAAGGGGTCCCACGCGGCCAGAATCTTGGCCGCGTGGGCCCACTCCTTTTGCCCCTCGGAGTCCCGTTCGTCTCGTTTTCGACTCCGACGCTTCGTCTTGACCTAAAAACCGTCAATATATACCCCTTTTCGTTGATCTAATCTCGCACCGAGCGTTCTCGAGCGATCTTTGCTTTTGCTGTTTCTGCCTGTCAGGTTTTTAGCTATGTCTTCGGGAGACTCCTTCCAATGCTCCTCCATGGACGATGATGATGATGAACTCGAGGGCAACAGCCCCACGTCCATATGGAGGAGGAATAGGAAGAGGAAGGACTACTCGGATGATGAAGACTACAAGCCCGACGAGGAGGAGATGGAGAAGGAGGAAGCGGAAGAGAAAGAATACAAGCCCTTCGTCGACATCGCACCTATTGCAACAGCACCACCTTCTCCTATCTCCGTTGCTGGTGTGAGGGTGAACGTGTCTCTTGGAAACAAGAGGCAGACGGCGCGCATGAGCACAGGAGGGAAGGCTCCTAGGCACGCACTTGCTAGCAAAAACGTGGTTTCTACTCTTATTGACAGGGAATTCAAGCGTGCCACCCAAGAGAACTATCCTGGTGAATGGGATCGTAAGATCCCAATGTAAAGTACCAAGCCCGGAGTGGAAGCCTGCAAGAAGACGGTGGAGAAGAATCTCATGGAAAAACTGGGAAAGCTGCAAGCAAGTTTGAAAGCCTACAATCTTATGATGAGCATCATTGGAGAACTTGAAGATAATTATTATGAAGAAGGAAGAGAAATAAAGAGGTTCTAGCAAACGTCAAGCTTGGGGGAGTTCCACCTAGTCTTTATCTCTACTAGTTTATCATATCTATCTAGTCATGGTGTGTTTTGCTTTTATCGTTTAGTTATCAATATCTCTTAGGCGTGTGTGAGCTCATGGAGCATTATCATGTATCTCTATCTTGTGGTTTATCAATGAATATTAAAGTATGGTGTCATCCATGATTCCTTGTTTGGAGATTTATGGGTAACACTCATGCAAATGAGCGTGGCATATTTAGAAGTTTCAGTCACATCTTGCCTTGAACTTAATTAACTTGAGTATGTTGGACAATTGTAGAATCACCATTATAAAATAAGTAAAGAGAATGAGTCAATATGACTTGAAAATTAATAGTTTAAGGTTGAGATATAGTCTTGTAGGATAAAAAGTTAGGAAGGGTTAATGAAAAGGATATGAAACACTCTTGTTAGAATCTAGTATCTTTTGAGCAAATTAATGAATCATGGATATTTCAATACTTATGCTCTTGGAAAGTGAATGAAAAGGAAGGCACCTGAAAATTCAGTTAGCCATGGAAAGTGTAAGATAAAGGTTGTTAGAGCATAGGAACTTGATTGAAATATCCATGACTAAAGTTTGCACTAGTTACTAGTGAAGCAAGGTGCAAACAATTTTATATCTGTCTTTTCATTTGTCTTCTTTGAACTTGTTATCAATAAGAGTTTATCTTGTCTTTAAATTTCAGCAAAGTATAAAATATTATAATGCTTGCCATAAGAGCAAAAGCATGTGAAAAATAGTATGATTCAATTGTCCAACATACAATGGTTATTTGCTTTCAAAAGTAAGGGGTGATTGCTAGAGCTTCTACTTATGTTGCCCTCATGTGTATGAGTTTTAGTTCATTAATCTTACATTGCAACTGAATATGATGATGATACAATGCTCGTATTTATTTATCAACCATAAGTCCATTGATGCATGTAATGATCTATGTCCTTACTTACTCGAGGACGAGTAAAGGTTTAAGCTTGGGGGAGTTGATACGTGCATTTTATATCATCATTTATACAACTTTTAGTATCATATTAGAATGTTATTTGCATTGTTATATCATTTTTTTACATGTTTTAGATGATTTATGGGACTTTCATACAAAGTCCCTATTTTTGGTATTTAATTTCTGGGAGGCAGAAAACCTCCTTTTTCTTGTTTTTAATGTTTCAGGAGCTACAGGGACCCAAATAATAAAAGGAAAATTACACAGCTGGTTTTTCGTCGAGAGAAAGGCAGAGGGAAGAAGACCGAAGAGAGGAGAGCCACGAGGCCCAAAAGGGTGGGCCCACGCGGCCAAGTACCTGGCCGCGTGGGACCCACTAATGGGCCTCGGGCACCTCCTCGCCTGGGGCTTTTTATCGACGCCTTCGTCTCCCGAAAAGTACGCCCTAATTTTCCAAGTCCATCCGAGGCCGCGGCGGCGGAAACTCCTGATTCCCTCCGAGGGGGATCAGATCCTGCTGCTCCGGAGCTCCGGAGAAGGGGGAAATCATCGTCATCGTCATCACCTCTCCTCCTTGGCGTGGGAGGAGGCCTCTACATCATCACCATCACCAAGACCAGCACCATCTCCATCATCATCTCCGTGATCCACTCCGTCCCCCTCGTAGTTTGAGAGTTGCTATACCCTAGATACTTGTCTTGTGCTACTATTCATGTTTGTGATTGAGTACTTGTCATTATTTGGTGGTGAAGTTATATTTTCAGATTGTGTTGTACCACTTATGCCACTGAATATTATCATGTTTGCACGTTGTGAGTAGTTCCCATATGTTCCTGAGGGCATAGGATGAATTGGCAATGATTTATATATACATGTGTTGGTATTTTGTCAAGAGTTTATCTTTTATGTGATTCTATGATGGTGTTGTGCGAACGTCGACTGCACAACACTTCACCTATATGGGCTCATAGGAGAACACCGTAGTATAATGAATTGAGGGAGACTTGGGAGGACATGTAAACCTGGGACCGAATCATGAAGTTATATTATGAGGGTATTAGTATCGGGGACCTTAGAGTGTAATGCTATGGTGGGACTTTATGTCTTAATAATTCTTGTGCAGTCATTTACTTGGCCACATGATCCATCATAAGGGGTTGTAGTTTATTTATTTAGCTATACCTAATAATGGCTCCGTCCAAAGAAGATTAAAACTTGACAAGATATTCAACGTGTTGTTTAATAAATCTCTATGCCTAGCAATATCCATGCCGCCCTCGGGAACGTTTTCCACATATAAGTTACACATCACTTGAGCTTGTCCTCTTGCACATAAGAGGATTGGGCTTTCTCTCTTGAGAGCTTTGACTTGCTACTGTTTATTTTCTGCATTGCAACTATACAACCAAAAATACCAAAAACACTTGCATCTTTTATTGTTTTATTTATCAATCTTGCTAACCAATACCTTCAGCTCCTCGTGGGTTCGACAACCTTTTCTAATTGAAAGGTACTACAATTGATCTCCTGCACTTGGGAGCCATCAGCATGTTTCAATCAGAGATAGAGGCTTCATGGACATGGTTTATGATGCAGTTGAAAAGATGCTTAGGGCCGGTGTCACCTTTGGCAGTCCACACAGATGCATGTAAAGGGCTAGAAAATGCAGTGAAGACTGTGTTTCCTCATGCTGAGCAGACAGAGTGCTTGGGCCATATGTTGATGAATTTGATCAAAAAATTCAGAGGGGAAGAATTTGGGCGCATGTGGCCGGCAGCAAGATCTTACACTACCCAGACACATTCATATCATTTGGGTAAGATAATGGCAGCATGCAGTGAGAATGATTTTGGTACTTGGCTGAAAACCTACCATTCTCTATTGTGGTACAGGTCAGGATTTAATACTGCAATCAAGTGTGATCATATCAACAATAACTTGGCAGAAAGTTTTAACAACAAGGTGAAGGGGTTAAAAGACTTGCCTGTGCATGACATGGTTGACCAGATCAGGATCATGATCATGCGCTTGTGGGAATTGAGAAGAAGGATTGGTGATTGTTTGCAAGGGGATAAGTGTAGGGGCCCCTCGGAAACCACCGTCCGAAGTACCCGCGTTATGTAAAAGATCGCAATCCCAATGATCAGTGCATTGCAATCACATAACCGACATGGTATCAAGAGTTACATCATCCGAGTCGTATGAATAAAGTCTTACAACACACAATGGTCTCACGACCAAGTCTGCAAATCATCGTCGCGCAGGACGGAACTACCTAAGATACAGCGGAAGCTCGCGACTAGCGTCGGCCCTCGTCACCACCGGACGCGTTCCCACAAGTGCAGTTGACCGGTGACGGCATAGTCGGCATGGTCGCCGGCGTGCTCCTCTTCCTTGTCGTAATCTTCCTCGATTGAATCTGGACATTTGAATATCCAGGGACACAGCCGTAAGTACAATGATGCACTTGCAAATCCACCTCAGGGTTTAAGTTTTCATGGTAATGCAGAAGAAAAACATTTTTTGAAAACTGGGTTGGCTGCTATATACGACTATGCGGCTTAGTTTTCGAAAAGATGCTTTTGGGCAAAGGGATTTACACATATCCCCACCTTTATCAAAAATGTAGGAATAGAAGAATATGTCCCACGGATTTAGAAATTCTTTTGCAAACCTTTTTATAACAATAGGATAGGGATACCCCTTTTTCCTTTCTCTGGGTTCCGACCAGTTGACTCCCGAGACCAACTGTCTTCCCCCAAAACCCGTACCTCCCAGGTACCTTCTTGTTGCCTCCTTGTTTTCCAACAAAACCACTTTTCCTTTTTAAAACAAAAATGCCCGCACGCCTAGATCGGTGGCCTTCCAACCGTCCATGACCGAGGACTCGGCTATTCGAATAGTTTTACACTCTGCAGAGGTTGTACACTTTCACCACAAGATATGGACAGTCTGCCGTGGACAGCCACAGACTGCACAGAGACAGCATGCACCCATCAGACCGCCAATCCTAACTTCCACTATGTCGATGCTAGTACCTCGGTCGACCTCCTCGATGGGTTTGTACCTCCCCGGCACCGAGTGAGCTAGCCGTTTGCAACCGGTTACCCCTAGTCTCACACCGCCATGACAGGAGACCCACCGCTGCTTCCCGGTAGGGACTTTAACCCCACGCTTTGTATGCCCAATTTCCTTATTGCGGCATTCGGTTCAGGGGACTCGAACCCCGTCTAGCAATTTTGAGGCAAAGCGCGCACTAGCACAAACAAGCTTCCGAAAGGCCCCGTGCCCATTTTGGAGTAATGTGGTTGTACTGTTAAAATTGTCGGGCAAGATCCGCTAGGGCTGTACTTTGTTTTCCAAAAACATCTCATTCTCCGACTGCTCCCGGCAGCTCGGGTTTTCGTAAACATCTCCGATTTGCTCCCAGCATCTCGGGTTTTCGTAAACTTTTCCGGTTGCTCCCAGCACCCGGTTTTTGTAAAACACTTTCTCTCCGAGTGCTCCCAGCGACTCGGGTTTTTCCTCCGAAAACATTTTTGTAAAACCAGGTCCCCATCCTATAGTTTTGAGATGAGAGTATGGATATATTTAACTAAAGAAATTAATTTTCTTGATAGCGCCTTCAGTAAAAAGGCTTCTCAAGTAAAGTTTTACTTTAATAAACCTATTATAACTAGTAGATATCCTTTGGCCAAACAACATTTTTGAAAATAGTTTTTGGGTGACAAGTCGCCACAAAAGAATTAAAACATGCATTATTTTATTTTTGAAGACAAAACATGCTTATGTAAGTAATGGGTATAAGGGTTGGTTGAGGTGGCTTGCCTTGTTCAGCAAGGTGTCCCTGGTCTTGCTCTTCCTCGTACACGGGTTCAGTTCCCACGTACAGCTCCTCCTCTCGCGGTCCTAAGGTACCGGAAAGTAAACGGGCTACCGTCAAAACTACGAATGCGGGTTGACAACAATCTAAAGTAAACAAGCAAAACAAGTGACAACTGGCATTCAAACACAAGGAAATACTTCAGGCAAAAGTTAGATATCTAAAGTACTCCTACACACCAGGGGTGACTTAGATGCTACTCTCTGACTAATACACAATCAATCGTACAGCAAGGCATTCCAAACAAAGCAAACATCAAGCTTAATTAACAAGCAATAAACAAGACACAAGACTATTATCTAACAAACAAGTTTAGCAATCACCACACTCTCCCCTTTTATAAGGATAGGCTTAAAGTAGTGATTAAGCACCTTTTTGGGACTACTACTAACTTGCAAGGCTAAGAACTTCTAACAAACCTACACAACCAGAAGCTACAAACTTAGTTAAAAAGACTATTTAGCTAACACAAAATACCCAGTAACACAAGCATAACTAGCTAAAAGTTGGAGACTTCAAACACCACTAACCAACACAATTTAAGCTCAAATCAAGCCTCACACAAGCCACTAACAGTACTAACATATTAAGACAAACAAAACAGTTCTATTTTGCTAACAACAGTACCAAAACAAGTACCAAAACACCTAAAACACAAAGTCCTAAAAATAAACTACTTAATTTAATTAATCTAGAAAGGGGCAGAAACACTAGTTTCACTAACAATTCTTTTCAGAGAGTTCTACTAAACAAAACATTCCACAAACTTGGATCTAAACTCTAGGATACTATCAGGGACTAACACAATTGGATTTACTCCAAAATCTATTTCACAAAAATTACTAAAAATGCACCAAGTGCTCACTGCCTTAATCTACACATGCACACAACTTTAATTCTAGGCATCCAAAATACATGAGACAAATTTATACTGAAAGCTACTGTCAATAGCTTTCCAAAACAATTTGATTCACTCAATTTGGATCTGCCAAACTCAAGTAATTAACAAAACATTGTTTCCGACTAGTGATAGCAAAACATTTTTCAAGGACACTCAAAATAATATTTTTCAGATCTGCAAGTTGGAGATGCTTCTAAACCCATCGGGCTACCACTGTGATTTTTGGTTTGCACAAATTTTATGTTTAACAATTTCAAAACGATTTAAAGCTACAGCACAGAAACAGATCTCAGGAAAAAGGAATAATCTGCAGGAAAAAAAAATTATTGGGCCAGATCTGGAACTGGGCCGGAGTTAACAGAGCTGGACGGCCCAAGATGGTGCTGAACCATCTTCTTCCCTGGGAACGTACAGAACAGAGAGAGAGCATGAGCTCGACCATGGGGTGCGGGTTCTAACCGTGGGGGATGTTGGAGGCGATGGAGAGGGTGAAGGAGGGTTGCTGAGGGTCGTGGTGGTGGGTGGTGGCTGCAGCTCGTGCTGGTTCTCCCTCCAACGCCGGCGAGGTCGAGGACGGCCGCGACGGGCACGCCACGGCCTCCGAAGCTCCGGTGTTCCTGGAAGTAAACGAAGACGTGCATGGGATAGATCTCGTTTAGGCAAAGACAATGGTGCAAAAATGGCGAAGAAAAAGGGACGGTGTCGCTCGCAATCTTCACGGCAAGATCACGGGAACGAGATGGACTTCTCGCGTTCCTCGCTCGCAGAGGAAGATAGAGCTCGAGCTGGGCAAAGGGGTGGGAGAGTGGAGGTGTGGGAATATGAATGGCAGGGTTAGGGCACGGGAGGAGGCCCGTGGCCTCTTATCCAAGAGGTGGCCGGTCCATGGTGGACTCGGAGCACAAGCTCGAGTTAGGAGGTGCACGGGAGCGGGATTGGCTGCTGAGGGCGGTGGAGGAGGGGACAGAGGGTGTTGGTCGGGAGGGGCGTGGCCTGGCCAGTGGGGAGTGAGGGAGTGAGCTCGGGTTGGCCGGTTTTGGAAAAGAAAGGAGCTGAGTGGAGGAGAGAGCTAGGGTTAGCAAGGGTCGATGACTAGTGGACCAGGGAGTTGGTGAGGCTCCAGAGCAGGTCCTAAACACAGGGGGTGAGAGAGGGGTGAGGTGAGAAGAGTTCATAGCCATGCATGGCCTAGGTGGCCACGGCCACCGTACTCTCTTCTCTTTCTCTCAATTCTACAGCAGCAAGCATTGCTAAAACACGTCAAAGGAGGGACAAGGAGGGTTAGGGAGTGGTGTGGGGTGATGGAGAAAGAATAGGACAGGTTTTGGCAAGGTTTAGGTGTTAACAGAAAATTCAGAAATCTGTTAACGTGATGGTAACAAAATCATCATGGAAATGTAACCAAATGGCTAAAAAGATCAGGAATAAAGATACATAGGTGAAGTACTATCTGTGGGGATCACAAAGGTCACAAATGCACAACTACACAAGGAGGTTTGCAGGGTTTTGTGAGGAGTCAAAAAGAGAATAAAATAACAGTTTCAGAAAATTGCAGTTTTCAGACTTGGTGAAAATTCTAAGTCCCAGAAAACTGTTATTCTGGTGGCATCAAAACCAGCATGGAATATAGATGTTTAAAACATCAAAGGATCCAAAAAAACTTTGGGTTGATAGATAAGATGCCAAGGATGGATGAGATGGTGGTGCATTTCCATAAAGGCCAGGATTAAGTGTCAAAACAAAATTGTCAAAAGGCTATAAAATACTGGAGTTATGGTCACTGTTTTGACTAGACCACAAAGTGAACATGGACAGATAAGCAAATGAATTTTAAAGATTAAAATTCCAGCTTGGTTGTCAAGATAAGATGGAGTAGCAGAGATTCATGTAGATGCATTTCTAATTGGGCCATTGTTAAAGATTTGGTGAGGCTAAGGATATGGTATCTTTTAACAGAAAACAAGATAGGTCCAAAGAAGGTTTTTGCCAAGTTTCTTCAGGGTTTTGGATTATGAAAGATGGTAATGATGCTCATTGGGGTCACACTTAACCATGAGCATGTCAGGTAATTTTCTCCAGGTTTTAGGAAATACTTTTGTTCACAAAATAATTTAATAACCATTAATAGCCTTTTTGAAAATAGTTGAAGCAAAACAATTAAAGATAATTGTTTTTTTGTTTCAGTGAGGTGAGAGAGTATATCACATAGATCACAAAAGTGTCTTTTTAATAAAATCCTACTTTGAAAATATACCTCAGTTCATGTAAAACATTGAATTAGGCTTTTTGGTTTATAAACAAGGAAGATAAATTCTTAAGTCAAAGATGAGGTAATAAGAGTAGTTTTAGGTTTCCTCACACATGTGAGGTTAATAAGGATGGACTTGCATGAGTGGAATCACATTGCCAAGGCTAAAATACTAATTCACACAAGCAAGTCAACAAAAGTCAATCCATTCAACAAGCCACAACAAACAAGCAACTCAATAACTCAAGCAATTATGAATACCACTCAAAGAGTTGGTGAGATGAGGATCAAACACAAATAAATATAAATCAACAAATTACACCCTTAATATGAGTAGGTGATATAGTGATCACACATGATCATGACAAGATTTTGGGAGAGAGGGTTAAACCACTTCTGAAAAATATTTTTCAAAGAATGATAAGACAAGAGTTTTGAAATGTTTGTTGAAACTAAGATAGGAGAAAGTAGACGGATTATTTTACTTGCCAATACATTGCACACAAAGGTCATGTCAAAACTTGGTTGCTCTTTAAATGGGTGGTTAATTTGAGGTCAACAATACAAACCATAAGTCACAACAAGCCAGACTAGGCAATCAAAAGAAAAACACATCCAAAAGCTAGAGGTTTTGAAAAAGTTTTTGTTGGTTCCAAATTTTGGGTCACTAATAACAAAGTCTTTCTTGCTTCCAAAATTTGGGACGTTACAATAAGCTGCCGGCAGTGGTACAACAGGTTGTCAATAGGAGGAGAAATCTTGCACATTTGTGTGTTGAAAAATCTTCATTGTGGGGTGCTGAAGTTAGAGATACAAAAACTGGCAGGAGGCATGTTGTGGACACTGAATTGCATGAATGCACTTGCCTCGAGTGGCAACACACTGGGAAGCCATGTGAGCATGCCATACTTTTCTTGGCCTCTAAACCGAAGTTAAATATGCACCCATATTTGCATGAATATTACTCAGTAGAAAGATTCAGAGCTGCATATGCAACACCAATTCCACCACTTACAGACCAGTCTCAGTGGCCTGAAGTGGATATTGAATTTACCTTGTGTCCTCCTCTAACAAGAAGAAAGGCTGGCAGGACAAAACAGAGTAGATTCAAGCCATGGTTTGAGAAAGGTGGGAGTAGTAAGAAGGCAAAAAAAGATGACATGCCAAAAAGGTCCCAAAAAGGTAACAAAAATAGATGCCAGCTTTGCCAGGAACTTGGGCACCGAGCTGGATCTACCAAATGCCGTTACAGTCCTGAAAGGCCAAGGTAAGTTGATGTTTGTGTTCTAATTGTTTTTGTTGTTTTTTCATTTTGTAACCAAATGACATGCTTTATTTCGACATAGAAAACGAAAACCTGCTGCTCAGCCCCTTGTTGTTGAAGATTGCTGGCCAACAAAGAAGAGAAGAGTTGGCGAATGTAGAAAAAGAAGAAGTGTATAGATTAGGTTCAGTTGCGATGAAACAGTGCAAACTGAACCTGTTCTGTCCGATGAAGTGCAAACTGAACCTGTTCTGCATTTTGACGTGCAAACTGAACCTGTCCTGGATGCTGAAGTGCAACCTGAACCTGTTCTGGATGCTGAAGTGCCTGTTCTGACCGATGAAATGCAAACTGAACCTATTCTGGATGCCGAGGTGCAAGCTGAACCCGTGAGAAGAAGAAGAAGAAGTGTTGTGGGTACGCCTAACATGGAAGATGCAAAGAAAAGCAAGAGCATGAGTGAACTTCTCGGCATAGAATCAAAAATGACGACGTAGAAGAAATCGAGAGGTAGGAAGAAGTGAAACATTTGAGGCAGATTCGTGAAAACACTTGTGGTGTAATAATGCACTTTGATTTGATTTGTATCATGTAAAAATATTTGTTAATTGGGGTTGGTCATTGTATCCCCATATTTCAATTCAAACTTGTTTGGTCATTGTTTTTAGACACAAATTCAATTTTGAAATAAAATCCAAATTTCGGCTGGAATTCAAATTTGGGCTCAAAATTCAAATTGGGGCTGGGGTAATGATGTTCAATGCTATCTGAACTCAAATATGTATGTTAGCTGATCAATCCGAGCCCTTTTGCTAAGTTAAGCTCATAGTCATCAAAAGTGTGTTTCAAATGACCTCCAAAGGTAGGGTAAACGACCCCATTTCTAAGCAATTTTTTTTGCACCTTGTCTAAATCAGCCAAATAATTTTCCCAGACATCTATTCTATCTATATAGTGTAAATCTGAAGTCTCACAATTTATTGAACAAATCTTTCATTATTTTATTTATTTTTTGAAAAAATGTGGTTTAGTAGAAAACCATATATAAAAATAAGTAAAAAACATGTTTATATTTTTTCTCTCGTTGCTATATGACATAAGAAGACTATGTGCGCCGAGTTTGTTTTTTTTTTAATTTTTTTGAATTAGTTATGCTATTTGAATGTGTTCGAGGTCTCTCTTGATTTTTGGATTTTTCGTAAAAATGTATGTAAACCATATTTATATTTTTCTCTCGTTGTTGTACAACATAACAAGACTATGTGCGCAAGCGGCGTATTTTTTTTATTTTTTTTGAATTAGTTATGCTCAACCCTAGTCACCAAACCCTCTCCTCTCAACCTTGAAGTCCATACTACATTGTTCGAGGAATCACATATGAGTGAAGGCATTTTTGTGTAAACGCCTGTAAACCATGTTTATATTTTTTTTCTCGCTACTATGTGACATAAGAAGACTATGTGCACCGGATTTGTATTTGTTTGATTTTTTTGAATTAGTTATGCTCATTTGAACGTGTTCGAGGTCTCTCACTTGATTTTTGGATTTTTCGTAAAAATGTATGTAAACCATATTTATATTTTTCTCTCGTTGATGTACAACATAACAAGACTATGTGCGCAAGCGGCGTATTTTTTGATTTTTTTGAATTAGTTATGCTCAACCCTAATCACTGAAACAATCTCAAAACCCCTCAAACCCCGGAAACCCCGTCTGAAACCCCGCACCCTTCCGGGCCGTTGATAGCTGTGCGTGGACGGTTGAGATCGCTGTGCGTGACGCGCCGATCCGCGTGGATGGCTGATCTGCAATCTGATTGGCTCGCGCATCGGAAGCGCTGATTGGCTGGAGCGGTGTGGTTTGGATCAGACTGTCCATTTGATCTCGGCCGTATATTCTAATCCAACGGTACAAAACGACACGGTGCATGGAACAAGCCTATGCGCGTCTGATTTTGTGTGTTTCTTCACACTCCATTGACAAGACATGCAGCAGTTAAAAAAAAAGGACAAGACATGCAGCAACCGCATTCCACGTAGCCTGCTTGCCCTGGCCCCTCGATGCATGCATGCATGCCCAGTCGCACCGTTGCTTCGCCTCGTTCTACGTAGCCCTGCTCACCCTCTCGATGCAGTAATGCATCGCACTCAGGCCATTTGACCACCCGAGACGCGCAGAAGACCATCCCGTGTCGCAGCCCCTAGTTTGAACGGGATAATAGCTCCTATGCGGCGTGCTCGGCAAAGACGAAGGCAAAGAGACGAACGGCGTCCATTAATGTCACGCGTGCTCGGCCGCGTTCCACGAGATGAAGGTCAAACGGCGCCCCATTCACCATTCGTCTACCTCTAAGCCTCATCTTCCTATTTAACCACACCTCCCGTCCCCTACCTCTAAGCCTCATCTTCTTCGGGCCCATCTTCTTCTCTGCCATCACAAGCACCAAACACTCGCACTCGCATCTCGCATCCAAGCCACATCCAAGCGCCGCCGCCATGGAGTTGAACGGGCCAACGTTCCGTCTACCCAACACCGTGGCCGAGAGGCAGTACCCCGCCGGGGTCGTCGTTGAGAGGGCACTCCGGGTGTGGGCCATCTCTCGCTGGAGGGGTTCACGGGAGTTTGCGACCTGGTTCCTCACCAACTGCTTCCGGCACTTGCCCCGAGGCTCGCCGGTGATGTTCACCATCGAGGAGGTTCGCATGGGAGGAAGTGGTCTCATTGCGCGCTTCACCAACCCGTTCGATGCATATCACCTTCTCGGCCAGGTCTTCTACGGTGGGTGCAAGTTTATCGCATTCACCACGTACAACTTCTTCACCGACCTTGACCGCCCCTTCCCCGCCTTCATGCACTCCCTCCCCTACAACATGCCGGCCGATGATGAGGAGTGAAGACGTCTCCATGTTGGAGTTGGGAGGCTGTCGAAAGCAACATGCCGGCCGATGAAGAGGAGCAAAGAGGCGGGCTCTACTTTATTATGTTATCCTTTTATTATGTTTTCCTTTTATCGTGTCTATGTAATGGGGCCGCCCCTATGTAATGTCGTGTCGTGAACTTATTTCACTTTTATCGTGTCCGCCAAATCTATTTTGTTATTGCAGTAATCTATATATATGTTGTTATTTTTGTGCCAAAATGTTCGTGCAAAATTCATTTATACGTGCAAAATTCATTTATACGTGCCAAAAATGTATTGTTCGTCCTAATATGTATGTTTCATTCAAATTTGCTCCTTGAATATTATTGATATGTTGTACGAACAAGTAATATTCTTTGCATACAATTAACTAATATTTAAAGGCAAGTTTTGCCTTTTTCCATGCAAGTAACAAAATTCAAAGGCTAAGACAAGGAAAACAAGTAAAACATGTCGTAGCTCTTTGTATTTTGACACATTTTATTTACCAGGAATTCAAAGGCTAAGACAAGTAACAAAATTCAAAGGCTAAGAAGTGCATGTTTCTATGAGGTTTCTTTGCCGAAGCAAAATTTTATTTTAGAGCTTTTAGTCTAAGCATTTTTCGCTCTATGCTATACAAAAAAAAGGTGCCCACAAGCAGGTGGGTTGGTTTTCTCTTTGGGCCTGGTTGTTTTCTCACGGCCCAACATCTATTCGGCATACCACAACTTTTTTTCTAGTTCAAACAGAACTTTGCCTGGTTATGTTCTCACGGCCCAACATCTACTCGGCGGCCCAAAACGGTTTTTTTTTACTTAAAACAGAAATTTGCTCTGCACTTTCTATACTGAAGAACATGAAAGAACAGGGGCGCCGCCCCGAAGAAATTCCCAAATTCCTGCTTCGATTCGATTCGATTCAGTTACACCAACTTGGCATGGCGCACAGATCGTGTCCTCTGCCCTAACGACGGATAAACAACAAGTAAAAGAAAAACAGAGCAATGATACAACAATAAAATCCCACTGCCATGAAATTTGCTTGCTTCTGCAAATCGATCATCTGCTTCGGATGTTTCTTGATCTTCTTCAGTTCCTGGTTCAGTTCGTACTCCGCGGGCACTGCACCATTGCGCGCATTACTCGTCGTCGGCACGTCTCTATCCGGGGCGGACGAGCTCCCAAAATCCAAATTCTCCACACCAAGCGGCGGCAACCCCCAATTGAGCTCCCAGGTTGAGGCCCCGTTCGAATCAATGTAGCCCTCCCTTTTAGGCCTCTCAAGATATACATCCATCCACTCGAAATGGCTACAGTTCTTCAGAATCTGAAAACAGCCACATGAACCCTAAATCCAAAATTTGACGAGAAAACACGAATTGGGGAGAAATCAGAGCAAATGGCTGCGAAAGAACTGAGATCTAACCTTGTCATCCCTTGCTTGCAGTGCCTTACTCGGGCATTTGACAAACTCGCGCCCAAGATTGCCATTCTCATCCGTCTTACTCACCCAACGCTTAAGGGGCTCTGGGCGTGGGCATTTAGGGCACCGTGTCAGCGGCACTGCACCATACTTTGGCCATCTTGACTGCGGGGCGGAGGAGCTAGACATCTGCTCGTCGTCGCCGGAGAAGGGCGGAGAAGAGATAGATTGGGGAAATGTGCGACGGGGGCGGCGGCCGGGCGGGCACGGGCGCGGTTCTTGTCTAGATGCGGTCAGGTGGGTCCCACGCGGCGAGGTGGACAAATGGTGGGTCCTGTGCTTACGTGGATAAGTTGTGGGTCCAACGTTCCAACGGTCACAATCCTAACACCCAAACCTAACTAACCTAACAGCTAACGAGCGCATCAGTTGCGTTTAAGGGCCATGTTGGGCCTGGGCTATTTACGCGCCCAAGCGTCACAACAGAGCTATTTTCGCCAACGACGTCGCTCTCCTTCCAATTCCGGAGAAAGACGTCGCACGGGAGCTATTGGCCCGTAAATTTCATTGTTACAAGTTTCTTCGCAGCTTCCTAGCAGGGCCGGGTTGAGTAGACTATCACAAGTTTAGTCAAGTTACTTAGCAGCCTCCTGATAGTAATACTGTAGGCGCATCACATTCTTACAAGTTACATAGCAGCCTCCTGATAGTAATACTGTAGGCGCATCACATTCTTACAAGTTACATAGCAGCCTGGCGCAACACTTTTCTTACAAGTTACAAGTTATACTTAGCAGCCTTGTAAGGACTCAAATACTCTGTGTATTTCGACTCAGAAAAAATACTGACATGGCCAGTACCACATCCGTTGAGTTTAGTAAACCCATATTTTTCTCGTGCGGTGCTCTCGCCGACTTGTTGTTTTTGCGTACTAAGAGTAAAATACGACTCCTAGCTAGAAGTAAACACGTACGTCCAACTTGTTGATTTGCCGTTTTGATTTGCGTATCAAAACGGCACACTGACTGGAAAACTTAACGAGCTAGTACCACACGCTTTGAGTTGGTATACACATTTTTTTCTCGTGGGGTGTTGGCCCAGCTGGAGTGGAGTTAGTTAACACGTCACACGTACTACGTCCGACTGCTACTCCTCCTAGAAGTTGTACTAATCAGATATTGCTGAGAAGAATTGCACACGATGACCATCTGTCTATATAAGGCCCTGCATGTGGCTGCATTTCATAGCAGACCACCAAGAACCCGGCCTAGTGAACCAAAACACAATTAACAGCCGTCGATCGATCCTTACTAGCTACGATGTTGACCATGGCTTCCGACGGCGCCATACCTCGAGAGGTCGAGCAGCACAAGCCCCGGCGGGCTTACACCCCAGCCCCTGGGGCACCTTCTTCCTCGATCACATCCCGTGCACTCCAGCGCAGGTAACTAAACATCTCCGATCACATCCATATCGTACGGAAATTCATATATGGCAAATGCATATGCACTATTCCTTCATGCACATATATAAGCTGGAGAATTTATGTGTTGATCGCAAGAAAAAAACCTTCATTTATGTGAATGTTTGCAGTACAAGGAAATGGAGGACATGGCACGCGCCAAGAAAGAGGAGGTAAGGAAGATCATCTTGGACGTTGCCGCGTCTCCTGATTTGGCTTCAAAGCTAGAGCTCGTCGACACGCTGCAACGGACGGGAATTGCCTATCACTATGCCGAAGAGATCGCCGAGTTACTGCGTGACGTGCACGACAACGAGGACGCTAGGGAGTGCGATGACCTCCGCATAGCCGCCCTAGGGTTCTACCTGCTCAGGAACCAGGGCTACCATGTCTCTCCCGGTAATCAGGATCTGTAACTCCTACATATATGAAGAATATCTGCATAACGCTTGATGAGAAAATTAATTATGTGCTATATGTATGCAGACGTGTTTCTGAAGTTCAGAGACGCCGAAGGAAATTTTGCGAGCAATGATGTGATGTCCTTGTTGGCATTGTACGATGCAGCCCATATGAGGGTTCACGGGGAAGAAATACTTGATGATGCTATAGCTTTCACCAAGACCCGCCTCCGGTCTATTGCAGAGCAGGAGCACATAGAACCGCTACTAGCAGAAGAGGTCCGATGCACACTGGAAACGCCTTGTTTCAGGAGAGTCGAAAGAGTTGAAGCGAGGCGCTACATCTCGGTGTATGAGAAGAAGGAAACACGAGATAAGGCCATATTGGAGCTTGCAAAGTTGGACTTCAACATCGTGCAAACTATCTACTGTGACGAGCTTAAAGCTCTTACGATGTAAGAAGTTTGGCTAATTCTTATGTGCAGCAAAGTGAACTAGAGATGTAAGAAGATTGGAAATTAGTAGTCTGCAAGTATAACTTGTGCTAATACATACTTTTCTCAATGAATTACAGATGGTGGGAAGACTTCAAATCACAGACGGACGTCCTAGAATTTGCACGCGATAGATTGGTGGAGATGCATTTTTGGACACTTGGAGTTCTTTATGAGCCACAACACTCATATTCGCGAATAATAATAACGAAACTGGTTATGTTTGTGTCAATATTTGATGACCTCTTTGATAACTATAGCACCACAGAAGAAAGTAACATGTTCACTAAAGCCATTGAAAGGTAGGACCCACTTTTTTTAGAGTCTTTAACACATCGAAGCTAGCATGTCTACTTTTTCTGTACCATAACCAATTTTGGACAAAACGAATGGTGATACTAAACAGATGCTTTATATAGAAAATTTCTGATTGTATTTTTACCAATGGTATATAATGTATACATGTAAAGTGCATATTCAATTATACAACTTTTCTTGCATCAAGGTATCACATTTATGGGATTATGCATATAATTAAGCAAGGAGTGAAACTTCTCCTTATACTAATTATCTAAAAAAATGGTACTTGTGGACATTTCATCTTTGCTTGAAATTACAGGTGGGACAAGAAAGCCGCAGACCAATTTCCAGCATACTTGAAGGCGTTATATGTCAATATCATTGACACCATAGATGGTATCGTGGAAGATTTGAAACACCGGAAAAACAAATACGCTGAACTAGTCAGAAAACTGGTAATTTCCCCTTGATACCATATGAAAGAAAAATATATTTAATGCTCTCAATAGTTAGCCCTACGCAAGCTTGCTTATCAATATGCAGATACAAATTTATGCATTTATTTTTGACAAATAGTTGTAACTCAATTTTCTCAACAAACAACTTGACAAATTGAAGCAAAGACTTCGATAGGAAGGTTTTGACTTTGGGAGTTTTGGCTCAAGTATTATACAATATATGAATACATATATGTTAAATTCAGCATCCATTTTGATTTGGGACATGAGGTACAATAATTGGATAACATGTCTGCTCCAACGCTATTTTTAAAAGAAACTAATGCTTATTTTTCTTCAATTAATATTTAAGGATCCATCCATGTAACTTTGATTGTACTTCAGTATGTTCTGTATGTAAATGGATATTGGCTAGGTTCATGAACATGCATGGTTACATTTTGAAAGGAATTCTTTAATGTCTCATACGTACAAAAATGGCGCGTTGGTTATAATTATACATGAAACATCCAACCAAACATTCTTTCAGCTCGTATAATGCAAATTCTTTTATATTTGTAGGTAATTGACATCGTCAAATGTTATCATGCTGAGGTAAAATGGCGTGATGATCACTATGTGCCAACTACCGTTAAAGAGCATCTGGAAATTTCAGTTCGTAGTAGTGCTTGTATGCATATAATAAGCCATACATTCATTATGTTGGGAGATATGACTACCATGGAGGCTCTTGAGTGGGTTTCTACCTATCCAAAAATTATTAGAGGTGTTTGTATCGTTGGGCGCATTGGCAACGATATGGTGTCGCATGAGGTACCGAATCTTTCCATATCAAAACTTTTATAATATGAGATACTTATATACATATTCTATTAGATTCTACGTACATATCAACATTCATGGATAACAACATCATTTTATCCATGAAAAAATATTACCATTTTTTGCATGCTTCATTCTTTTCTAAATATGTCATTCATCCATCTTCTTGAAGCGAGAACAAGGATCAGATCATGTCGCATCCACAGTGCAAACTTGCATGAAGGAGCATGGGATCACGACAAAGCAAGCCAATGCAAAGCTCAAAGAAATAATAGAAGAATCATGGATGGACATTGTTAAGGACTATCTTGAACAAAAACATCAAATCTTGCTTCTCGGGAAGGCAGTCCATCTTGCACGGACAATGGATTTTATGTACAAGCATGAAGATGCCTACACCACCTCGTTTTGTCTGAAGGATACCCTAGATTCACTCTTCGTGGATTTCATATGAAAACTTATGAACCAAACATTGGTGCATGCACAGAACGCAGTAATGTGTATGAAATTACGTACGAAGAGGTCCAAACACATACATGCAAATACTTATCTATATAAGTAATGAATAATGGAAGGTGTACCATATGTATCTTGAATAATGCATTGCAATAGAATTATATGTATAAATCATATAAAATAAAGGAATATGTCTTTGGATACTTTTAGTACAACTTTGCTAATTAAGGTGCATCTCGAGCAACGTGGTTGCATGAGAAATTATTTAGTATGGCATTTGTAACGTGGCCTTATGGCAAAGGTCATCTCACACTTTGCGAGAATCGACCGGGGATGGGTTTTAAATAGGTTTGGACCCCATTAGCCTTTAAACAAGGTGATAAACTAGATCTTTCATTAGAAGAACTTTTAGTTCTTCTCAGAAAGAACCCTGCTACTAATAAGATAACTATGGAAAAGGAACACAGTTGTTGGCCAAAGTTTACCCCTGTTAAAGAAAAAAGTCCTAGTTGTTTCTTCGTGCTCGTGCCACCTCTCTATTCTTCATATTTCATCTGCATCACGTCGAGGTTGGATGATCTGCATGATGTTGCAATCTCGCCACAGATCTGCACCCCCTCGTCTGCGTGCAAACATAGATGAGATTGCCAACGATCTACGCGACATCTGGCCTTCGTGCGGTGGTTCTGCCTGTCGTCCTCCATGTCGTGGACCTGTCTGCCATCCTCCGAGCGACGCATCTGCCCCCATCCTCCTCGTGGTGGATTTCTAAGGTAGATAAGCCCAAGACTGTTGGATGAGAAAGACTTTGTTGTACCCTCCTCTGTTACCATTACTGAGATTGTTGATAAGCAAGTTCCTGCCAAGAGGCCAGGAAAAAATAAAGTCCCAAACATTGTGGCTGAAGTTAGAAGAAGCAACAGGCTTGCAATGCTCAGTAGAGGTTTTAAAGGGAAGGCACCTGAAGCTGCTGATGAGATTGATGAACCAGTTGCTCCCAAAGCCAGGGCCACCAAGAAGAACAAGAAAACATGTGCTGCAAACCTGGGAGCTGTGTTTGAAGCTTAGCTGATTGATGACAAAGCTCCATCGCCGCCACATCTGCATGTGCCCACTCTGCAAGCTCTGGGTACAGGCCCTTGCCAGATTAGTCCTAGTGACGTCTCTGAAGAATCATTGAACTACGATAGTTCTTATGATAGCGTCGAATAAGTGCTTCCACGACAGTGCAAGAGCTTACCTAGAAGTGGAGTTATTCTGGGCTTGCATGTCTTGCTTTGATGTTAATAAATTGTGCTGCCTCAGCAAAGTTTAGGTTATAAACCTTATGTGACAATGGGTTGTAATAATTATCTTGACACTCTTTGTGGACCCTATTATCTTGCTGTGATCATTTACTTGACCACTCTCTTGCTGCGATTGTGCCCCACCTTAGTACCCAATGCTCTCAGAAATTTGCTCAGGATTTTATTGCATGACTGTATTGGGGTTTCAATTTCTCTGGCGTTTCTGGAAGATTCATCACTGCGGCTATTTGCGGAAGATATCACTTTTGATATATTTGTTAATTACTTCCCAACTCTATCCAGGCTTGCTAGTCTAGCCTGGTCCTCACACTTTCAACTGGTTATTAATGAATAGATTCTGGATTATTTTAAACTGGAACTTGAGAGGTATCAATTCACAAACTAGATGGGATGATATTCGGTTAAAAGTGGATGAATCAAATTGCAACATCATTTGTTTCCAGGAGACAAAGAGGGAATTTTTTTGATCATTCTTACATCCATAACTTTTGTCCAAGATGTGTCAACAAATTTGCTTATGTACCTTCTATTGGTAATTCTGGTGGCTTGATTATCATCTGGAATGGTTCACTATTTGATGGAGATGTGTTAAATCAAGATAAATTCCAACTCACGGTTCAGTTGAGATGTAAATTGAGTAATCAGTCTTGGACTCTCACGAATGTCTATGGACCTACTATTGCAGAAGAAAGAAATCTCTTTATTACTTGGCTTAATAGTATTGACACCTCACAAATGGACTTACGGATGATTTTGGGAGATTTTAATTTGCTTAGAAGTCCTGAAAACAGAAACAGAGATGGAGGTGATATAAATAATATGCTCATGTTCAATAGAATTATTCAGCAGTTGGACTTTGAGGAGATTCCAATAAAGGGTAGAGCATTTACTTGGATCAATATGAAGGATTCACCACTTCTGGAGAAATTAGACTGGATTTTCACCACTACAAACTGGACAACACAATTTTTGAATACTATGGCCACGCCGCTTGCTAAATTAACATCTGATCATATACCTATCCAGGTCCAAATTGGCACTGCGATTCCAAAGGCAAGTATTTTCACATTTGAGGACTACTGGCTGGAATTTGAAGGTTTTAATGATGTTGTCCAGAATTACTGGCAAACACCTGCCATTCTTGCAAATCCAGCAAAGGAGCTCACAGCCTGATTTAAATCTCTCAGAGTGGGACTTAAAAAGTGGAGTAAGAATCTGTCTCAGCTCAACAAAGTCATTGAATCATGCAGCTATGTTTTGGCTATTTTAGACGGACTAGAAGAACAAAGAAACCTATCACTACAGGAAAAGAATTTCATAGGCTGCGCTTAAAACCCATCAGTTGAATCTTTTTGAAGCCAAGAGAATTTATTGGAAAAACAGAGCAAAAGTTAAGTGGGCTAAACTTGGTGGAGAAAATACCAAATTCTTTCATATAGTGGTCACACAAAATTATAGAGGGAATTACATTGCAACTCGATAAGATGAGGATGATAGAGTTCTTGAAACTCATGAGGCTAAAGCAGCTGTTCTTTGGCATTCTTACAAGGAGAGAGTTGGACAATCTGATAGCCCTTCTATGCTGTTCAATCTTGTGGAATTCATTGCTCCAAACACTGAGGTGGATTTTGATAGTCTTGAGCAGCCTGTCTCTACTAATGAAATTGATGCTATTGTTAAGGATATGCCATTGAACAAATCTCCAGGACCTGATGGTTTTAATGGTTCTTTTCTCAAAAAATCCTGGAGCACAGTCAAGGATGTGTTTTATAAACTCGGTAATGAGTTTCATAAAGGAGAGCTCAACCTTGAGAGCATAAACACAACTTTCATCACTCTGATTCCCAAAAAGCAGAATCCTGAATATGTGAATGATTTCAGACCAATCTATCTGGTCAGCCTGGCGCTGAAATTCCTTACAAAACTATTGGCTAATAAGGCTGCAAAAAATCATTATCCCATTGATTCATAAAAACCAGTATGGGTTTATCAAATCAAGATCAATTCATGATTGTCTAGCATGGGCATTTGAATACCTTCACCTCTGTCACAAGTCGAAAAAGGAAATAATTATTGTAAAATTGGATTTTGAGAAAGCATTTGACAAAGTTGAGTATTCGGCCATCTTAGCCATGTTGAAACAACTGGGATTTGGTGACAAATTTATTGGATGGATTAAGGATATTCTTTGTACTGCTTCAACTTCAGTCCTGCTAAATGGTGTGCCTGGAAAAACAATTAAATGCAAGCATGGTGTTAGGCAAGGGGACCCATTATCACCAATTGTATTTGTGCTGGCTGGTGAACTGCTGCAATTTGTCATTAATAAAGCTTGATCTGATGGTGAACTAAGTCTGCCGCTGGATAATTCGTTTGGACTTGATTTTCCTATCACACAATATGCAGATGACACATTACTGATCATGCCAGCGGATCCTGTTCAATTGAACAATCTCAAGGAGTTGTTGCACAAATTCTCACTGTCAACTGGTCTCAAGGTCAATTATAGTAAATTAGCCATGATCCCAATTAATCTGTCGACTGAAGGTTGCAAGACTTTAGCACAAGGTTTTGGTTGTAAGGCAGAATCACTACCATTCCCATATCTGGGATTACCTGTGGGAACAACAAAGCCAAGAATGGAGCACCTGATTGGAATTTTGGAAAGCATTGATAAAAGACTGTCAGGCGTTGCAACTACCCTTTCTTATGATGGGAGATTAATTTTTGTTAATTCAGTTATTGCAGCAATGCCTAATTTTGCTATGTGCTCTATCAAATTACCTCTGGGATTCCTTGACCATGCTGAGAATTGGGGCAGAAATTTCCTATGGAAAGGGAAAGACATTGACAAAAAAGGGAAATGTTAAAAAGTCTGCAAGCCCAAGACTGCTGTGGGACTTGGTATTAAAAAGCTTAGGGTTCAAAATGATGCACTTATTATGAAGAACATGTACAAATTTATGAACCAAGAGGACATCCCCTGGGTAAAGCTCATTTGGCAAGCACACTATCAGGACAACAAACTGCCGCAATCCAAAACTGCTTGTGGGTCATTCTGGTGGAAAGACTGCTTGTCTTTATGGAATGATTTCATGGATCTAACTACGGTGAAGGCCAACAATGGTAAAACTGTGAGAAAATGGAAGGAGACCTCTGCTATGGAGTAATTTCCACACTTGGTCTCTTTTGCTAAAGATCAAGAATGCAACCTATATAAGTTTCAGTCCCTAAGGGATGATGATATTTATGAGAATTTTCATCTCCCATTATCAATTGTTGATGGGCAAGAATGTGAGGAACTATCCCAAATTTTATAGAATTGGTCAGAAAATCAAGATGTTAATACCGAGGACCAATGGAGCTTTCAGTGGAAGGGTAAATACTCATGCAAAAAGGTTTATGAAAAACTTGATCCCTCTGAAACAGCTCCCCCACCATTTCAATGGATTTGGAAATCAAGAGCACTTCCAAAACAGAAATTCTTTTTCTGGTTACTCTTACTAGACAGATTAAACACAAGAGATTTGCTCACTCGGAAGAACTTTTATATTGAAAAAAAGAATGTGTGCTATGTCAGGATTGCCTGAATGAAACTATGGAGCACCTTTTCTTTTCATGTGACTTCAGTCAGAGTTTCTTGTGGAAACTAAATCTTAAATGGAATAATGATTTTTGAAAGCTTTTATGACAGTGGGAAAGGCTCCCACTGCCTCTATATTACCAACCACACCAAATTACATATGTACAACATGTCCAAAATTCTCTTACAAGGTATTTACTAAAGAACGAATAAAAGAGTGTATAGAGGACTTAGTCCTATGTTCTAAAAGAGCAAAATCAGCTTTGAACCGGGACTTCCAAGAGGAGACTAGAGTTGGGATGCCCTAAAAAACAGCCCATTTCTCTCTTTCCAAATACTCAATGCAGCAGTTGTTACCACCTCTAGAAATAGAGGTTTATTCCATCTTGTTTTAGCAGCAGAGAATAAACTCAGGCGATCCCCTCCCTGATTCCAGTGGATGCCAAGAGAGTTCCATCAAGAAGCACTGAAAGGACAGTGAAAGAAGAGATGCTCCACAGTTTCTTCAAGCGCATGGTCACATAACAAGCAAGCAAAGTTATTTCCAATGTTATAGTGTCTCCTCCGCAGCATGTTCTTTGTGTTTAAACGATCAGCCAATAAGAGCCAACAGAAGAATTTAAGCTTGGGGGTGGACTTAGATTTCCAAAGCCAAAGAAAGGCATCATGCGGAACAACATTTTGAAAGCAGAATCTGTAGTATTTACTTGAAGCATAATCCTTTGAGCCCCAAACGAACGTCCAATCATCACCATCAGTTGTGTTTGTCATAGAAATGTGTGCAGTAGAGAGCTGTAAATCCCTTACTTCATCCATAGCCTGGGGGGATAGGGGGAGATGGAACAGAGTTGCCAAATCACCACAAGTCAAAAATTCCTGCACTGAAATGTCCTCCTTCTTAGCAAAAGAATATGCTCTAGGGTGTGACTGAGCCAGTTCAGTATCCAATCACAAGTCCTTCCAGAACAAGACACTGGAGCCTGATTGGACTTCACATTTAGTGATTCCCCTAAAAACATCCTTCCACCAGAAAGAACCACAAGGAGACAAAGCATGAGGAACTTTCCCTGTGTAGTATGTGTTCCAAATCAGGTGTACCCAGGGTGTGTCCTGCTTAGTATATAATTTATGCAAGGATTTCAATAGAAGTGCTTCATTCTGGACTTTTAGATCAAGAACTCCAAGACCTCCCTTATTCTTTGGTTTACAAACTTCCTTCCATGCAATCAAAGAATTACATTTCTCTCCATCATCTGTTTTCTTGTTCCATAAACAGTGCCTTCTGATCTTGTCAATATGCACTAGAATTTTAGGTGGCACTTGGATTGAGCACATGGTGAACATGGCAATGGATGTCAACAGTGAATTGATCAACGTTACTCTGCCACTGTAGGCCATCAACGTAAAGTTTGCCGTGAGCTTCCTCTCTATTCTATCCACCAAAGGCATAAGATCTTGGACAATAATGATTTGCCTATCATTGATCTTCTCGTGGATGGCAAACAAAGGAATAATTTTATCTGCTTCAAGGAGGCCTTAATAACTGGTTGTTGGAGTCTCTGGAATCACCGTAATAAGATCATCTTTGACAATCAAGACTTAGACATCAATGAGTGCTTCAGGTTCTTCAAGGAAAGCTTTGTTTTTGTTATGCACAGAGCAAAGCCAAGTCTTAAGGAAGGCATGCAACAGTGGCTTGACACTTTGTAATTTAATTCATGAACTTTCCTGGTACTTTGTAATTATCCGTGGTTTTGAGAAAATGAGAAAATTAACAGTAGGTGTCTTCCCTACTGTTTTGCCCATAAAAAAAACTGCAATTAAATAATACAAACCATAATAACAAGATGAAACTGTATGTATATGGGATGAAGACATGCATGTGGGTCAGAAACATCGATGGAGGACTCCAATGCGGTTTGAGAACACTGGGAGGGACCATGTGAGGATAAACTACAACTATTAAGCTTTTGCACCATATACATCAGAGAGATTGGGAGGTGAGTGCTATGATATACTACCTTTCTGCCAAAATATAAGATGTTTTAGCATTTTTCTGATACAGATGTACCTAGACAAACAGGTGGATCTGGGTGGTGAAGAGTACACAGTTTGAAAATTTCAAATTCCCACGATTTGTTTTTTTGTATAGCCCAAAATAAAACGAATTTGGAGTTGAAACTTTGCAGGAAAATAAAACGAATTTGGAGTTGAAACTTTGCAGGATTGTAGATCTCAAAAATATCTACATCTGGGAATTTATTCGCGATTTGTTGAAACTTAAAATATCGATTCGAATTTTCGAAAAAAATGGACTCCATGTAGCTCGGGAATTTTCGAAAAAATAGGCTCCATGTAGCTCGGGTTCCAAAAAATCCACGCTCCTATGTTCCACTAGAGACAAAAAGTCGTCGGTCCTGGCGGTCACCTAGGAGCGCCATTTTGTGCCAATATGGAATCTAGAGTGGCGTATATGTATACACCTACTTTTCTAATCGCCGCGATTAGTCCACCTCTACGAAAAATACTTTTGAAAACACTTTCGTGTTGCCCCATACATATTTTCGACAAAATGACATATGCTTTTATATTGCTCTTTCTTTGTGGACGTCATTTTTTTATCTTGTCTTCTGTTTTTCTTTTTCGTTCTTCTTTGACTTGTCAACCATGAATTCTGACTTGACTTTTATTGACTTTGCTCAGTTCTTGTCTATATATGCGCCATATAGGCTTGGGTGCGACCACCCCGGTGAGTATTATTGATGCACATAAACATACAAAAATGGTTTATGCTAAAAAATAGCGTAAAATTATAATCTATTTTGCAAAATGAGTATTCGTATACAAGGCCACTATCTGATTTTGCAGATACCAAGGAAAAACAAAATCATCCTAGTTAACTACTCTCTCCGTATCAAAATGTAAGATGTTTTAGATATTGAGCATTTTTTCTGATACGGATGTGCCCGGACATATATTAGTGTGTGGATTCACTTATTTCAATCCGTATGTGGTCAATATTGAAATATCTAAAACATCTTATATTTTAATATGGAGGGGTAATAAATAGAACGATTAAATGTGTGGAAATCATCTCGGATTCCGGAGTATTGCATGGCTGAGTAGCATACCAGCTAAATGTTGTGCCACTACTCGAAAAAGCCAACTGTAGCTCGGTCTACATGTAGGACTATAATGTAAAATTTTGAAAACAGTATGTATAAGTTTCAAAAAATTCTAAAAATAAATCTGAATGTACCTAATACCATATCCTACAATTGTGCAAAGTTTCAATCCGAAATTCTTTGTATTTTAGGCTACCTAAAAAAGAAAAATTCTGACAAGATTTGGAGGTGTACTGTTCACACACGAGATTTACAATTTTGTCTTTTTATGTAGCGTAGAATAGAACGTTTTTTGGATTAAGATTTTGCACACTTGTAATATATATCCATGGCTACACCTACATATTTTTTTCAGATTTTTTTGAAACTTTAAAATTTGTATTTCGAATTTTCAAATTAAAGGGCTACATGTAGCCCAGGCTACAAAACACTCCTCTCGCCACTACTCCCTCCGTTCCAAATTAGATGACACAAGTTTGTCCAAATATGGATGTATTTAGACCTATTTTAGTGTGTATATTCATCCCTATTTAGACAAACAGGAGTCAACTAATTCGGAACGGAGGAAGTACTGTACTACAAGCATCACATAGTATATGTAGCCCGACAATAGAGCTTGTACTGCTTTGCGAAAAGGGAGTCTCGTACTCCTAGCTACTAGCCAAGTCCACCTCAAGGCGTAAACAATCAGTTGAACAAGTGACAGTTTGAACTTGGCTGTAACAGGTCCGTCAGTCCGTGGCGTGCGGTCCCGACCGTTTCCCGTCACTTTTATTCCGTGAGCACTTTATTCCGACGTGGAACTTGCAGATCAAGCTAGCAAAAATAAGAGCGATGACGATGACATGCGCAACGTCCTTGACTATGACGGGCTCGTCAAACGACGAAATCGGGTGTGAAACGCCATCGTCACCACGAGGCCCAGCTCGAGGCCTACAATGCCGACCTCCTCGAGTGCGGGTTCCGGCAGGAGGAGAAGTACGCCGCGTGGGAGCACGAATAGCACCTGGACGCGGCGTGCAGTTCGACTTAATCAACATCCCCTCCTCTGAGAGCGGCGCGGCGCCACCGCGAATGCAGGCCCGGTGACGTGTTCCCGGAGCCTCTTTTGCTAGATCTAGGGTTTATCTTTTGCTGAATGTATGTAAATTATGTTTATTTATCTAGATCAGTATGACCTTCACTGAAGATGAAATGCAGATGTTAACTTTTCTGAATTTAGCGCCAAATTCTTCTTTCGTATTTGAGGTTCGATTTACGGTTTCTGTTCTTGCACGCACGTTTTGAACCTTATAACCATTTTAAAGTTCCCTATATCCATTTTAAGAGATCTGGTAGAGATGATCTAACCAGGTAGTAGCATTCGGCGCGTGGAAGGTCCAATTCAAAATGGAATGGGAAAATAGCGACGATAAGCGCCATCCCTACCTACTCCGGCCCGCCGCGGCGTTTCTTCTTGCTTACTCTCCCGTCGAAATCAAGATGTATTCCTCCTTTTGGTTCTTCGACTCTTGGGGTACCCCTCGCCCCTCGGCCGTCCTTGTCCAATTGGAGACTGGGCGCCACCATCCACCAACAGAAACACCGAAACAGCGACGGAATCGTTGAACAGCAGTCAGCAGGTCCCAGACCACCGGCCGGCGTCCCTCATGCCGGGTGTACGATTCCTTCTCTAAAGATCGAAGAAGCAAAAAAATATGCATGATTGAAGAGTTCATGCACAGCTTGGGGTCGATGTCTTAATGATGTACTAGGCTGAGCCGTTCGAGTAGCCTGCTCGCGCGTTCCGGCCGTACATCTTGAAATGCGGCCACAAATACATTGCAATGTGATTTGCTGGACGTAGGGGTTTGAGAGAACACGAATTGACTGTTGGCTCGATCGATCGGGCAGTCGGTTTTACATGCACAGGTTAACGGGGGTGCTGAGTTATGATCCAAATTTATATAAAGTCTAACTTTGAACGTTATATGATCTCATTCTTCTAACTGCCTAAAGGTGTCTTAAAGCGATTGGATTATTTCCGATCTAGATTCTTTTAGGAGAAGAAAAAATATCGACTGACTAAATGGAATGTGGTTTGCTGCCCTAAAGACCAAGGAGGGCTAGGTGTTCATGACCTTGAGGTCAAGAACAGAGCCTTGCTAGGTAAATGGCTATTTAAACTTCTTTCTGAGATGGAGTTTGGCAAACCCTCCTTAGGAGAAAATATGTTGGAGATCAAGCTGTCTCTCAGGTTCTTTGAAAACCTGGCGATTCACACTTTTGGGTAGGCCTTATAGCTACAAAGAAGTTCTTTTTTTCACATGGATCTTTCTCAATTAGGGATGGATCGGAAATTCGTTTCTGGGAGGATATTTGGCTAGGCCAATCATCACTCAAAGAACAATACCCGGCTCTATATTCTATTGTACGAAACAAAAGCGACACAATCGCGAAGGTGCTAGGTACTTACCCACCAGATGTTTCGTTCAGAAGAAGTTTACCTGGAACTAGACAAGCATCTTGGGATGCTTTGCTTGTGCGCTTGGATTCAATCCAACTGACGGAAGGTCCAGATAAATTTCAATGGAATCTTACGAAGAATGATAAATTCTCGGTTGATTCTATGTATAGGGCACTAATCCTACCTGAAGTTCCAGTCGATAGCAAGAACAATAACAAACTTTGGAAGATGAAGATACCACTAAAAACAAAGGTGTTTGCGTGGTATCTACGTCGAGGAGTAATTCTTACCAAAGATAACCTTGCCAAACGCAATTGGCATGGAAGTAAAAAGTGTGTCTTCTGTCAACACGACGAGACCATTACACACTTATTATTTCAGTGCGACTTCGCCGGGTCTATATGGTCAGCCATCCAGATAGGTTCTACCTTACATCCACCAAGTACTGTTGCTAACATTTTTGGCAATTGGTTAAACGGAGTGGCTCCTAGGTTTAAACTTTTCAGTAGGGTGGACGCGATTGCTGTTATTTGGTCGCTATGGCAATGTAGAAATGACAAGGTTTTTAATGCTAAAAATGCTTCTCTTATGCAGGTTATTTACCGGTGCACAGTGACGCTCCGAGCATGGTCGAACCTACAGCGTGTGGAGCACCGAGACTTATTTTTGGAGGTGGCGTCGAGACTGGAGGCTGTGGCCAGGGAGTTATTCTCCCGGCATGGGTGGCAACATAGACTCCGGATAGACCTACCAGCATCTTAGGTGGATCTACAATTTCTCATTTTGATATGTAATTCGCCTTTTGTTTTTTAGTTTCTAGATACCGCTTTGAGTACTGGTGAACTGTTGGCTGTGTGCATCTTAGCTATGCAGAGGCCGGGTGTAATGCTTAACCTTTTAAGTAATAAAAGCCCTTTATCTAAAAAAACTTCGAACGTTATGGAGCGGAGTCATGTCGCCGGGAGGTTTCGGCTGTAGCGGATCAGTTTCGACCCAGTTCACCTCTACTATATATAGCTCTTTTAAGCCGTTGCACGGGATAAGTTAATCGTTATAAATCTCTGGTGTTTATATTCCCTCCTGAGTGATATAGTGAAATTTCGTTAACTAGTGCCAGTGATTCGTTCGCCCTCTCATTGGGGGGGGGGGGGGGGGGTTCCAGGTTAAAATTTGTGTCCCTTGAGGGATATTGATAGATGGAATGAAAAATGCCACATTGAATTTCCCATTTTGCTTTTGACACTCTAAATTTGATATTGTGATTAAGCCCAACAAAAAACTTTACTTTCTCGTGAGGAGTATAAATGACCAACCATGGATTCTTTTAAGATAGTTTCACCTCTTGCTTGTGATCCCATCAAAAGTTACGGGGTGAATTTAGGTCCATACATCCTCTGAATTAACATGATTCAAAAACTGCAATTGAATGAGGTACCCCTACTCGAACAAACGTTTAAGCCCAACACTTTCCAAATTAGACCGGATCTTGTTTTGATAATACATCATTTTTCTCTCGTGGGGCAAAATAAAATAAAAATGGTGAAATTTTGTTTTGCTTTTGTCCCTCAACAAAACAAATGGGGTAAAAGTAAATGGCAGAATTTAGAGCGGCGAAATCAAAATGGGCAAAATGAGTGTGGCGAAAACAAAATTCTCCCTTGATAGATCCGGCATAAAATTAGTTATTGTAGTTTATTTATTCATTATTAATATTATACATACGTTGGTGCTTTCTTCTATATACTTTGTGTAGTAAATTTTAAGGCCTGATTAAAATATAGTCAAGTCGTATATATGCACTGGCCAAGTCAAGGTGTAAAATAACCAGTTGATCGAACTGAGCTTGTGTGATTCTATAATAGGTGCGCGCCGTACGTACGTGCGGCCCCCTGCCGTTGCCCTCTCCCCATCATTTTATTCCACCGTTGAAGGAACAAATCTATTTACGACGAAAAACCACGGGCCAAGCCGTCACTAAGTAAGAAGAGAATGTAAGATCGTGAACGGGAGGTCCAGTTCCATCTGGAATCCGATCGAGACCAGAGCACGAGCAGAGGCGGTGGCGACGACGATGACAAGCGAGCCGAGCGGCAGAACTCCGCGCGCAAAGCATCCTCCCTACCTACCCCCGGCCCCGATGGATGCGTGCACAAAGAAAAGCCTCGGCGACCAATGGCACCATATATTCTTCTTCTTCTTCTTCGAGACTTGGAGTACCCGTCGCTGTCCTCTTGTACAGTGTACTCGTGCGAATCGGAGACTGGGCGCCACCAACAGAGAAAATACAGTGGCGGAATCGGTGGCCAGTCTTATTAGAGGAGATGTTGAGCTGTTGTTCCTGGCAAAGAATGTAAACAATCCGTAAGGGTTTTCTTGCTAGTGTCTTCAGCTTGGTGAGTGAGCTTTGAGGTGTAGTTTTAGAGCTCTAGAGGTGTGGAGTACGTTGGTGTAATATTGTTGTACTGTCTTTTCTTCTCTTCTAATAATGCAAAAGCAGAGCGCCTGCTGTTCGGATTCAAAAAGAACAACAAGCAGACCGGGTCCGCGTCGCGCGCACCGTACGTACGGTCACTTAGAGATCGGAGAAGAAAGAAATTAGCTGGAAGAAGAAGACGAGTGTGTGAGAGAAGCATGTCCATCAATGGTCGAAGAGGTCGATCGATCGTGCTCAGCTTTGGGTTGATCGATCGCTACTTTCATCTGTGATGCGAGCTGGTCGATCATCTGTCATCTGAGCTGTTGTATGTATGTGTAACCGGTGACATGGCCGGTTCCTGCTCGATCGATTCGATATACATTTTCGAAATGTTGCGACAAAATGCATTGCAGATGATGTGAATTGCTCCAATAGGGGGTTAAAAGAACAATGTATTCACTCTTGGCGATCGGTTGTACATATGCACAGGGGAATTAATTGGCGGGAAGGGCAGGCCAGGGAGCAATGGGTTGGGTGTTGTCCATGCATAGGATGGGGGCTCGATCGATCGATCAAGGCTTCTTCACATGACGCTGCAGCCGACGGCGTTGTCCTCGTTGAAGTAGTCCACGTCGAACCGGGACGGCTGCGGCCGGATTAGCACCTGCTGCTGTTGGGGCATCGGCATAGGCATCGGCGTCGGCATCGGTGGAACCGGCGGGGGCATCGTGTAGTACCCGCCACCGCCGTAGAAGGGCGGCGCTGCAACGTTCGCCGCCATGTAGTAGGACGGCGCCGCAACGTTCACGGCCGCGTAGTACGGCATCTGCTGCATCGGCACGGCCATCGTCGGCGGCTCGGCGCGATGGTACTGGTAGTGGTTCAGTTGCGTCGCCGCCGCGTGGTCTGGAGATGAGGATTTCGCGCCGACGAAACCGTCGCCGTCTTCCTTGAAGGCGGTCTCCCTGTTGCCGGCGTCGGCCTTGGACGACGGCGCCTTCCCGTGGTCGGCGGCGTCGTCGCCGCGCGCGGACTGCTGGTGCGTGCACTTGTGGCAATCTTTGTTCTTGTATGACGCCGCAGCAACCGCAGCAACAGGAACCTTGTCGCCCGTGTCTTTGCCGTCATCCGTGTGCTTGCTCTTCTCGGCGCCGGCGGGCCTGTCACCGCCGTCCCAATCGCCATCGCGCTTCTTCTGTTGCTGCTCCTGTGGCGCCGCCGGCACCACCTCGGCGATCTTGCCGACCTTGGCGAGCTTCTTCACCAGGACCTTGGTGTCGACGTTGCCGACGACCGTGACCCTGTCGAGCGAGGGTTGGATCTCCGTCCGCAGCACGCCCTTGAGGCTCATGGCCTTCATCACCTTCCTCCTGCACCCGTCGCAGCAGCTCACGTTCACCTTCAAATCAACTCTCTGCACGCACACAAATCCACAGGTGTTCAGTTTGAGTCACAGCCATCGGTAGCATAGCACCATGGATCAACAAACTTCACTGAAGAACCAAGCTTGGAATGATATCTTGGTGGCTTCACTGACGTACCTTGAGCTCTTCTTCCTTAGCCATGGCGATGATGACTACGGCGCAGGAGCTCAAGAGAGGTCGACTGATCAGTAGCTGAGTGAGTGTTTGATGAGGCAGGCTGGTCGCGTCGCAGCCTCGTATTTATACAGCAACACTGAACACAAGTGCGGCTCTTGCAGCTGAACGTTAGATCATAGTACATGGTCCATCCATTGATTCCGAGAGCTGTATTTACTTGTGTTATTTTAGTCATCCTAGCACAGCGTAGGAGGGGTATATACTGGGACAACTCAATCATGTGTACTTGCAGTTGCACTCCAGCCGCTCACCAGGTTTCCCCTGTGACCACAGATATTATTGTGATGACATCTTCTCTGGCTAGTGCAATAATGATTGTATAGGTGATGTCTAATGGCATCTCTGTCAGTATAATAATTCTGCAGTATAAAGGTTCATTTCTTAATGCTTATATGCTATTTAGAAATTATTAGAAAAATGCACAGTTCGAAACAGTTAAGCTCCAGTAGCCTTGTTGCACAATTGGTTTATACTTTATACAGGTTACAGTTGCAAATGCTTTGTGATATCTGCAGTTCACCTCTGGGATAACATGAAAAAATTGTTCAGGTTGCGTGAACAGCCTGCTATAGATCATTCGAAAGCAAATATATATTTTCTTCATGCCTGTCTAACCATCCATTTGATATGAGTTGTGCAACCATGTTACAGAGTATACAAGGGAGAGAAAAAGAAGCACAGAAGATAATACAGTATACTTATGATCTGATGGTATACATGGAGCCGCACCGGGAGCGATGATCTGGGGGTGGGTACAGGAGCACATCTTTTAGTCCATGATTAATCACAGCCAGGCGCATAAATATCTGGACAAATCTCCGTGATTAGTTTAATCCGAAGAATCGGGCTCGCAATTAAGCATACTACTTGCAGAGAAAGGGGGAAGCCATCTGTATCGAGCCATTGTAAGTGCCTCACAGTCTAGCATAGGGAAGAACAAAGCATCTGACCCTCCATTAAATAAGATTATACAGACCATAGCAGAAGACATTCTTTTCACTTCCTTTCTCGAAGTCGCGTATCTGCAACAAAGCAGTGATCAAATGGTCATAAGATACATAGGTATCACTAGGAAGACAGGTAGGCGAAGGCAGGATATTCGGGGATCACCTTTTGATGAATACCTTTACCAGATTTATGTATCAATTTGAGAGTATGGTTGATCAGGGTTCAGCCATACAATTATATAACACAGCCTATGCATATGCTGCTGCCTGAGCATTATGATACGGCCCAACCATGAGGGCATGCGTGCAGGACTCTGGGCAACTGCAGAAGTGCAAGGTAGAACATTTTTTTTATGCAGCCATCCGAGCTTCCTTGGAGTCTGGGATGACAATATCAGTCCTCATCATTGGCCGGTACTCCTCGGGTATTTCAGCTCCTGCCTGCACACATAGCTCAACAACAGCCGGAGCTTTGCCATAGAAGCTCCTTAGAGAGGATCTGAGAGGACGACCAGCAGGATCAGGGACATGCCACACATAGTTTGGTGGTATGACCTCATCGACAACCGCATCCTGCCACCCGTGCTTGCCGTCTCGCCACTGGTGCTTGAAAGCCCCACAAAGCTTCACATTGTGTCCCCATGGACCAACGTGGACCTCAGAGCAGTACCCGCATGCTTTTACCGTGTACTTTCTCATCAGCTGCCGCACACCCTGCCGGACATTCTGGTATGCTTCCAGTGTCCTTTCTGCGTGCTCTTTCACGTTGGATGGTGCAGGTGACTGGCCTTGTTGGTTGCTAAAAAAGTCAAGCTCAGCAAGAAGAGATACACAATCCTCTGAACGGTGTGGCGTAGGCTCCTCGACAACTCCACCACGGTCAATCACCTTCTTGCCAATCATCCGCACAGGAGCAGTCCGTCTCCTCGAGGGATATTGTGGTAAGTCGACACCAGCCTGAATGCATAGCTCAACAATTGCTGGAATCCTGTCAAAGTCAAACCTGGTGTCATGCTTGACCCTCCGCCCAAATGGGTCAAAGAGATGGTAAGATTCGATCGGGATGAGCACGTCATTGATGGAGCCTCTGACCCAAGAGTGGTGACTATTGCGACGCTGGCTTCCTGAGCCATAACAGTCTTGTATCTCGTGGCCAACTGGGCCAACATGGACTTGAGGGCATTTTCTACAAAATCACAGGACAGATGAATAATCTACAAGATGCTTGGCGAATTATGTCACAGGATAGTGATTTTATGACATCTCTACATAAGAGACTTAAAATATTACTGCATGTATGACCAGCTTATGACACAGATAAGAATTTTGTAATTACCTGCAACCATAAACTGTAACAACATTCAAAAGTTGAGAGAGGCCTCTGATTAGCACTTTCCAGTTATCAAGGACATCATAGGCAACAGGGACAAGCTCTGGTAAAAGCAAACCATTCTTTGGGGGCTCAAGAGGCTTCTCTATCCTCATCTGTGCAAGCCTCTTATTTTGGCGGGAAGCTTGCAGCATCTTTTTAATTGGAACAGGAAAGGGCTTCTTTTTGTTCTTTGGGTGTAATTCTGGGAGATCAACATTTTGTGGTTGTTGCTCATATCTCTCATGCCTCTTACTAGTAGGATCAGGAGAGAACTCACAGCATGTTATTGTCGTTGCCCGGTAAAATCGTCGAGATTGGGATCCTACCTGCGACAAGTTGTAAGTAAAAGGGATAAGTACAAACTGGTGAAGGTGTATGCAAACAAAGAGGAGAATCGTATATTTTTTCCATTGCAGTAGCACTTCACCACAAACATGTTTGAAGCATTCTACCCAAACCTAGACATACCAACAAGCTATGTCTGGGGCTTATGTGCCACAATGTTACAATACAATCAAGACAATGGTGCAGAATGGAAGGAAATGTCGTAAAGCAAAGCTCACAGTAAAATGATAGGTGGTATGCATGTCACTAACTTTGTGTTCCTAGTTGGGTGGAAAGAGATGATATACTTGTATAGTTGTATTGGTCTGTAACCTCGCAACAATATAATGCTGGATCAAGGGATAGGAATTTATAATGCAGCACAGGTGCTGAAAACTGAAAAGGTGATGTTCTTGAATAACACCACACTTGTGAAGTTGTGATGTTTACAATTCATCAAATTAGCCATGTAGGACCACCATCCATTTTGATTGCCTAGAATGGTTGGAGTAAGATTAAAGCCAGAGCAGGGAACCAATACCTTTATTAAGTGGCTGGTTCTGGTTCCATTGATTCCTATCAAGCTAAAACGAACACCTGAACGAAAGATTCAAAGGCAAATTTAGGACACGGTGATACGGAATTCTGACTGTAACAAATAGTATCTTGAAAAGGGCATGGAACTGCGGAAGCGATGAGGATTTCTTGACAGCGAGCGTACCCTTGCAGTTAAGCATCTCCATGGCAGGAATCCAAGCCCAAGAGGGCGCTGCAGCTTACTCGGCTAAACGACGCACAAGCAGCTAAATTCAGAAGATACGCACATGTCAGTGGCCAGGCAAGAGCAAGACACGATGGGGAGAGCAGATGCGAGGAATTCGGCGGCAGAAAATGGAGAGGGGTGTGAAGCAGTACCTGGTGGTGGCGCGCGGGAAGGAACCGGGACGCTGGCAGATTGGGGTCGTTCTCCAGGCACCGGCGCCGGCAAGGAAGAAGAGAAGGGCCCGGAAGTGAGTGCGCGTCCTCGTACACACGGATACTACAGCGGAGTGGAGAAGAGTACGCCGGAGGAGGGTGGAGCTTCGCTTGCTTTTCCCAGCAATGGCCGGAGCTCACGGGCGGCGACGAGACGAGTGGCGGGGAGAGATAAGAGCAGCAGAGTGAAAAAAAATATCTCCGTTTCGTCTTTGCACGTTGCCGTGGGCCGGTATTGTGTACAGGCCTAACTGGAGTAAATGGGCTATGGGCTGTTTGGAGGAGTATCCAAATGTATTGGGCCTGAAACGATCTCGGCAAGTGGTTTTTGCTCCCCGACTTCTAGTGATTCTCTATTTTTTTTAAATCCAAAATTATGTTTAAACGGTTTCAAAAAAATCTGAAAAACATCATGCATATGCTCAGTGATGTCTAATACAAGAGTCCATAATATCAATGCAAAAATCTTTATATTTTAGTCTACACAAAAATGACAACATTTGGAGATTTGAAACTATGATTAGATATGTAAATTTTTCATTTTTGTATAGGTCGGAATACAAAGTATTTCGTATTTGTAATTTTACATGTCTGTAGGATACATCATCGAGACCATGCATGATTTTTAATTTTTTGAAACTTTTAAATATATTTTTTGAATTTTTTAAAATACCGGGAGCACTCAAACTCGGGTGCAAGAAATATCTACTCAAACGCTCTGCATTATACTAGAGCATGTATCTCACCTAGCAGCATGACAAAAAGAAATTTAAAAAATAATACTATAATTTTTTTGCGAAACCAGACAAGACCTCTGTCTATTCAGACTAGTCACAATGGCGAGTAACATAGAGTAGTAACATGGTGATGTTACTAGTCTATGTTACCACCTTCACAGTGGGGAGTAACATCATTGTGGTGTCATATAAGATCTTATTTATTGCACTATAGACTCATTTTGTCTTGATAAGTGTGATGTTACGGTAACTAGCTAAGTTACTCCAAACACCTCTCTCCTCATTAACTACATGCCACATAAGCAAAATGGTCTTGAGATGTGTGATGTTACTAGCTAAGTTACTCCCATTGTGACTAGTCTCATAAAAGAAGAAGAGAGTTGCCCACTTTATTAGGGAAAACCGGGCGAAAAACAGATACAAAAGGCACGAGGAGTGAGGACCGTTTTAGTTGCATGAAAGGAAATATAAAGTTGGAGGAAATAACTAACGCAATGCAAACTTAGAGAAAAAAGAATAGAGAACCGTTTTCATCTGAAAACGCGTACGTGCTGAAAATATTATCTTGATGCGTTTATGTGTACGGTGACTTGATGAGCCGAAGCTTTTGAACACCAACGGTCATCAAATTTGACCAGAGTGGAACGAAAGAAGAGAGGGGACGCCGGCAAAACTTAGCTAGAATCATTGGTATCGTCCAAAAGCACTAACTCGATCAGAGTAACAACTATGACGACCAACTAGCGAACCCGATTCGTTTGGAACTTCTCGGCGCCGTGGTGGAGCAGTTCGAAAGGATAGCGGGTGAAACAAGGCGAGTCTAGCAGAGACATCCAAATGGGTGGGGAGCAGATGGTCGCAGTTGCAGTACGCAAACGAGGACCGATCCATCATCGATGGTTTCTCCTAGTTCTGAGCACAGGGAACTTGGAGCTGACGCTTTCAACAAACGCGTTATTGGAAGACGAGAGACGACTAAAATAAGCCGCCGGCATTGATGGATTGATGCGTCCGTCCGTGAAACTTTTCAAATTTGGGTATGCGTGCAGGCGCCTCAACGCCTACGCGGTTAAGTAATACCAGAAATAGTAATACTGGCCTGGTAGGACTACTGCAGGTATATGCTTCCTATTAGTGTTGTTAACTTCTTATATAAAGCGCTTGCAGGCTCCAATAGAACATCACAAAGTCGAGATCACAGAGCACTCGCTGCGTAGTATTGCCAGTTCGATCAGCAGTTCTACTGTCGCGTGTTTCTCTGTGAGTTCGGTCGAAGAGAAACGCCATGAGCTACCCGCCACCGGGCACCGCGTACCCTCCGCCGGGCCAGGAGGCCTACCCTCCGCCGGCGTACGGCGCGCCGCCGCCCATGGACGCCAACTACCAGCAGCAGCCCCCACCGCAGGACACGCAGGACCGCGGCGGCGACGGCTTCTGGAAAGGATGGTATGTAGACGACTCAAGATTATTTCTGTTGTTCTTCTAATCTGTGCGGTCGACTAACCAGCCATGTTCTCTGATCTTGCAGCTGTGCTGCTATCTGCTGCTGCTGTCTGCTCGACATGTGCTTCTGATCGACACCAGGCCCTGATGTACCCAGTTGGAGCCGCTCATGATCATCGGTGTTTCTATCGTATTTGTGGTGTTAGGTTAGAGATGTGTGTGGTGTAGGCCAGGTTTTTTAGCCTGAATCTGTATCACGATATTGTTTTATCATCAGTAGCTTGGCTTCGTTGCTTATTGCACATAGTCCTAGCTCGTATCTCTAGTTTGTTGGCTTTGTACTGAATCGGATATCTATGCAGAATTGTTTTCAGCATCCGGTAGAAATTTCACTGTTCCCATCGAAGCAAAAATAGTCTGTGGTTTAACACAACCACATAAGGTCCAAATCATAGAAAGCTGCTTACGGCAAGGCCAAGGATGCCAATTGTCAGAGACAACCGTTCCCATCGGATTAAGAAACGGCAAAATTCAATAATTACTCTTTTCAACATATCTGAAACTTACAGCTTAAGAGATGAAACGTAGTAGTAAAATACTACTACCTGACATAATAACCAAACCAATAAGCCAATTAAAGCTGTAGCAATACAGGACAGTGGACCAGGCCTTCTCATCCTTGGACCCAAACAAGCAGTAAAATATGAACAATTTCAACCAATAGATGGACACCGGCAAGGTAATCCATTCTGATTATTATTTTTCTCCTTGTTCACAACCAGTATGTGCACGTTGTGCTTTCCAGTTCCGATATTTACAAGCAGTATACTGTATTTACACGCACACATTTCCTACATGCCCACATCTTATGTGCATCGACGGTGTACAGTAGTATGTGCTGCCGGCCTAGATTACATACATGGCAAGTCAACCATGGCTGACTCCAACAGCCCTGACTTCCACATGCTGCCGCCCTCCGCTCTCCGGGTGGACGACCACGGTGGCCTGTGCCTTGTCCAGCGAGCCATCTTTACCCTCGCAGGACGCAGATACTGTGCCGACCATTGGAGGGAGCTCGGCTGATCTCTTGGTTTCATGGCTGTCGTCGTCGTGAGAGATGATCTCCCAGTCCTCCCTGACCGACGTGACATCCCCACGTTTCTCGTGGTGCTTCTCAACCTCAAAGATGGTTGGGAGGATGACGTAGTCATTGAGGGGATCGTAGAACGGGTCAGGCTCACCTGCGCGCAGCCAGTGCTGGACTATCCGGAAGACGTGGCGGTCGCAGACGATTCCTCGGTGGTCAGCTGCAACCCCGATTCTCGCTACCGCATCGAGGCCATCCGCCTGCCAAAAAAAATGACGGTTCTGCTCAGTTTTATCGATGCATACTTTCCTTCAGATGCTTAATAGGAAACCAAAGAGATCAACAATATCAAACCTTCGCTGATTCTGCAGGTACTGATCCGTCACCATCAACACAGATGAATTCAGCCTGAAAAAGCATCGATGCAAATTATCTAGTGGGTTCTTTTTTGCTCCAGGAAGCGTAATTTGGTACGCAGAGAACACAATAATTACCAAAAGAACTAACCTGAGTATATAAGAGGTGACTAAGATTTGAAATAGGATGGTTTTTGCTCCCGTAGCTGCAAAGAGAAGGGTATTACTAACTTAGCATATACAGCATCTCAAAAAAGAACTTAGCATATACAGCTTCAGGTTATATGCCTTGCTTTGTATAACACGCAACATATCTTTAGAATCAGGTTTTATTTGAACAAAAAGAGCGAGAGACGATGATGTGCTTCGAAAGTAGTTCTGAACTTGCTTTACTAAGCAGTACTAGCTTAATATCATGCTAGTATAGGCTGAGAACATCAGGTCCATATCCTGTTTCTTGAGAAATTTATGAACACCAACTAATCCATCAGTCTACCAAACTTTAGTGGTACCAATAGAAATTCTAATTGGCATATGAACAGAACTAAAACTAAAAGTAAAACCATAAGTATCCAGATAGTAAAGTACCAAACAGTATGAGCAGTTTCGTAATCAATCCCGTAAATATTGTAGAACTTCACTGATTTCGGAAGCTTAGCCTGGATAGAATATCTTGAGTTTCCTTTGCCCATCTTAATATATCGTCATTGAGAGGCAAAGGAATGTGATTTCCATCAGAGATAATCTGCGATGACAATTTAACTGTCAGAAATATAAGCATCAATATCTGTTAAAATATTTAAAATAAACTGCAAAAGATTGACCTCATGCTTGGAAAGAGCCTTTGCAATCATGTTTATTGCTTCAGCTGGCTCATACGACTCTAGTAAGGAACTTTTCTTGCCATTATCATCCAAACTCTCTCTCCAGATCTGTAGCAATGGAGTGTCTTCCCAGTTGAAGGTTGTGTTAGCCAACAACTCGTATATTGACGGGCATTCAATCAACTGAAACATAAAACCTACTTTCAGTTCTTTCTCGAAAAGTAACAACATGGTGACCACATGATGCAGTAGATGAGATAGATGGACAGGCTATAAAGCATACCAATTGCTGCATAGTCCATTTGGAAATAAAGAAATTTGATTGCCACCCTTCCACAAAAGACATTCCATTCAGCAGACCAGAATTTATGTACCCAGGTGCACCTGCCATGAAGTAGCAAGTATCTTAGCCATGTTAAACTGCTAAACTATTGGAACCTATACAGCTCTAGCGCATGTTTGGTAAACAAGATAATCAATAATTGCACGCTTGACAGGTATTCCATGAAAAATGATATGATTATCCAGCTTCCTCTAGCAAAAAAGAACATCCAATGGGTATTTCGAGTTTATAGTATGTTGCAAACTTGAAATAAGAGAACCCATAAAATTTATATGCTCAAATAACTCGTACCTTGAAATGGTGCAGCGATTGCAATCCAACTCTTTACATATTTTTCAAAGACCTATTGAAAAGAAACAAGCTTATTTAAAAATCGGGCGGAGCATGAAAAACTTCAGGAGCGGTTCAAAACATAAAGAGAAGCACTCACATCACCATGAAGAGACATAAAACATTTAATAAGTAATCCCCCCATTGAATGTGTAATTAGATTGATCTTTTTTCCTCCAGAAGCTGTGTATACTGACTCTAATTTTTTGGAAAATTGGTCTAGTGTTTCTGAAAGCCTGCAGAAAAGAAGAGGTGTCAGGCAAAGGGAGGAACTCAACCTTAACATTATCTGAAGGAACAAGAAACCCCACAAACATTATGTTCTGTAAACCGAATATCGCGAATTTTGGCAGTGAGCATATACAACTGTACACCGGGAAATATATAAAAAACAGGGTTAGAGATGCAAATTTACCTGTTACTTTGGCGGAAATCGTAACCAAATCCAAACAGTGTTTTTCCCTCTTGATATCCCCATTTAATCATTTGCACTATCATGTCATGATAGTAGTAAACAGTGTCATCACCAATAATCTGCAAATTCGAAATGTAAATGAGTGATACATGTTGGATATCTGCTGCAGTCAGCAAAATGGCCATTTAATGTAAGAAATAATAGTGATTAATTCACTACTGGTAGTCGTAGAGTCTGACAGGACTAAGAGATACAAGGTAAAGACCTCAGATAATATATACAGTTCTACAAAGCATTGTCGTTTGACTGCCAGCAGACATGGTAAGGAAATCAAAAACAAAGGTAGTCTTTACTAGGGAGATGAAAATGAAATCAATTTGTTACCATATCCGGGTCCAGCGTGTCGATGGCGTACAATCCATACCTGTCCTCAGGGACAGCGATGCTTATTTTCTCATCCACAGAAACAGTTTTGCCTGCTCCATCATAATAGTTTGGCATCATATGACATGAGCGAAGGATATGATCTACTGAATCAGCACTATGATGCAACGTGAAGCAACATATATCTATCGGTTCAGCAGTTTGTAAGCGAAAGGCACCATATCTACGAGTTGTTCCGAGAAGTCATGCAAATGCAACAGGACCATGAATTCAGATAGAGTATCCTGATTTCGTTTCGAACAAGATACACCAATTTATCATTCTAGCCTTCATTCTTTGCTTAAGCTTAGCATGTCATGTAAAATAACCAGGCTCAAACAGCTCCAAACATTCCGAAGCCATAGCTTAGCTCATTGAACTGAATAGCTGACAGAGAGTATTACAGTAACAGTAAAGCAACATCAGCAGGTGGTTTGGTGGTCATACCAGTGGCGGCATCGAACTTGGCCCAGAGCTTCTCGCGGCACTCGTGGTCGGCAGCGAGGATGCGCACCCACACCCTCTCCTTGTTCCCGGCCTCATCGACGGCCTCGAGGATGGAGCCGCCGATTCCGGGCACGAGCAGCACCGGGTCGAGGTTGGGGTCGATCAGGGGCACCTGCTCCTTGGCGATCCGCAGCCATAGCTCGATCGCCCGGATCAATTCCTCCAGCAGAGCCATGCCCTACTACCCAAAGACACACTTTTTTTCAATCCCGCAACTCTGAACGCCCCGACTGCAGGACGAACATCAAGCGCCCCCAATCGGCCGGACCGGCGAAAGACCGAGGCTTTCCCGCCAGCTCGAACTCCTCTTAGCTCGAATCGGAGGGTGGCGTCGGCGGATGGCCGGAATCCGCGCTACGCTACGCTATATGCTTCGTCTGTCCGGGATTTGGGAGGCCGGAGGCGTGAGGGTTTCGCAATCTCTGATCCGTACGCTAATCGGCGATGGAGCGAACACGAAGCAACCAACGGTTTGACGACGCGGCATACCTGAGTTAACACTGCGTCACTGACAGGGCTGCCCTGACCTTGGTGGCCCCGGTTGTCAGTGTGTGAGAGTGGTTTTAACGTTTACGGCTCGGGCTACGGAGAGTTGTTTTCTGTACGGCTAACGATGCGGTGACTCGCGAGAACACACGTTCGTTGACCCCACGTGTCGTGTCAGTGGCCCTGTTATTTCTTTTCTTTTTGCGGGGTAGGCTGAAGTAACAGATAAGAATCGACGGAGGCAGTGAGAGCCAAACCGATTACATAAAGCATTGTAAATTATAGATTTGAAATGCTATAAATTATGTTTCGCAAAAAAAACTATAAATTATAGATTTAAAATAGAGTGAATGACTCTTTTGTAAAATTTGTCATGTCAAGCATGCCGCTAGCCAGGATGGCAGTTCTCTTCTCCCTCTTGTCCCCACCGACTCCGTCGTCCCATTACCGGTCGGGTTCGCCACCCCTTCCCCACCGCTTCGCTAGTATTGCACGTCCCCTGTCCCACGCCCTCCCTCGCTTGTAGCGTCTTCAGCTAGTGACGAGGATTGCTCACGAGGGATTAGGGGTGGATATCACTTGACTCAGTGATACGTCAAGAACGTCTTTATAAACTTGGTAGTTTATTCAAAGGCATCAGTCGACTCAACTGGATCAGCTGCTCTTCAAGTTCTTCATATTCAAAGGCGTCCAACTTGGTTTTTAGCCATTCATCATATTTGGACGATTTTATCTTTACAACTACAAGAAAGTTCCTTGCTCTCCTCGGAGGTGCTCTTTCTTCAGAAGTAGCTTGCTCTCCGATACTTGAGGAATAGTTGAGGTGGTTCATGTCACTGATGCTTCATGCGGTATGGAGCATTTTGATTCATTGGAAATGACTGGATGTGATGAAGGACCGAGTTTTGAAGCCTTAGTTGCAGAATTTGTTGGTTTCTATCTGATGTCTTCGCTATTTTCTGGGAGTTGGTTATCCTTTAGGGCTTTTGTCAAATTTTCTTGCAATTTAGTAATGCCTTCACCATTGGCGATGGGAGTCCCTCGCGAGGTCCGTCGAGGGTGTTATTCCCTCGCCCACATACAGATCTAGAGGCACTCTTATAGTCATGGTGTCCCTCGCCTTCGCGGAGGGGGGGGGGCAATGTTCCTCTATGCGGGGTAGCTAGGTGATACGTCCATTTTGCATCACTATTTTATATCATAATTTACTGCTATTCATCGATATATTTCATATTTAGAAGTGTTACTTATGTTATTTTACCTATTTTGCATGTTTGATGAATAATGGAGAATTGGACACCGGAGTCAGGATTCTGCTGGAAAAAGCACCGTCGAGATGCACTATTTCTGAAGATCAATAAATCGAAGGAGACATATGGAAGTTCCTATTTTACCAGAAGATGGAGGAGGCCAAAAGGGGGAGCTGAGATGGGCCATGGTGGGCCCTCCTCACCCCTTGGCGCGGTGGGGCCCCCTGCCGCGCCGAGAGGTGGTTTGGGGGCCCTGGCCCACCTCAGCCGTTCCCCCTTCGCGTACTTGACCCCCTCGGAACCCTAACACACAGAGGACGGCCATCGAAATATTCCGCCGCCTCCACGAGGCGGAAAACACCAGAGAGCGAAAAGCTCCCCTGCAGGAAGAAATCTGCCGGGGGAAATTCCCTCCCGGAGGGGGAAATCGTCGCCATCATCACCGTCATCGAGCTGGACTTCATCGGGATCATCATCATCATCATCTCCACCACCAAACCATCATCACCGCCGCTGCACCCGTCTCCGCTATAACATCTAGGGCTGAATCTTGTCTATTTCATAGGGGAAACTCTCCCGGTGTTGATTACTCTTGTTATTGATGCTATTGGGTGAAACCATTGGACTAAGGTTTATGTTCAGATTGTTATTCATCATCATATCACCTCTGATCATGTTCCGTATGATGTCTTGTGAGTAGTTCGTTTAGTTCTTGAGGACATGGGAGAAGTCTTGATGTTAGTAGTGAACTATGTTGAGTAATATTTAATGGTTTGATGCTTAAGTTGTGGTGTTATTCTTCTAGTGGTGTCATGTGAACGTCGACTACATGATACTTCACCTTTATGGGCCTAGGGGAATGCATTGTGTATTCGTTTGCCAATTGTGGGGTTGCCGGAGTGACAGAAACCTGAACACCCGTTGGTATATCGATGCATGAGGGATAGCAGGATCTCAAAGTTTAAGGCTGTGGTTAGTTTAACTTAATTACTTTCTTGTATTTGCGGATGCTTGCAAGGGGTATAATCACAAGTATGTATTAGTCCTAGGAAGGGCGGTGCATTAGCATAGGTTCACCCACACAACACTTATCAAAACAATGAAGATTAATCAACTATATGAAGCGAAAGCACTTGACAATACTCCCGTGTGTCCTCAAGAACGTTTGGTCATTATAAGTACAACAACCGGCTTGTCCTTTGCTGTAGAAAGGATTGGGCCACTCGCTGCAACTATTACTACTGCATTTTATTTACTTGTACTTTATTTATCTGTCATATCAAAAACTCCTAAAAACTTGTCTGTGAGCATTTACAGTGAATCCTTCATCAAAACCGCTTGTCAACACCTTCTGCTCCTCGTTGGGTTCGACACTCTTATTTATCGAAAGTACTACGATACACCCCCTATACTTGTGGGTTATCAAGACTATTTTCTGGCGCCGTTGCCGGGGAGTGTAGCGCTATTGGTAAGTGGAATTGGTAAGGGAAACATTTATTGTACGTGCTGTTTTTATTTTTGCCTGCTGCTATATCTCATTATGGAGGGGTCTTCTCTTGAATTCCTATTTGGGAAAACAACTACCACTGCTAAGGTAGTAGAGGAGGCGTCAGATGAGCAGGTAATACCGTTCAAAATTCCTATGAAAATTGTTGAACGTGTCACAAATAACCGCTATGCAGGAGATGGAACTGTCCATCCTGGAGATCATTTGTTATTTCTGCATGAATTGTGCGAGTTATTTAAGTGTGCAGGTATCTCGATGGGAGAAGTTAAGAAGAAATTATTCTCTCTATCACTGTCTGGTAAAGCTGCACATTGGTATAAACTGCTGAAGAATGGGTATTCTCTTGGATGGGAGGAAATTGTACCTCTCTTTTACTCCAAATTCTATCCTCCAAGTGAGATTCATAAGGATCGGAACCTCATATATAACTTCTGGCCCTATGATGGAGAGAGTATCGCTCAAGCGTGGGGGAGATTGAAGGCATTAATGCTCAAATGTCCCATTCATGAGCTTCCTGGTAATATTGTTATTGATAACTTTTATGCAAGACTCTCCTTTCAAGATAAAACTCTATTGGATACCACTTGTGCTGGATCGTTCACTCGTAATAAAGAAGAGTTTAAGTGGGACCTTCTTGATCGGATTCAGGAGAACACTGAAGGATGGGAGAATGACAAAGGTAGGGAGTCAGGTATAACTATGACTTTGAGTGTGTTAAAAATTTATGGATACTGATGATTATCGCAAAATTAGCACTACTTATGGTCTTGACTCTCAAATTGTTGCAAACTTTTATAAAGCCTTTGCTTCCTATTTCGGTTTGCCGAAGGAGGGTTTTAAAAATTATCATGAACCATATAAAGATGAATCTGTTTCTCATATATCTAAAGGTGTTGAGGTTAATGTTGCTGATCGCATTATTCCAGAACCTTATATTGAAAAAGTTCCTTTTCCTAATAAGATTAAGGAACATACTATCATAACTGGTGTTGTTAGTAAAAGTAATAAGAAAACTACCAAACCTGATGAGCAAATAACTGTTGAACCTGTTGTAGCATTGGTTAAAGATCTTGTCACTGAAAATTTAGAAGATAGACACATTATCTTTTGTGAGGATGCTTCTAATATTGTCTCACATCCTAAAAGTTCTAGGAAGTCTAGTGTTCCTGTGCTTTCTGTTGGGATAGGTGATCATTGCTATTATGGTTTATGTGATATTGGTGCAAGTTCTAGTGCTATTCCTTATGAGCTTTACAGGGAAATTATGCACGAAATTGCTCCTTGTAAACTTGAAGAGATTGATGTGGTTATTCAGCTTGCTAATAGGGAAACTATCTCTCCAATTGGTATCATTAGAGATGTCGAAGTCCTTTGTGGTAAGACTAAATACCCTGCTGATTTTCTTGTACTTGGGTCGGCTGCCAATGATAGTTGTCCTATTATTTTTGGTAGACCTTTTCTGAATACTTGTGGTGCTGTTATAGATTGTAAGAAAGAGAAAATCTTTACTAAATTTGCTGGTGAATCTTATGAATTCAATTTCTCTAAATTTGCTAAAGCACCTTATGAAACTGAATTGCCTAGTGAGGATTTTGAAATTGCTCAACTTGCATCTATTGTTCTTGCTCCTAACAATGCTTTGCAGCAACATATGGAGAATCATGAAAGTGAGAACTTCAGGGAAGAAAGGAATGAGCTTGATGAAGTATTCCTTCGTCAACCTATGCTCAAACACAATTTACCTGTGGAAGATTTGGGTACCACAATGCCACCCAAGGAGGATCCTGTTTTTGATTTGAAACCTCTGCCTGATAATCTTAAATATGCTTATATTGATGATAAGAAAATATATCCTGTTATTATCAGCTCTAAACTTTCAGGTACAGAGGAGGAAAGGTTATTGGGAGTGTTGAGGAAACACCGCGGAGCTATGGGATATACTCTTGATGACCTGAAGGGAATTTCTCCTACTATATGTCAGCACGCCATCAACATGGAACCTGATGCAAAGCCTGTTGTTGAGCATCAGCGTCGTTTAATACCCAAGATGAAAGAAGTGGTAAGAAATGAGGTATTAAAACTTCTTGAAGCTGGTATTATTTATCCTATTGCTGATAGTAGATGGGTAAGTCCTGTGCACTGTGTTCCTAAGAAAGGAGGAATTACCGTTGTTCCTAATGAAAATGATGAACTAATTCCTCAAAGAGTAGTAGTTGGTTATAGATGTGCATTGATTTTAGAAAGGTTAACAAAGTAACTAAGAAAGATCATTATCCTTTGCCTTTTATTGATCAAATGCTTGAGAGGTTGTCCAAGAAAACTCACTTTTGTTTCCTTGATGGGTATTCTGGGTTTTCTCAAATTGCTGTGAGAGCGCAAGATCAAGAGAAAACTACTTTTACTTGTCCTTATGGAACTTATGCTTATAGACGTATGCCTTTTGGTTTATGTAATGCTCCTGCTACTTTTCAAAGATGCATGTCTGCTATTTTTCATGGCTTTTGTGAGGAAATTGTGGAAGTCTTCATGGACGATTTCTCCGTCTATGGAACTTCCTTTGATAATTGTTTGCACAACCTTGACAAAGTTTTGCAGAGATGTGAAGAAACTAGCCTTGTTCTTAATTGGGAGAAATGCCACTTTATGGTTAATGAAGGAATTGTTCTTGGACACAAAATTTCTGAAAGAGGTATTGAAGTTGATCGAGCTAAAGTGGAGGCAATTGAAAAGATGCCTTGTCCCAAAGATGTTAAAGGTATTCGTAGTATTCTTGGTCATGCTGGTTTTTATAGGAGGTTTATTAAAGATTTCTCTAAAATTTCCAAGCCTCTTACTAATCTTCTTCAAAAAGATGTACCCTTTGTTTTTGATGATGATTGTAAGGAAGCTTTTGAAACTTTGAAAAAGGCTTTAATCACCGCTCCTGTAGTTGAACCACCTGATTGGAATTTACCTTTTGAAATTATGTGTGATGCTAGTGATTATGCTGTAGGCGCTGTTCTTGGGCAGCGAGTAGATAAAAAGTTAAATGTTATTCATTATGCTAGTAAAACTCTTGATTCTGCTCAAAAGAATTATGCCACTACTGAAAAAGAATTTCTAGCTGTAGTTTTTGCTTGTGACAAATTTCGACCCTACATAGTTGATTCGAAAGTCACTATTCATACTGATCATGCTGCAATTAGATACCTTATGGAAAAGAAAGATGCTAAGCCAAGGCTTATTAGATGGGTACTTCTTTTGCAAGAATTTGATTTGCATATCATAGATAGAAAAGGTGCTGAAAATCCTGTTGCTGATAATTTGTCTAGATTGGAAAGCATTCCTTATGATCCTATTCCTGTTAATGATAGCTTTCCAAATGAACAATTGGCTGCAATAAGTGTAAGTTCGCGAGATAGTCCTTGGTATGCTGATTATGCTAACTTTATTGTTTCCAAGTACTTGCCTCCAACCTTTTCAGCTCAGCAAAGAAGGAAATTCTTTTATGACTTGCGGCATTACTTTTGGGATGACCCACACTTATATAAAGAAGGAGTCGATGGTATTATGCGAAGATGTGTTCCTGAATATGAACAACAGGAAATACTGAGGAAATGCCATGGAAGTGCTTATGGAGGGCATCACGCTGGAGATAGAACTGCGCAGAAAGTTCTACAATCAGGTTTTTATTGGCCTACCCTCTTTAAGGATGCAAGAAAGTTTATTTTATCTTGTGATGAATGTCAAAGGGTTGGTAATATCTCTAGACGCAATGAAATGCCTATGAGTTATTCTCTTGTTATTGAACCATTTGATTGTTGGGGATTCGACTTCATGGGTCCTTTTCCTTCTTCACAAGGTAATACTCATATACTTGTTGCTGTTGATTATGTCACTAAATGGGTAGAAGCTATACCTACTAAAAGTGCTGATGGTGAGACCTCTTTAAAAATGCTTCAAGATGTCATTTTTCCTAGGTTTGGTGTACCTAGATATCTTATGACTGATGGAGGTTCTCATTTTATCCATGGTGGTTTTAGAAAACTCTTGCTAAATATGGTGTTAATCATAGAATTGCTTCAGCCTATCATCCTCAAACTAGTGGACAAGTAGAATTGTCAAATAGGGAGATTAAATCTATCTTGCAAAAGACTGTTAATAAATCTAGAAAAAATTGGGCTAGTAAGTTAAATGATGCTTTATGGGCTTATAGAACTGCTTATAAGAACCCCATGGGCATGTCTCCTTATAAAATGGTTTATGGTAAAGCTTGTCACTTGCCTTTAGAATTAGAACACAAAGCTTATTGGGCAGTGAGAGAACTTAATAGAGATTTTAAACTTGCCGGTGAGAAAAGGTTGTTGCACTTAAGTTCTTTAGATGAATGGAGAAGTGAGGCTTATGAAAATGCTAGACTCTTTAAAGAAAAAGTTAAGAGATGGCATGATAGGAGAATTCTTAAAAGAGAATTTAATGTTGGTGAGAAAGTTCTATTGTATAGGTCTCGTCTCAGATTTTTTGCAGGAAAGTTACTCTCAAAATGGGAAGGACCATTTGTTATTGTGGAGGTGTATCGTTCAGGTGCAATAAAAATTGCTTCATTGAAAGATAACTCTACACAAGTGGTAAATGGTCAAAGACTCAAGCATTATATTTCTGGAGATTCTATTAATGAAGAGGTTGATACAATTAAAGTGGTGACTCCGGAAACTTTCATTGAAGAACATTTTTCTGGGACTGCAGAATTCGATTCGAATAGGTAACAGTTTCGGTAAGAAAAGTTTCGCGAATAACTTTCTAGAAGATATTTTCGTCGTTTTTATTAAATATGGAAAAATAAGAGACCGAACCGGATGGGAGACGGCACCCGTGGTGCCCAAACCATAGGTCGGCGCGGTGGGCCCCCAGCCGCGCCGCCTGGTGGTTTGAGCACCCCGGAGCTCGTCTCCGATCAGGTTTCCTCCTGTACCTTCCTTATGTTGTAAAACTTTTTGCTATATAACTCACCCGAACCCCCGAGGTTCGTATCTCGCCTTTTCATCGTGTTTCGTTTCGAGCTGTTTCTGTCCAGATATTGTTTTCAGATTTAGAAGCGCCATGGTCTCCAACAACAACAACAAGGGCAAGGAGCCTTTGGAAGACGAGACTCAAGACCCCAAGCTGAAGGAGGAAGTCAAGAGCAAAGATGAAAGCGCCATGAAGGAAGTAAAGGGGATGCCGTCAACAAAGGGAGAACAGCCTGCAGTCAGGAAGCCCACCTTTGTGGGATCGGTTAACGCTCAACGTGCTTTTTCTCATAACCTGCAGGGAGCAATACCACCTATTCCGGACTACAGCTCTTTTCCGGCAGTGACGGAAGTACTTCGAGTTACAGATGAGTTCTGTGATCAATACCGAGCCCTGCGGAGGGAGGTGGAAATACTCCAGGAAGAGAATATCAGACTCCGCCGAATGCTGGAACGGTTTCTTACTCCAATCCAAGTCATACCGCCACCACCACCGAAGGAGTAATTCATCATAAGTATTGGCATCCCCTTGGTTTGTTCCAAGCTTGGGGGAGTGCCGCGGTATCACATTATCTTTACCTTTTACTTTTCCATAAAGTCATATCGTGAGTAGGGAAGTTATCTTATATGATGGTTTGCAATGTGGAAGTATCTCTCTTTTAGTTGGTTATCTATGTATCCCTTGGTGTGAGTTGCCGTTATGAAATATTAATGAGAAGTTTTATCATTTACTTTCTGCATACTTTATTTTAGCTTGCAATTCTCTTTCATATTGATAACCTTGTTGTTAGTATAGGGATCACTTTTTAGAGCACCAAGTTAATCTTTTTGGTTTTGGCAAACTTAGCATTGGTCAGTAGTAGACAATACTTTGAGACTTAAGTAGAAGAGGGAGTGCATGCAAATATATTATTCCATGATCTTTCTTTCTTTGTGCTCATAAGCTTAGTATTCTTAAGTTAAACTATTTGTGCTTCTAAGGAAGATTGCATGATTATTCTTATCACTTGTATAATTGTTTGTATCCCTCAACTCTTATGCTTGCTACATAACCTTGCTAGCCAAAGACCTGTATCGAGAGGGAATGCTTCTCATACATCCAAACCTTGAGCCAAACCATTGCCATTCGAGTCCACCATAACTTCCTACTATATGGTATTTTGCGCCATTCCAAGTAAATACTTCATGTGCTACCTTTAAATTATTCAAAACTTATTACTCCTAGTTTTGTGTCACTGTTTATTAGCTCATGAGGGTTCTGTAGAGTTTCTCTAGCACTTTTGTCAAACAGACTTTCACCAATGGACTAGTGGCATATACACCGCTTATCCAACAATTTGCAAAAAGAGCTGGCAAATGGGGTGCCCAGTCCCAATTAACTACAACTTTCATTAATAATTCTCTTCACATGTTTTGCCCTGATTTATCAGTAAGCAACTTAATTTGCAAATAGACACTCCTCCATGGTATGTGAATGTTGGAAGGCACCCGAGGATTCGGTTAGCCATGGCTTGTGTAAGCAAAAGGTTGGGAGGAGTGTCAACTATAAAGAAACTAAAATACATGTGTAAACAAAAGAGAAGAGGGATGATCTACCTTGCTGGTAGAGATAACGTCCTTCATGGGAGCCGCTCTTGAAAGTCTGGTTGACAAGGGGTTAGTGTTCACTTTACTACGATTCGTTGACAACGACATACATAGCTCAAACAACTATTTTCATACTCTCTATATGCTTTGCAAAACTTAAAAGCTCTAGCACATGATTTAATCCCTGCTTCCCTCTGCGAAGGGCCTATCTTTTACATTATTGTTGAGTCAGTAAACCCATTCCTCTCTATCTCAAGCAAGCATTTGAGTTGTTGAGATCCAATTAGTTATATGTGTTGATACTTCTAATCATATCTCTCATTTCCTTGTTTCGCACAATAGCTTTTATCCGAATGAATATAACTTTGAAAGTTATCAATGACTGTAAGGAGACTGTTATGATTAAGGCATGTAAGTTCTGCTATATAAGCTCTGATATAAAGACTCTTCTCGAAAGATAAGTATGATCTGTTAATTGTTCTCTGACCAAGAGTTTAAGTTTGCCTTCACCAATCATGGTTCTCTTTATGCACTTCATCGTGGTTCCCTTTACTTATTTCAAGTTAGATTATATGAAGGGAAGTTGCTGTCTAGAATGACTTGTGTATCAATGAATGTGATGCTTCTTGTCCGTATTTTATTTATCGACACTTTGCTCCATAAACTTGTGGTCATGTTTACTGAGCTCAGTTTTCGCTTGGGGACAAGCGAGGTCTAAGCTTGGGGGGGTTGATACGTCCATTTTGCATCACTATTTTATATCATAATTTACTGCTATTCATCGATATATTTCATATTTAGAAGTGTTACTTATGTTATTTTACCTATTTTGCATGTTTGATGAATAATGGAGAATTGGACACCGGAGTCAGGATTCTGCTGGAAAAAGCACCGTCGAGATGCACTATTTCTGAAGATCAATAAATCGAAGGAGACATATGGAAGTTCCTATTTTACCAGAAGATGGAGGAGGCCAAAAGGGGAGCTGAGATGGGCCATGGTGGGCCCTCCTCACCCCTTGGCGCGGTGGGGCCCCCTGCCGCGCCGAGAGGTGGTTTGGGGGCCCTGGCCCACCTCAGCCGTTCCCCCTTCGCGTACTTGACCCCCTCGGAACCCTAACACACAGAGGAGGCCATCGAAATATTCCGCCGCCTCCACGAGGCGGAAAACACCAGAGAGCGAAAAGCTCCCCTGCAGGAAGAAATCTGCCGGGGGAAATTCCCTCCCGGAGGGGGAAATCGTCGCCATCATCACCGTCATCGAGCTGGACTTCATCGGGATCATCATCATCATCATCTCCACCGCCAACACCATCATCACCGCCGCTGCACCCGTCTCCGCTATAACATCTAGGGCTGAATCTTGTCTATTTCATAGGGGAAACTCTCCCGGTGTTGATTACTCTTGTTATTGATGCTATTGGGTGAAACCATTGGACTAAGGTTTATGTTCAGATTGTTATTCATCATCATATCACCTCTGATCATGTTCCGTATGATGTCTTGTGAGTAGTTCGTTTAGTTCTTGAGGACATGGGAGAAGTCTTGATGTTAGTAGTGAACTATGTTGAGTAATATTTAATGGTTTGATGCTTAAGTTGTGGTGTTATTCTTCTAGTGGTGTCATGTGAACGTCGACTACATGATACTTCACCTTTATGGGCCTAGGGGAATGCATTGTGTATTCGTTTGCCAATTGTGGGGTTGCCGGAGTGACAGAAACCTGAACACCCGTTGGTATATCGATGCATGAGGGATAGCAGGATCTCAAAGTTTAAGGCTGTGGTTAGTTTAACTTAATTACTTTCTTGTATTTGCGGATGCTTGCAAGGGGTATAATCACAAGTATGTATTAGTCCTAGGAAGGGCGGTGCATTAGCATAGGTTCACCCACACAACACTTATCAAAACAATGAAGATTAATCAACTATATGAAGCGAAAGCACTTGACAATACTCCCGTGTGTCCTCAAGAACGTTTGGTCATTATAAGTACAACAACCGGCTTGTCCTTTGCTGTAGAAAGGATTGGGCCACTCGCTGCAACTATTACTACTGCATTTTATTTACTTGTACTTTATTTATCTGTCATATCAAAAACTCCTAAAAACTTGTCTGTGAGCATTTACAGTGAATCCTTCATCAAAACCGCTTGTCAACACCTTCTGCTCCTCGTTGGGTTCGACACTCTTATTTATCGAAAGTACTACGATACACCCCCTATACTTGTGGGTTATCAGTAGGCATCGGGCCAAGGGAAAGCCGAAGTCGATGTTGTCGACCCCGGTGTTAGATGGGCGTCGTTTCCCCCTTGGGGTGATGTTGTGGCTCCACCTCATCTCCTCTCATTGATACTCTGGGTAAAAACTCCGGTCTGGCTGACCTAGCGGTGGCGTTGTTAGTGTGTCCTGAGTCTCTTGTCAAGGTTGGTGCCTTTTTGTAGCAGGTGAGATGAAGTGGTGGGAGGCCTATTCGGCCCACGGAGGCGCCGCACTCCTCGGTCCTATGCTCGCTGAGTTATGTGACAAGGTCGGCAGGAACTTGTTCGCTATCGTTGTCGGTGTTGCGGCGTGCTGGAGTTCATCCCCACTCGGGCATGTCTGATGGCGTCGTCACCATCGGTTTCAGACTTGGGGACAGACCGTGGCCATGGCTGCCAGCCTCTACACGGTGTTGTGATGTTGGGATTCCTCGCCTTCATCCTCGTCGTCTTCTCGAGGCTTTGTACTTTCTTCTTCTGCATTCGTCTTCGATGTCAAGTTTGTTCCATCTTCGTGGTGTCTTCTCGGCTGTTTCGAGCCTGCCCCTTTGCATGGCGACGCTGACTGCGATGGTGTATTCTGTCTTGGCGGCGTAGTGTAGTTGTGCTCTATTTTCTGGTTTTAGTTTAGACTTTGATCGCCATTGTAAGAAGCTCTCGACAACACGTTGTTGTATCGACCGTTGATCTTATTAATTTAAAACTGGTATTTATAGCAGAAACTAAAAACAGCTCGCGAGCTATACGGAGCTTTTTTTTTAAATCGAGAAAAAAATTCAGATGTAGATAGTGTCGAGCTGTACAAGTGTGCACAATTTTAACTCAATTTTCGTTGTATTTTCGATTGCACAAAAATAAGACAAATGGGTGAATCTGGGTGGTGAACAATACACAGTTTCAAAATTTCAAAAATTTCACAAATTTGAAATTTCCCTGATTTATATTTTTTATGCAGCCTAAAATACAACAAATTTTAGTTAAAACTTTGCACGCTTGTACATCTCGACACTATCTACGTATAGAAATTTTTTCCCGATTTCTGGAAACTCTAAAATATTATTTTTGATTTTTCAAAAAAAGAGCTCCATGTAGCTCAGGAGCTATTTGTCCACTCTCTCTTTATAGCCTTTTTAATTTTACAAAAGAGCTTAACCAGAAATTCCATTCACTTGCTCATAAAAATGGAATATCACGGGTCCACGGTGGAAACCCCCTTCGTGTAGATACGATCGAATCGACGGATTCAATTTGGGTCGGCTGGCACTTCCACAGGAAGTAAAAAGTCTCAAGTAAAAGACGCCTCCGACAGTAGATCGAGCGCGCCGCCGCGCGGAGCGATGCGGGCTTAGGTCGGGTCGGCCGCCGCGCGCCGTTGCTGCTACGGGCGGCAGGAGTGTCGCCCCTCCGCGGGCTGGGGCGCTGAGGTCTCCACCGCCGTGAGGGTATCGCCGGCCGCCGCGAGGCTGGGCGGCTGTGTGCCGCCGTTGCGAATGCTGCCGTTCCGCGAGGGTGCAAGCAGGGGGCTGTAGTTCGTGGCCGCGGTGCGCCGAGACGTCAGTGCTTACCTTGTAGTAAGTTCCATCTAGCTTTGGCAATTTGGCCCTTCTCTTCTTCTTTCCCCTGCTTCTTCTTCACTCTGTTCTGTTGTTGACTGTTGTGGCCACCTGAGAAGGAAATGGCAAGCGGCATGCCGCCACTACCACCAAACTCCCAACTTTTTTGAACCCAAGCATCTCTATCGTCCACGGTGTGGACTACACTACACATTCTTCGTTTCCTTGCCGCATGCGAAAGAGACGCAGCCGAAGTTTACTTTGTGCTGTGTAGTGCGTCAGTACGTTCATCGCCCCCGTAGCACGTAGCAGGTTTTGAACCGTTCCAGCCTGACGCGACCAGCCCTGCCCCATCCCATTCTCTCCCCTCTATAACTATCGCGCCAGCTTGTCTCCTGTTTCAATACACAATTAAACCCGTCAGCTCGACGACGATGACGACCAGCAGACCACAACATGCGTCGTCCAGGTCTCGCCGTCTCCGCGGCGCTCCTCCTCTTCTCTGCCGCCGTCCTTCTCTCGGGCGTCCAGCCAGCCAGAGCCCAGGAGGAAAACCGGTGAGCTCCACCACCGAACAAAACATTTTCCTTCCGCACATGTCATGGGCGCCTCTTAATCGCATTTGGAATGCAGATCATGAGGAGGAGTTCAGCTACTCGCTGGACGCGGAGAACGGGCCGGCGCACTGGGGCGAGATCAAGGAGGAGTGGTCGGCGTGCGGCAAGGGGATATGCAGTCGCCCATCGACCTCGCCAGCCCGCGTGTCTCCCTCGTGCGCCACCTCGGCTACCTCAACCACTCCTACCGCCCCGCCCAGGCCACCATCGTCAACCGCGGCCACGACATCATGGTGAGGTTCGAAGGCGACGCCGGGAGCGTGTCCATCGACGGTACCATTTACTACCTCAGGCAGCTGCACTGGCACTCGCCCACCGAGCATAGCGTTAACGGCCGCAGGTACGACATGGAGCTGCACATGGTGCACCAGAGCGCCGAGCAAAAGGCCGCCGTCATCGGCGTCTTCTACGAGATCGGCGCCCACGACGCGTTCCTGCACAAAGTATGTACCTTTTGCTATATGTTTTCTTTCTTTAAGTAAGGCACCGTGCTTAAGCTTAACTAAAGCCAACATGTGCGCCCACGCTCCCTTGCCTTGTTTGCTAATGGAGTAGCAAAATGCAGTACTCGGCTCGTGTGGTTAACTCTAGCCATTGATGTTGCTCGCAGCTGGAGCCTTACCTGGAGATGATAGCGGAGCAGAAGGACAGGGAGGAGAAGATGGGCGTGATGGATCCCAGGGGCGCAAGGGGTAGGGCCAGCGTGTACTACCGATACATGGGCTCCCTCACCACCCCGCCCTGCGCGGAAGGGGTCATCTGGACCATCGTCAAGAGGGTAGGTTCCATTCACTTCACTACCGCGCCTCGCATCATGAGCAACTAGGGGGGAAAATCACATTTTCTATAACTTGGCAGTTGGCATGTTATGTGTACAGATTATTTTGATTTTTTTTTGGTTCAGAAAGAATATTCAGTGTTAAGTCTTTTGTTCACTTTGGGTAGCAAGACTTAGAAAGGATTTAGTCCATCACGGCAACGCTAGCTAATTACATCCAAAAGTCCTGTTATTTTCCTATGGTTGGTGGAGCATGTAGGGAATTGTTTCTAAAAGAATACTCTAACTTTGCAGGTTCGCACCGTGTCGAGGCACCAGCTGGAGCTTCTTCGGGAGGCCGTCCACGATGTAAGTTTTTCTTCCCGTGCTTTCCTACCCGATTTTTGACTCATTTTCAGGAAAGCGGGTATTATGTGAACTCGACCAACTGTGTATCCGGGTGCATTCGGCTCATGTAGTTTAGCAAGGTACGAGCGAAGTCTTGGGAGTTCGGACTAGTGTCGTACGGTAGACTTAACCACAGTCCACAGGCATCTAGAAGGAGCTTGGAAACGAAAATATAACTTAAGTTACAAAGCAACATGAAAGCTGCCTTTAACTCAAGAGCGGAACAATATTTTAGCCTGCAAAAAGAAAGAAAAACTTGGCCTGATCTGTTTCCATTGCGTGTGCTGTGCAGGAAATGGAGAAGAACGCCAGGCCCCGCCAGGAGGTGAACCGTAGAGATATCAGCATGTTCCGGCCTTCTCAAAACAAACATTGATATTATTAGGGTCGATTCTCTGATTTGTTTTTAGCAGCCTGAGATATGAGATTGCATATTGTATTTGTACATGGTTTACACTCTTTTTGTAGTTCTTTCTATCCATTTGGATGCCTTGTATACGGTTGCTGAATAAATTAAGGAACACGATGTGTATCGTCGATTTAATTATTGGTGATGGTTGAGTACCGCGTATTTTAAGACCAGCCAGTGATGGTATACTGGTGCTGTCCCCTTAAAATTAATGCGGAGGAATGGTTCTCGCCATGATATAATATAGAGCATATAATGTAATCTCTTTGTTGCAGCCTTGTTAGAGCTCAGAAAAGTCTAGATTTGAATATTCCCGAATCCTTTTTTTGCTATAATTGTTTTTGTAAGGATCTGATCAAGTTCACTGTTGATCTTAAAATACAGAAAATGCGTAGGTGGGATAACCTGTCGGCCTCAGCAGGTCCTTATCCTCCATGGTAGGCTGGTACGATGAGATGCGAGATCAGACCTGCGCGCCTTGTGCCGTGGACGCCGGCCTGAATTCAACTTCCTCAACAGTCCAATCTCGTCAAAACACAGAAAAGTAGAGCATCCAAATCAAAGCTGGTCCTTTTCATATCAGTCAGTTGCTCTTTTATGGTTTCGAATATCACACGGTCCTGAACTTCTTCGTAGCAGTTGAGAGAATGGCTTTCTTCTGAAAACAGCGTTGTGTGTGAATACATTTTCGTAGAATAATGTGAGTCAGTGAGTGTAAAATCTGGCGGTTGGTGTGGGGTTGGAAGTTTAGGGTGTCTGAAAGATCTGCCTAAGTGTAATCAGACGCTGAATAGCATGGTGAAAAATGAGTCTGAACCGACAAGGTTGAAGATACAAGGAAATCGGCAACTTTCTCTCTAAAGAAGCTTCTCTGCGTCTTGTATTCCTGTGTCATAGACAGTGTTGTGCCTGTCCACTACGTACTTGGCTCAGGTGTTTTTTTTTTTTTGCGAGGAAACAGCCGGATTACATCAAGGTATTACAGAAAGGATCTCCACAAACATTGAAATTACAAACCAGTCCTCCTGTAGCTCGATGCCGGCGACGACGAGAGAAACGTGCCGATGGCGCGCCGCCGCTCCTTCTCCACTGACCTTGGATGGGAGAAGATCCCCGAGCGGACGGGAAGTCGTCGGACCTCGAACTCCGGGGAGCCTCCGCCTTGCTCCGTCGCCAACATCGCCTCGTTGACCTCCAGCTGCTTCGAAGGTGTCGACCAGATCCGCCGCGGCGAGATCTGGAAGGGGATCCAGCGCACACGGCGACCCCGAGGGGCCGCGAGCACGCAGAAGGAAGCGCTCCGCCACGCCACTCCAACGAGCACCGAGGCCGGAGAGGAAGAGCGCCACCTGCAAAACACACACCAACATCAGCCGCGCCACCCCCTCCCTGACGCCGCCGACGAAGTCCCTAGCAAACCCTACGCTATATACACGCCGGGCCCGAGGTTCCCCCCACCTCCCGCCGCCGAAGCGGCAGACGGAGGGGAGGGAAACCCGCGAGCCGCCGGCGGCGAGGTGGATCTGACGGGGTGGTTCAGAAAATCGCCTCTCGAGTCGCGGGAGAGGATAAGGGTCCAAGGCTCCCTACCGCTGTTCTGGCTCAGGTGTTGACTGACTAGGGAAAGGAGACTTGTGGCGTGAGGACTGAGATCATAAGAAATCACCGGAAACTTTCAATACTTTTTTCATAATTGTGAGGCAATGATTGACATGATCATAGAAACTGTTGGACGAAATCAATTTGTGTACAAGATGAAGCCATAATGCACACGATCGCTGAAAGTTGTTGTTGATGATGTTGAGACCGGAAACACAATTCACCTACCCACACAAACAAGGAGGATTCATTGATTTGTCAATGCTGGAAGGCTGTGGAACAAGATCCCATTTGCTGTGTGGATCAAACTAGGTCTACGTACTGGAAGAGGATATGGGATCAATTATTTTGAACGAAAATACTACCCTCCCTATGTTTTTTTTTAGAATTATACCCTCCCTATGTAATTACAACCGACCGCAACGAGAGCTCACTTTCACATAGATGGCTATCATCCAAGATCAATGGAACAAATTTAGCGGGTGTCATGACCAAATTGTCAGTAGGTACAAAAGTGGCAAGGCATAAACTTACGCGTAGTATTTCTAACCATATACAATTTGCTCATAACTATTTTCAAGTGTATCTCATCTATTGACGTGTGCTATATTTTTGTTTAGGCGGACAAAGCTTTGGTTATTTTAATGAGACATGTAAATAACTCCCGTGGTAGATGCTCTTAAGTGCCACGTGGCAACGTCATTAAGTTCACTGTCACGTCGTCATCTATTTTGACATGGTTAAAAACAATGGTGTGACACTAGTTCTATGGCCCGTTCAAATTAAATGGGCCAGCCCATTCAAGTTAAACGAGGCAACACATTAAGTTAAATTAGCATAAAACGGAAGGTCTAAGCGTCTATACAGCAAAATCGAGTTTAGATGAAATAAAAGAGGGATGTCTTCTAGAATTTTAACCATAGAATGGAATGCGGGCGATATGGAGCTCGGGCTTCAGGTAGTCCATTTTGAATTTTTGAAAACTGCAAATTTAAAGCTTCAAAAAACATTTAAAAAACTATCAGGATGTAGACAATGATTTGTTCTATCCGTGTAAAATTTCAATGCGAAAAATCATATATTCTAGCCTCAGCAAAAATGACAAATATGCAGATATGAGAACGCGAACAGTGAAGATTTCGAATCTTCTAAAATTAATCCCGATTTGTCTTTCTTCTGAGCTCAAAATACAAGGTATTGCACATTGAAAATTTGCACATAGTTTACTACATACAGATATGTTTTCAGAATTTTTGGAAACTTAAAATCGAGTTTTCAATTTTTTTAAAATATCGTCCTCCCTGGAGCCCGGGCTCCACTTGGGTTCCGACATAAAATACAACTATAGTGATAAGGCATGAATTTGCCTCATACACTATGGGAATGGTGGGAACAAATCTTATTGTTAAAAAAAATCATTTGCATAGATCATTGGATAGTTCCGGTAGTTTTTAGTGGCTGAATTTCTCGACGTTGTCCATCATCAATGAGAGATATGGGGACGCAACGGCGACGAGTTTGGTCGTGGCTTTGACAATTCTTTTAAGGCAATATTGTTTATTGTCTCTAATGTTATTTTGATCTAATATAAGCCAGATTTCATATAGAAAGATTCTTGGGTTTAGGTGTAGAACTTAATCTCCTTATGAAGATGTGCAGTATTATGAATTGTGCAAAAAAAAACTGCATCTAATATGCTTTGTAGCGCACAATTCTTGTATTTTTATGCAACCTACAAATTAGCATATTTTCATGGTAACTTACATTGCCAAATTTTACATCCAATTACCTTTTGCCAAATTGGCTAGCATGCTCTGGTTCTAAATTCTTGTAATACGGGACCCAATTCCGATTATAACAATATAGGAAACACATGTTCAAGTAGAGATTTCTAGCTCCCGGACTCCAATGCTCCCTCTATTATTATTTTTTATATTTATAAGTTTAAAAAAATCTGAAAAAAAAATACTTCATGTTGTCAATGATGAATCTCACAACTTCGCAAACTCTCGATTTGAAATACTTCATATTCTGAGCTACAAAAAAAAAGACAAAAGTGTGGATCTAAATGTAGGCGCTTTCAAATCTCCAAAATATACAAGATTTTATCATTTTTTTGTCATGATGGAAAATGTGTAATAAACTTTTGATCTGACATTCATATAAAATTTCCAAAATAAAGTCAGAAGGTTTCTAGTGCACATTCAAGATTTAATAATCAGCATAATAGGATGATCAACAATCCCAGATTTTGATCAGTCCCAGCCACATCGATTTCCATTAAAAAGAGATTCAGATTCAGCAATGTATTATCAATGATAATTTATCATCAAATCTTATGAGCACAGCAAAACTGCAGGGTTACCACCCAACATCCTACAAGGGCTGAATGAAGTGCCATAGTAGTACATGATATGCTTTGCCCATGAAGCCAATGGTTAACTTAAGCTAATATTGCAGGTTCAATTTGCTGCACTGCAGATCCTTCATCTACTCGCTTTGATTCCACAGGCTCATTCCAGAAACGTCGAGAATGAACAACGCTCACTTCTCCAGGTCTATGCTCGTCTCTGGGTCAGACTGAGGTCGCTTCTCCAGGTCTAGGCTCGGCTCTGGGTCAGAGCGAGGCCTTTTCTCCAGGTCTAGGCTCGGTTCTGGGTCAGAGCGCGGCCGCTTCTCCAGTTCTAAACTCGAATCTGGGTCAGAGCGCGGCCACTTGGGCTCCCGGTCGCCTAGGTGCAGCGACATGGCGAGCTCTTCCTCTGATGGATTATTCAAATTGGCGACAATGTTCCTTGGAGCATCTTGGTCACGGCGCTCAGGTGACATGCCGACAAAGTTTGAGATGAACTGATGCTCTTCCATATCGGACGGGGTGTTGGCTGCACCCTCCCCTTCAGTTGCAGAGCTTGACATGTCATGACGAGGCAGTTGCTGAATTTTGATCCACAAAGGCTCGAATATTTCTTCAGCCTTCGCTTGTGGGATGGCACCCACCATGGAAGACTCCCCAACAGCAGAGTTAACAGCTGCCACGAAAGCATTCCTTTGCTCCTGCACAGCATCTTTATTGTAGATAAATTATGTCAGTTTTTTAGCTCAATGTTGTACTGCCACCAATAACACCTTCTTTCTGATGAATAGGTACATTTTTTAAGAGTTGTTGGCCTTGATTTTGCACAGTAAATCTATGTTCAGAATATCTGGATAACATGGAAATATGAAGGAGAAACACTGACCTTTGAGTGATTCATTGGTTGTGATGAGATCAAGTTCTAGACGATCAAGAAGGCGGCCAAGATCAACCCCGGTAGTCCAATTTTCAGGACCATGCTCACTTGTAAGCTTTATCCTCCCACGGTTTGCTGTTCCACCCCATATTATCCCAATAGGACGTGGTTTCTCCTCATCCTGGCTGGTCAGGATAATAAGGCTTCCGCTATCACCTTCCAAATCAAATGTTTGGCGGTTCTCACCAACAACGAGGAGGTCAGTGAAGAAGCATATTCCTTTCTCATCGTTGTACTCAAGGGCATATGCCATCACAGTCCCAGTTGTGTGACCAGAGCTTCTGCCAACTTTGCAAACTTGCCTCCCTATGAGGCTATTGATAGGACACTGCAGATCTATAACCTTAACATCCCCAATATCGCCGACCTCCCTAACAATAGTCGTGACTGTGGATGTGTCAAAGTCATCAGCAAATGGAATGAATGCGCCGTCAGCTCGTACAAATGTCTCTGCAGATCCATAGCGATATGTTTGGGGATTAGAACAGCACATGCATCATAGAGAACACTAAATAAAAGAAAAAATGTATCAGTTCAAATACATAAAACAAAGTAATTATTACTATTTGTCACATAAAGAGATATTGTTTTGTTACTATAAGTAGTCTAAAGTGCAAGTTGGTACTGTTCTTGCTGACAAAACTATTAGGATAAAAAAGAGAAACCCTGCTTCTTAAACTTCTTTTGTGTTTGTGAGATGCAGCAATGTATTTTATTTTTTGACATGTTTAAGACACTTTCAAATAGACGAAACATGAAGTAGGCATTTCTCTATAACCATATATTCTGCCGCTAAATGCTGCAAATAGTACATGAATTTGAATTCCCTATATCAACCAGATAATTTGTAACTGCTCTACCTGGGTTTGTTCCAGCATAAATTCCATACCAAACATCATCTGTGATGAAAGATGTTGCCCTTTCGACAGCTCCAAGATAAATACCAGGCCCAAGATTGGGTGGCAATGGGTGAAACATCTTCTGGTTAGGATAGTCCAAGTCAACTGCAACATGCCGGTTCGTGAGGAAACCAACCTGCTTGTTGCTGGTGCGCCGTTTCACAATTGCACCCAAAGTTCCAAAGGTATCCTGGCTTGCAACCTGAAAAAACATATGGAGAACTGTGACGAGGAACATTCAGAAGCATGCCCTCTTGAAATATTCATTGCACCATGTTCTGCTTTAACTTCTGGAGTAGATAGTTCATACTACATGTTTTGAAAAGAACTGACATGAGAAACTGTATGTGTGTTATAGAGACAGGTGATGGCTACATTTGTGTGGGGTCCAAACTATTAAGCTTCATATGCCAATTTACATGATGCGAGTATCTTGACCATTAAATGACATGACATTCTAGAGTTTCGCAGGGAAAACTACTTCTGATTGCTGATCATCAAAGGGGATTAACTTAAGTAACATCCAGTTAAATGAAGAACACTGGCAGGTTTTCTAGTAGCTGCATTAACCAGGCATCATACATAACAGTGCGAGCTGAAAAGGTAACTATCAGTTCTTGTGATAACATTTATGAGCATCATGCAATTGTATTCATTTTCTGATAGTAAAAACCTAAGAGTTTTGATAAACAGAAGAACTGTTTCTGCATGTTTTTGCCAAATACAATGGAAATACATGGTAGCATCACTGCTTAAAGAACATGACATTTAGGGAAATCAACCAATGAAAAAGACAGCATAGATGTGTACCTGAGAGCCTGAACCAATATATTCATCACTGCCACACAGCTTATTAACAAGCTCACTGAACATCTGTTCTTTAGGAGTTGGAGCCGGTGCACCATAGTATGAAAATTCTACAACATCAACATCACACCAAACACCTCCTGGTCCCTGTAATGACTCAACTAAGTGAAATATATCAAGCCCATGACAAAACCAATCTCAACTATGAAAACAAGCTTGTCCAGTTATCTAATATACAGAAACGAAGCAAGGTTTCCCTACCGCAAGAATTGCAGGAAGGCATTGGTTCGGATTAAGCCATTTTTTGTGAACCTTTCGAGCAACAAAGACGATAATGGCGGGGATATCTGTCAGAAGCCCTTTTGTAATGCGGAATCCCACTGCTGTTCCGAGGCTGAAACGCCTCAAAATCTTGCTGTGGAAAGCTCTTATAGTCATCAAGTCAAGCAAGCTATTTGCTTGCTGGCCCTTGGGCAACCGTCCAGGGAGCACCGGCAGTAGCCCTTTCTGGAGGTTCCCAAAGTAGTTTGCCCGTCCCTCAGCTGCACAATGCTGTAGGTTTGATGGCGGCCATAAGAAGTAAGCCGCGCTGTTTTCGGTGTGTACGCATCCGGAGGCAACTGGTTGCATCGACGGAGAACAAGGGAAGGCCACGTGATGATGACAATGCCCCTCGACGTCAGGCGACGACTCTTCCGATTGCGTTAAACCTGAGAGCTGCAGCCTGTCATCTGAAGGCTTCATTGTGTCGAACAGGCGTAATGGATAGGTGAAGCTATGGACCTAAAAATGAGAGCAAACAAGTATGAAAACATTATCTTTCAAGGCTAATACCCTAAGGTAACAATGTCATGGAAGCCAGCAATCTTGCAAATGTGTTTTTGCACTCTATAGACTTACTCCTGATAGGGAAATCTAAGGTAAAGTGTGTGAGTGTAGCTAGCATCCAAGATATACACAAGTGAATAATCAACAAGTGGTGGAGTAGCCTGATATTCTTGGGATCAGGTTCTGCAAGAATTGCAAGGAGAACCAGGCAGACAAAGCAGGTAATATTGTAAGAGGAATCCTCTGAAGGGAGAATATGGCTCATATTGTATATTCTAATATTCGTATTGCGCATTCGCCGCAGATAATATCACGAGAGGAATCTGCAAAAGCCATTGTTGTTCTCTAAAGGCAGGGCACGAATTCCCTCTTTTTAAACGCGGGGAATGTGCATAAATCCACATGACAGCTACTTGCAATGACAACAGAAATATCGGCGCAAAGGGTAGGACCTACAGAAAATTCAGTAGACGGGCACTGAAAGCGTAGTTGGGCACTGAAAGGCATCATATTCTTGAAAGAGAAAAAGCATAATCGAAAGGGGTGGAACAACACACCGACAATAGATTGAGGGAAGAAACAGCAGGCACTCTTCTTGTTCTAACCAAGAGCAGGCCTCGAATCAGTGTTACTGGAGCATTGCTACTCTCCTGGTTCTGCTAGATTAGAGCTAGTTACAGCCTTACAGGGCAAAAGTGGGCGGTAATCGAACGGATAATTCTTGAAACCAGGAGCTAACTCTCCGTGGCAGTTGGCACCTGAAGCACATTAGCAGCACGCTTGTGCTTGGCGCGATCGAACTCAAGAAGGGGGAGAGGAGAAGGAGCTGTTACTGTGCAGCATCAAGAACACAAGAACCCCACTTCACATGGAACCTAGAACAGACTAACCAACGAACCATTAAGGAGCTCCCAGGACGAGGAATTAACACAATCCCGTTTACCCCGCAAAAAAAATGCAAACCACGAACCGCCGAAAGATACGGCCGGTGAACAGAAAGAAAAGAAAGCCCCAACAAATCGACGAAGAAGGCGGCGGCGCCGAGATCCCGCCCCCACGGGCCGTCAGGATTTCAGTCAGCGGAGGGAGGCGCTCACCTCGGACCGGGGAGCAATGGCGAGCCGCCGCAGCCTTCCTGCCTTCCCTCGCAGGTCGCTGCGCTATCTTCTCCCCGCAGCAGCGCGGCTGCCGCCCATAATTGGTGTAGAATCTCCCCCTGTACTCTGAGGACGGGGGCAGGAGATGCCAGCTTTGCAGTCTCCCACCCCAGCCCCCCTTCTCCCTGGCTGCCGTATGGCCACTCTCTAGTCTCTACTGTTCGAGCATGCGTGCGCCGCACAAACACCGCACACGAAGGGGCTGGCTAGAGAGAGGAGGAGGGGGAGGCGCTGGGACTGGGAGCGTGGGAATCTAGGGGGGAGCTAGGTGGTGGTGATCATGGCGTGGTGGTCACAGAATGAGTTGAGATGAACATCGAATGCACTGTGGCGCCCGTGGTGATGTGTCGATGCCTGTGTCGGGTCGGAGCTGTGGCTGCATCGTCGTCCATGTCGCACGGTCACACGGACGGCCCTGATCGCTTCTGCCAGGGTTGAGGAGACGTGGCCCTCTGCCCGCCCATCGATCTTGGGGTAGGTTAGGGTTTAGGAACGGCTGAGTGATTCTATGGTTTCCCCTCCAAACAAAATTGATAAGAAACTTAACATAATCCATTATAATTGTAGCGTTTCTTCTCGGGTGATTTTTGCATGCACACAAAAAATTTCAAGGCGAGGAAAATCAGCGCCTTGGAATGGACGCACCTTCGTCCACCGCGGAGGGTGCCTCGCGCACATATCCGACGCGAGGCTTGCCGAGGAGGTGCACCTCGCCGAGGGCCGTGCAGGAGACTGTGAGGGGTGCTCGCCGGGGGTTGCTGTGTTGCGCGAACGACCCTGTCTCTTGTGGCCACCACGGGAGCGCGAGATCGAGATTGACAGGAATCCACAACAAATCTTGAATCAGAAAGCGAATCGGACAACAAGGGTGTGCGGTGTGCCGCTAGCGGGAGCAATGGCGGAAGCAGCGGGGATACATGGAGGGACATATCTTTTTTTTATCCCTTAAGCAAACTTTCAACTAACAGTGACCCTTCAAATAAATTTCGGCCAGATCTGGCCCTTCTCCAAAAACTCCATGGCCTTGGCAAGACAATTACGAAGTCCGCGGCTGAAGTATCCATACAAAAAAAATCAAGATACGCCCCCTAAATCTAGTTAGATCATTCGAAGTAGACACACATCGGAGGAATCCCAGTCTCTCTAGCCCACCCATCCGCCTCCCATCACACCAAGTATGTCCGCTCGGTCCCCAAGCTTGGCTCCGAGAGGATGTCACGCCTCCGACTCTGATGATCTTGATGTCATGAAAAATAAAAACGATGATGAGCTCTACGTGCGACTTTCATGTGAGGGCGCACCGATGGAGGAGGGGCCCGAGTAGTGGACGGGCTCGAAGGACGGTCTATGCGTATCCTAGATGGAAGTCGACGACGGTACTGATTGGAACAAAGTCATGTTCGAGAATGAGGAGGCACTGTCGTCGCCACCTGAGGCATCACCTCTAACAATGATCGTCATCGATTTCGACGAAGATTAGATACCCTAGTTTAGGTGTAGATTTATGTTAAGTATATTTTAATGTTTTAGTTAAGTTTAACTTATGTTGCAGTTTGAATTTAGAACTACTTTTATAATTAGCGGAAATCCACTTTGGCTCACAAGTGCATATGCTCCTGTTATTGTTCTCAAATTAGAAAAATATGAAAACACTTCGAAAAAATCTGAAAACAATTGGGCACAAACATATACAAGTTTTCAACATTCGTGCTAAATTTCAAAATGACACTTTCTGTGGACTGTGCAAAAAAGACAAAATCTTTGCCCGAAATGAGATTTAAAAATAAATTTTTCAAAGCACATATTTTGTGTTTTTGCACAGAGCACAGAAAGTGTTATTTCATTCCGAAATTTTGCACGAATGTTTAAAACTTTTATATGTTTGTGCCTATTTTTATTTCAGATTTTTTCAAAATGTTTTCAGAGATTTTAAAATTTGAAAACATAACATGAGCATATGCACCGAGAGCTAAAACGCATGTCTCTATAATTAGTTTGAATTGGGTTATTTTTTATTTATATTCCGACGACTACGATGATTTTCTCACCACTTTGTATCGCTTCAGCCGTCTGTAGATTTATTTATAAAGCGTGGCAAAATCTTATTTCGAGGATAGATCTTGAGACGATCTCGGAGCCTTTACATATTTTATAGGTAAAATCCAACTATTTGGGTTCTTCCGGGTGACTCTAACCTCCTAGAAGTTTCCATAATTCCGTACAGTCAAGATGAAGGACTTGGAGGCGGCTTTTGGTTTGAAGGAATAACGAGGAGCTCATATTTGTTTCCTTATCTACACACGAGAGTGGTGTGTGATATGTGTATTTTGCAACATAACTTTATAGATTTATAGAGGTAGCACATGTCCTTCTCGGTTATCATTTCATCCATATTGAACATATTTTATCAAACATTAATGTACCTTAAGGGGTAATGACACATATACATGTAATCTAAGGGCATCTTAGTGTAAAAGCTTATATTTTCTTGTGTGATTCCATCACCTAAGGCTGACCACAGTGCGAGTAACTTAGATAACATCACACATTAAAGACAAATTTGTTTATGTGACATGTAATTAATGAGTAGAAAGGCGTTTGTGGTAACATAGTATGTTAATGTAACATCACACATAACGAGATAAAATGAGTCTGCAACCTAATAAATATAAAATCTTGCATGACACCACACATAAGTTACTCCCCACTATAAAGGTAGTAACATAGCCTAGTAATATATGCAATCTATGTTACTCTCCATTGTGACCAGCCTTAAAGAAGAGAAACACATGTTATTAAAAGAGTTCGCATGATGTTTGTACAACAATTAATGCTCAAGCTAAAAATGATCATATTTATCATGGTGATGAAAGAAAATAGGAAAACATGTGACGAAATGAAAACATCTCGTGCAAAGGAAGGCAAAAGACACCCTTAGACATGAAGATATCATCTTTACCAAGACACACACACCCAGATAAGAGACCAAAGTCTATCCTTCCTCTTCTTTCTATCTCTTTGAACCCGACAATGCATGGTTTCTATCTTTAAAAGAAACAATTTTGCTAAATCATTCTCTTGAGATTTGATTTCCTTATGTCTAAGACAATGAGATTTACTCATGTCAGAGGGAATCAAGATTAGTTAGCACTATCAAAAAATATATCTGTACACTTAGGTGCAAAAGGAATGAGAAAGACTAATGTCACAAGATGTACTTACATATAATAACACGAAAAAATTACGAGCACGGATACGGTGTGCACATGAGTACATGATTGTAGAGACGTAAACGAATCGTAATGGATCAGATTTTACTTGTAGCGTATCATCTATCATTTATTTTTGTTGGATGCAAATTATGTTGGACACAGGCTCGGACCAAAATGGTGGGGTAGATTTGAAGTTTTTTCCCTTTATTTGTTGTCGATGAGATGGTGAGGGATGGGGACGTGGAGCTTGTTCAACTCATCCTGGTTCAGTTGCCTTGAGGGGGAGGTGGAGCGCGTGCGCATCGCGTTCCGGAAGCTGGCCCCTCCGCGCTCTGCTGTTGGTCCGAGCTTCTTCTTCCTTCAAGATGGAGGATCTTCAAGGACCCGGATGCAGGAATTCCTCGCCGACGCCGCCCCAAGTGGCATGTTCCCCGGTGGTGGTGCATGCGCCTGGACCTGAAGGTCGCGCGGATGTGGGGGAGAAGACTAGGGACCTAATCGCATTTTTATCTTTGCCTCAAGGTCTTTTTTTTAAAAATGCGAGGACTTGGCTGCAATTATTTATGTTCCTAACTATTTTTTGAATTATTCATACTGTCGGACTATTTTTTTTAGAACAAAGACCGAAAACGGCCCGGCGATAAATTAATAGCGCCAGTCGGCGAGAAAGATACACAGTGCTGAACCCAGCATACAACACAACCTCGCACACACACAAGGAACAGAAACTACTAGGCGATTACAAGTGAACTCCGAAGAACACCGCCACCGTCCACACAAGGTAGACAGGCTCACCCAACCCCTCAACGGGCCGCCGAGGAGACTAGGACGAAAACCATCGCCACTGACCACAAAGCAGCCATGCTCAACAAGGGGGCCACAGAGAGACGCCGGTGAGATAAGGTGAGCGCCGACGAGCACCGCCACTGACCACAGCAGCTGCAGACAGGCACCAGGTAGCTCCATACAAGAAACGCCGATGTGCAAAAGGAGTTGTAGACCTTGCCGGAGAGAGCTTGGAGAGAAGGTTGCCACGGCAAACACCTCCCAACCTCTCCGGAGAGCAACAAACCATGTACTCCAAGGCGGGGTCTTCAAGAAGAGAGCGACGCCAAAACGCCGCCACCGCCCGACCCAAAGGTCTAAGATTTTCATCCGGAGCAAAGAAGGACCAAGAGGAGCCACTACGACGCCTCCAAGGAGGGAACGGCGTCCACGGACGTCGCCGCCGTGGCCCGAGAAGATCCCAGTCAAGGGTTTCCCCTCGGCGTACACTCTCCGCCTTCTACACAGGACACCATATGTCGCCAAGACGACACCGACACAACTGCCACGCGCTGTTGCTCGCCAGCAAACCTGCCGCCCACACAGCTGAGGTCGCCGGCCAGCACCCGAGACATTGGCTCGCCCGCCAACCAAGATGTCTCCCACCTTCCAGGGCCGCCGCCCCGGCATCCCAACTCTGCGCACCGCGAACTGAAGGAAGACCGAAGCCGCCACCACCCCAAGAAGATCCCGGGCAAGGGTTTCCCCTCGGCGTACACTCTCCGCCTTCTACAAAGGACACCATATGTCGCCAAGACGACACCGACACCACTGCCACACACTGTTGCTCGCCAGCAAACCTGCCGCCCACACAGCTGAGGTCGCCGGCCAGCACCCGAGACATTGGCTCGCCCGCCAACCAAGATGTCTCCCACCTTCCAGGGCCGCCGCCCCGGCATCCCAACTCTGCGCACCGCGAACTGAAGGAAGACGGAAGCCGCCACCACCCCAAGGAGTGCGGACATCGGTCGAAGGCACGCGAAGACTGGCCAGCGGCGGCACCCAAGCCGCCACCCTGGACCCGAGAGAAGAGCGCCTCCGGCAGATCGACAACCAGCAGCCCCCTGGCTGCCGTCGACCTCAGATCTGGTGGTGGGGTCGATGGGCTCGAGCTCGGGGCCCCTGCCCCGACCCGAACGCACTGCGGCCAGCGACCGAACGCCCGACCACCACCACCCAACCCTCCTCGCCATGGCCTCCAGTCCACCGCGCCGTCGCCAAGATCCAAGGAGGTTCCTTCGACCCCAGCCTATCGAGAGCAGAGCAGCGCCGCTCGCCGCAGCCGCAGCCACCACGAGCACGCCAGAACCGCGCAGCCACCACGCCGCCGACAAGCAGCCACGCCGCGGCGCCCCACGCCCAGCGTCACGCCCCCACCGGCCGCGCCGGCCCGCGCCGTCACCATCGAGCAAGGGGGAGAGAGATCCCCGCCGCCGCCAGCGCCGCCCGGGCTTTGCCCGGCGACGCCCTCCGGCGGCGGCGAGGGGGAGGGGAGGCAGGGAGGAGGCCGAGTGTTGCGGCGGCTAGGGTTTCGCCCCTCCGCTCGCGGGAGCGGACGGGACGAAGATTTTCTCCATCCCAGAATTCGATAAGAGGGAGAGATGGACGTGGAGAAGGTGACGGACTATTTGCTGCAGTGGTACGCCTCACCAGTTCTGGCTTGGCCCAAAACGGGGCCGCCAAGCATAGAACCGCGTGCATGTGCAACTGGCCAGCCCCGCCCCGAGTATGCATGGTACGCCATCGATCGACCACAGCCTGCCTTTTCCGTCTCTGAATGGGCGGCGATCGATCCGGCCGAGGCTGCACGGTTGGCCCCATGGCGAGGACATCTTCTTCCTGTAGACAGACAACGCCGGGACGCTGCCGCCGCGCGCGCGCGCCCCCACTCTCTGCTACCTCGTCTCGTGGACGCAGGCGAGCCACGTCTCGCCATTTTAGTACACTACTAGCTTCCTCGGCTCGTACGTGAGTGACAGATCAGATAGAGTTAAGCCGGATCCTGCTGCTCTGCATCATCGTGTGTGTAATTAAGAGTGACTGAAGCAAAACACAGTGATGTTCAGTGTATTTGTAGTGAGAGAGGACGGGCAGTCAAGTTTTCTTCGTCCATGGATGGATGCACGACCACAGTACAAATGGGTCCGCGAGAAGAGACGAGGGAGGGCACAGCAGGGTGGGAGACCACGCGTACCAGCTGAGCTGCCTCTGCCTCTGTGTTTGACGGACCACACGTACTGATGATGGTAACCTCCAGGATTCAGATCATCATGGCTTGGCGCCAACCCCGATCGATGGAGGGAGGGCATCACGGAACAGTACGCGCCACGTTTTTCTTCCTTCCTAAACCCCGATCGATGGTCCCTCCTCTCCTTGGCGGCAAATTCCGAGCTACTACTACTGGCCTAGTGGCACTGATGTTACTCTTATGTTACTCCCCATTGTGACTAGTCTAACTGGAACAACACTTTGTGTCCGGTGTCAAAACCTGTGGTCTAGCCTTCACTACTCGATGGGACCAGTCACCGACACATTGCGCCATCTCATTGTTAAAGGTTTCGTCTTTGTGTCGTGTTATGCACTTAAATGGTTGGACCCAACATCCATGATGAAGATCCTTGTTATGTCCTTGATTGGCTTGTGTGCATCTATATCTACAATGCAGAGCTTGAGAAAACCAGAGCTTTCATTATCTACAAAAAAGACTAGTGGAATTCGGCGCGTCGGCACGCCGCGCCCTTGGTGAGAAATTTTGTTGTCATTTTGGTTTGTTGATCAATGTGTATATTTATTAGAAGCAACAGTAATATTTCGTTTAGTTAGTTTTAGAGGATTGGATATATGTACGCTATTTTTGGGGAATAGTAAAGAAATTGGGAGACGATGTTCGCAGAAGGAAATGTAAGCTTAGTTTAGAAGGTTTGCGAATTCGAAAGTCAGTTGTCATCGGGAAAAAATGTAAGCGAGTTTGAAATAGACCCGTCGGGATTCGAAATGTTGAAATTCGTCGGAATTTGTTGTGTGGAGTATCCCCAAATACATAGCGAATTGAAATGTTAAAATTTTATTTTCGCATTAATAATTAATTTAAGTTCATAGTCAGAGGAAATAATTTGTATTAGCATTTATTAAATTCAGTCCATAATTAGAGGAAATGAGTTTGTATTTGCTCTAAATATCCATCTAAGCAAACATTTTTTAAAATTTAAGTACACAATTAGAGAGAGTTCAGCCATATTACCTTCAATATGTTAACTAAATCGAAATGATAAAATATGTTTTTATTTTGCCATAAATATTTTATTTAACTTTATAATCAGAGGAAATACATTGTGATTATATCAAAATGTTCACTAATTTTAGCATTTATTAAATTAAGTTGCATATTTGGAGAGATTTCAGTTATATTACCTCTAAATATGAACCATTTTGAAATGATATAATATGTTTGTATTTTGCCTTAAATAGGTAATTTAACTCTATAAACAGAGGAAATACATTATATGGGCATTTATTAAATTCAATCTATAATGAGAGGAAATGAATTTGGATTTTCTCCAAATATTCACCGATTTAAAATCTTTAAAAATGTTTGCATTATGACGTAAATAGTTAGAATCATTTTTCTGATCATTTTGATATATTTTTCATATTTTTCTGATAGATAGATCTATTTGCTCTAAATATCCATCTAAGCAAGCATTTTAAAAATTTAAGTACACAATTAGAGAGTTCATCCATATTACATTCAATATGTTAACTAAATTAAAATGATAAAATATGTTTCTATTTTACCATAAATATTTTATTCAACTTTATAATCAGAGGAAATACATTGTGATTATATCAAAATGTTCACTAATTTTAGCATTTATTAAATTTAGTTGCATATTTGGAGAGATTTCAGTTATATTACCTTTAAATATGAACCATTTTGAAATGGTATAATATGTTTGTACTTTGCCTTAAATAGTTAATTTAATTCTATAAACGGAGGAAATACATTATTTGGGCATTTATTAATTTCAATCCATAATGAGAGGAAATGAATTTGGATTTTCTCCAAATATTCGCCGATTTAAAATATTCAAAAATGTTTGCATTATGGCGTAAATAGTTAGAATCATTTTTCTGATCATTTTGATATATTTTTCATATTTTTCTGATAGATAGATCCAAAGTTATTGATTTTGTAGTATTATTCATTTTCTGTAAATTGTTTAGATTAAATGGGCCCACCGGTCAGTTTTTTTAATATTTTCTTTAAATATGTCCCGGGAGAAAAAAAAGAGCACTGACAGGCCGGGCCCACGCTGACACCGCGACGACGTCAGCAGTGGCCACGACGGGCACGACGAGATCGCCGGCGTCGATCCAGCGCGAGCTGGGACGCGCGGCTGGGCGCATCGGACGCGCGTGGACGCGAGGTGCTCGGAAGCGGCGCCGCCGCTTCTATTTGGTCGCCGGAGCGTCGCCGGCGACGTGAAAATGCGGCGGTCGGATGGCGCGCACGGCGGCGTCGATTCCGGCGCGCGTCGGCCGCGCCAGCACGCGAGAGTTGACGGAGAGGGAGAGGAGGCGGCGCCGGAGTTCTCCGTGTGAGTCGATCTGAGCGGGGAGGAGCAGAGCGGCGGCGGCGCGCGTCGGCGGCGGCGCGCGTCGGCATCGCGCGGGAGGAAGAAGGAAGGGGGGGGGATGTGGCCGCGTTTTTCAGCGAGGTCCCTACGGTTTCTGGAAATTTCAGAAAGGTCCATCTACGTGGGGAGGTTTGTGCTACAGAGCAATTTCTGGTTTTACGGGGGTTGTTTTTGTAAAACGACCAGACGGATCGTCAGATCGAAGATCGACGACGCGGAAACGTGCGCGCACTGTAGATACTGTAGGTGAATAGTGACCGTCGACGTGGGCTAGCTGAGGGATCGCTGAACGGGAGCGGTTTTATTTATAGATAAATAGGATGACTCCAATTTGATGATCCTTCGCCATGCAATACCCCTAACCCTAATCCAAACTGAAGAAGTTGTTGGTGATCTCAACGAGATAAAACAAAAAAAAAAAATAACCAAAGAAGAGTATAAGAATGGGTGAAGCCAAAATAAATAAAATGATCATGCAAACCATATACGAAATGCATCAACCAATGCAGATGTCGGGGATTCCCTTTATATCGAGAAAAAATGCAGCCCGCACACTAGCAAATACTGTTTGGTATCCCACAGGGTTTCGTCTTTTGTGACTTTCATATGCGGTTTTCTGAATCCAAAAAGGGATATAATCCTCCCTAACAAAATATGCGACCACACTCATCAATATGCATGACAATGTGGTTGTGTGCCGCCTTTCCCTGTCTTCTTGCATTCATTCGATTCAGTTTTGGCAACGATGAGTGCAAGTTGAAAACCTTGGACTCATCTTGATATGTTATTTGATTATCATAGGTAAACTGTGCATGGCATGTGGTATACTTTGGCTTCACCGCATATGTAGGCTTTAAAAAATGGCATTTATTCCTTCAGCCTTTTGTCATCCATCTTTCACCTTTTCTCCTTTCTTCTCCAGAAAGTTCACTTGCACTGTGTTTGGATGTGAGAAACATGGACTCGGAATTGGAAATCTGGAATCTTTGGGCTGATTCCGCCGTTTGGAGTGGCGTAGGAATTGGAGGCTGGAAACTCGATCCAATTCCACGGGAGACCCGCCCGCACGCGCGCCCACTCGAAATCTTTCCGAGCCGCGGAGCTGGGAAACGCTGGGAAAGTTTTCTCCAGGCCTTTGCTCGCCCCCGTGCCTCTTCTCGCTCGCCCCACCGCTCCACTCGCTCGCCCCCGTGCTCTTCGCTCCCTTCCGGCGACGGCGCGGCGCTGGGACGTCTCCCTCCCTTCCCTCGGCCTCCTCCTTACCCGCTTCGCTCGCCCCCAACTTCGTCCGCCGCGGCGCGGTGCATCTGCTGGTGCGAGAGGTGGAATGGGTGGTGGGGCGGGGGAGACGAAGACGGGCGCGTCGGCGGAGAGGCGGCGCGCTCCCGCGTCCCCCTGGATCTGCCGCCTCTTGTACTCCCTCGCCTCGTCCCTGCCCGCATCTGCCGCCGCCCCCGCTGCCGCAGGCACGGCGTCGGCGCGGATCGGGCCCTGCGCCACCACGGCAACCATCTCCCCGCCGATCGCGCTCCGGCAGCAGCAGCAGCGCCGCCCGTGATCGAACTCGCGAGGAAATCGAATCGGGGGACTCCTCTCTGTATTTTCTCCACCGTTGCTCCCTCCTAATTTTTTTCTATCTCTGAAAATTGCAGTCCAAACAGCGGAATTGGAAACGGAGAGCAATTCCTTTCCATCTGGGAAATGGAATTGCTAGTCCACATCCATTTCCCAGAAACTTTCACACATCCAAACATAGTGTTGGGGATCTTGTGAAGGAGAATCATGTGGGTCTAGTGCACTTAGTTTATTCAACCGAAACTTTTGTTTTTGTCTCTTGAGACAACCAGGGGTTTCTTGAGCTAATCCCCATCCTACCCAAATAAAAAAATAGCTTCTTGATTGTGTCCGTCAGTACCCTCCTAACCATTCATTATCGACCCTGCTAGTGGTAGGGGTCAGGATTACACGTTGCAGAGCTTGGAAAATCAGACAGGAGACTATTCCATGGCAGAATAGGTTAATAAATTGCTGTGGCCGAAGGATAGAAAGCTAATGGACTTTACTGAGCCAAATTCAGTAGTGGCTCCCGACCACTAGTGTGCCCTTTTTTGAAAAAATTGAAAACCATATTTTTTAGGTTTCAAAAATATATGCGACTTGGTACAAAAATACATATACACATTATGTATGTACGGCAGAAGTTTCGTTCAAAAGAACCTTATATTTTAGGATACACAAAAAAAAGAAATTTCTGACAGATTCAACGTACTATTTTCCCTTTTTGGTGATTTTGTTATTTTTATATAGCTCGCAATACAACTTTTTGCACCGAAAATTGGCACATACCTAGAAAACATGCATATGCATCATAGGAATTTCTTTTGGACTTTTTTCAAACTCAAATTTAAAATTTTCAAAGAAAAATCCACCAGGGCACACTGGCGCTCGGGTGCACCAAGTCTGCACTCGTTAGTGAGTCACTAATGACTGCGACTCTGCGACCATACACAGTTCGTCAAGGCTTTTCAGACCGTTTAATTGTTTTGCCCGGGGACGCCAACCCTTAACAGTCATCCGTCACAATTTCGATTCATTCTTTGGCAGCGATGAGTGCAAGTTGAAAACTTTGGACTCGTTTTCAAATGATATAAGAGATATCATTGGTAAACTGTACATGGCATGTGGTATTCTTTGGCTTCACCGCATATGTAGGCTTTTAAAAATGGCATCTATTCCTTCAGGCTTTTGTCATCCATAGTTTCTTCAACCTGAACTTTTGTCCTTCGAGACCAGGGGAGGGTTCTTAGAGCATCTCCACTCGCGGCGCCCAAACGGCCGACCAAACGCCTTTGGGGCGTGCCGGACACAAAATCGCCCCACTCACGGCGGCCAAACGCGAATTCGGTCCGGCGCGGCCCAGTTTTGTGTCCGGCACGCCCAGCCCACGCCCTCAACTTGGGGAGGCTTGGGGCGGCCCCGGACGGAAGGAAACGCGACGCCACGTCGGCCTCCGACGCGCGGGCCACGCCTGGCAGTGAGACAAGAGGCTGCATTAATGCCGGGCGGCGTCTTGGTTTCCCAGCCGGGCGCAGCGACGCGTCGCTTCGCTCTGCGGCGAGGAAGCGTCTGCGCCACGGCGGTGTCAATGCAGGCGAGCCGTTAATGGTGTGGCAGGCGAGCCGTTGGACGGCCGGAGTTAAGGCGACCTCATCCGTTCGCCTCCCCGGCCGCTATATAGAGCGGGTTCCTCGCCGTCTCCACCATCTCACACAGCCATCTCCATCCCACACCTAGCCATGGCCTCTCCCCGGCGCGCCGCGGAGGAAGAGAGACGAGCGCAGAGGGAGGCCCGTCGTCGCCGCCGTGACAGCCAGGTTTGGCAGAGCGCCATGGCTCGCCGCGGCTGGCCATCGCAGGAGGCAGGCTCGTCGGCCGTCAACGCTCCGCCACCTCCTCCACCGCCTCCTCCGCCACTGGCGAACCAACTCACGGAAGCCGAGACGCGCGAGCTCGTCCGCACTAACACGCCGGTGCCGGCGAACTGCGTCCTCCCCGAGGGATGGGCCACGAACCCAGTGCACGTCCCCGTTGCACCCATGCTGGCCGGCCAGGCGCGGCTCGACTACGTCGCCTCGTGCATGGGGACGATGGCGCCGGAGCTGCACGACGACCCTAGGTTCGAGCCGAACTCGGCGTACTGGGACAAGCAGGTCGAGCTCGAGCACGCCTACCGCCTCCACTCCTTCGCCCCCAAGCCGCCTGCGGAGTGGCTCAAAGACTCCGACGACGACTCCGACGACGACGGCCTCACCAACACCACCGACGAGGACTTCGCAGCGGGCATGGAACGGGAGAGGGTTCGCTACGAGGCGGTGGAGCAGGCTCGTCGCGCAAGATCGGAAGGAGGCCGCGTGCAACCTCCTCCGCCGCAACCTCAACAAGAGGCGGAGGAGGTTGACGGTGATGATGACGGCTTGGAGGACTGGCCGCCGACGCCGGAGTGGGATCCTGGCCACATGCAGCTCGCCATCGAGGCCGACAAAGCCTCTGCCGCCGCCACCGCCTCCGCCGCCACCACCTCCAGCTCCGCCGCCACCACCTCCACCACCGGCTACTGCCTCTACTCGAGCTGCCGCCGGGGTCCTGTGCTCGCCGCCGCAAGGGCCGGTGCCTGCCCCAACTGCCGGTGCCCGGCGTGCCACCCTACTTACTAGATCTAGTCTAGGTCTAGATTTAAATTTGAATGAATTATGTTGGTTTGAATGAAATTTCAATGAAATATATGCATTTTCGTATCAAAATTTCATATTTGAATAAGATTTGGGCGTCGCGAGTGGGGAGCGAGTGCGCCAAATGGACAAGGTAGTCCGGACGGCGCCCAAAGGGCCTGTCCGGACGGCCTTTGGGCGCCCATTTAGGCGCCGCGAGTAGAGATGCTCTTATGCTAATCCCTATCCTGCCCAAATAAGAAATAGTGATTAGTACAGCTTCTTTATTGTGTCCATCCCTAACCATTCGTCTATTGACCCTGGTAGGGGTCAGGATTACACGTTGCAGAGCCTGGAAAATCAGACAGTAGACTATCCCAAGGCAGAATAGGTTAATAAATTGATGTGGCCGGAGGAAAGCTTAATGGACTTTACTGAGTCACTAATGACTGCGACCATACTCAGTTTTTGAAGGCTTTTCAGACAGTTTTATTGTTAGCCTGTGGACGCCAACCCTTGACAGTCATCCGTACACTTGTGCTGGGGTCTCTGAAACTATCTATTAAATCATGCTAGTACTATCAAGCATTAGAGCACTACTGAAAAGGCACCAGTTTGAGCTAGTTTCCAAAGAAAAGAAAAGGCGTCACTACCGACATGCACGTGGGACCAGGGTCCACACGCCACTCACGTTGTGCAACTTGTGCAAAACGGTGTGCTTTGCCGTGGCGTTTATCCAACCGTCGCCTGATGAACCAAAAAGAACTTGTCAAGTAGACATCACTGTCGCTTGTACCTGCAAAATGTACTCCGTATATACGACCAGATTCATGTGCTCGTATCATATGGCCTCCGAATGAAAGTGGCACCATGCAGTGAAGTACTCCTAGAATCTATGGATAAATCTGTTTTCATGAGATTTACAGTGACAGAGCTGAGATTAATTTGGCAGACCATATTGATGCCAGGGGCTGAAAAACCTTCTGATCTTGGAGAAAAGAGACACTTCTTGCCAACCAGCAATCCAGATATAGATAAAAATACTGGAGTGACTGCACAGTATAATACAGCTTACACTCCTCATAACAAACCTATGAACAGATTGAGATTTCTGACTGTTTTCCTTTTACAGAGAGAGATGTAGATACAAGCTCACTGACAGCAAAAACCAATCGCATGCACACGGCCTTCTGCACGCAAAGGGTAGGAATGAACAAAAATCAAATCCCTACCCCTCTTATATACCAAAAAAAAAAAACTAAAAGAGAAAACTCATCAAGAGGGGAAACAAAAAAAGAGCTTACGGACTTCCGACTTCTCCCTACAAGTCATCCATCCGTTTTTCAAGCGCAGTCCACCAAACCAAACTATATGTGTTGTTCAGCTAGAGCAGTTTAGGTTCATGGGAAATTGGGAATCGGCTTTAACTTTTAACAGTGGGGTTTCCCATAGGGCACCAGCAGCAGTTTCACAGAAGCAGAGCTAGTATTTCTTCCCAAGGAATACACCAATGATCACAGACAGCAGGGCGACACCGAGGATGAACTTGAAGGCCATGATACCGGAAGGTTCTCGCATTTCTTGCGGCGTCACAGGAGTTGGAGAGACGGTGCCAGGAGCCTGAGATCTGTCGTATTGTTTGTTCTGCGGTGCTAGCGAGTCCAGGCTGAATTCCCGGGATCTCGTCGATACCGCAGCATCCTTTGACTGCAAAAGAGATGATGCTGTTAGTAATTACCGATCAGGGTAACTCAAGATATTTCATAGCATCTTTTTTTCTTTGTCTTGCCTGTTCATCGGATTTGGAATAAGCTAGCTGCAGCTTCTGCTCAAGGTCCTGTACCTTCTTCTCCATTTCAACACTCTTGCTCAGGTTTTGGGTCAGCTTGTTGAGCTCTGTATTGACAAGAGTGAGCTTTTCTCTCTCTTCTTCAACCTGAAAAAAAACTCGCATAAATCAATGCACAACAAAAATATCTGTAGATATATACTTAGAAAGTGTCAAAGCAGTAGGGGGATTAGAGTTTGTAACAACAAAGGCGCATTTTCTGACGTGAACTATGGGTATTGGGTGAACTACCCGCCTTTTTTGTCTGCAAGTATGACTACAACAACCACAAGATTGAAAAGGCTATTTGTCTTAAACATAAACATGTTCTGAAATAGTTTGAGGCAATTATTATTTTTTCCCCAGTATTTCCAAGAAGGCAGCATTTTTCTATCCAACAAGGAGGATAGTTTACCTTCGTCTTGTACTTTGTTTCGGCTAATTGTAGCTGCTGTGTAAGAGTTGTGATTTGTTTCTCCAAATCAACAGTATGTTGTTGATCTTCTTCCCATTTAACTTCCCTCAGAGAAACTTCTTGTTCCTGTCATAAGAAAGACTTGTATTTTAATATTTCCAGAAATATCAAAGTAAAACTTGGTGTGATAAAATACAGCTTCCTTATCTTCATCTCATACAATAATAAAAAATATCTTTTACTGAATTCCATTATCATGCAAGCCTTCGATCATGATGCTTCTGTTCTCAGAGAGAAACAATCCAGCGATAAGCCAGATGCCTCAAACAAGACCGGCTTAGGATTTGAAAGCAAATAAAAGATGGATTTTATCGCGTGATCCTTGATCGTGGATCAATAACACCCATCACTGGCAACAGGTGAACTAGTATTGTAGCATAAAATGGAAACTAAGGTAAAAGCCAACCTTTTGCTTGTAATGGATCTCAGATTCTTGCAGCTGTTGTTTAAGAGCTGATACTTGTACTTCTAGCTCTGCAGCATGTTGCTTCCCAGCTTCTAATTGATCCGCCGAATACGTCTTATACGCATCCCACTTTATCTCCCTCACCGAAGCTTGCTCTTCCTGCCAAAACAAAGGTTTTCATGTCAAGATAAGTTCAGACAATAAAATTTTGACCAAACAAGTTCCTAATCACTTGGATTCTCCTGATTAAACTACTTCACTACATGTAAAAACTGTTGACAACATAGCCATACAAAGATTATCTGCCATGATTTTTTGTATGGTACCAGTTGAGCAGAAAGGCTTGACAGTAAGAAAATAATAGATCCGGCAATCCCTTCTGCATTTAACAGAAAGGCATGGCAATGTACCTGGTTTGCTATGGTATGGTAAGCAGCATCCAGTTCCTTCCTAACTTCCAGCAATTGTTGCTCCAACTCATCTTTTTCTTGGACTAAGTTTGCATGCTCTTGCATCTTGGTTGTAAGTGCTTCACTCTTTTCAGTTGTTTCAACATGCATGGTCTGGATCTGAAAACATTTGAGAAATTATACAGATAGTACTTACAAAATAGGAACCCAAATAGTTCAGAGGGAGATAAATAACAAGTTACCTCCTCCATGTATTTTAGCTCCGACATTGTCATTTGTCTCTCGAGTTTTGAAATGTGCAATTCTTTTTCAGACTTTTCCAAATTCATTTGCTCCTCCAACTTGGCTATTGCTTCGTCAAGCTCCTTCTTTGCAGTTTCATACTTGTCATTCAAAATCTGCTTTTCTTCCAGTGTATTTTGGTACTTGCCTTTAGTTCTTCATGCTCTTCCATAGTAGAAGATACCTGAAAATTGAAAAACAAAATCACTTTGGTAAATAACAACAGAGATTATTTTCTAGCACTTTTGAGTTTACGAAATATGTGATGGTCAGTAAAGAGCTATGTAACGGTATGAGAAACATTTTGAAGCCAAGAGCACTAGGCAGCACTAAACCGAGAACGGCAAAAAATAGAACACTTAATCACCTGGCTTTCTAGTTCTTCTTTGCGTTGAATCATGCCATCGAGTGTTTTATGCAATGAATGAATCTCTTCCGATGACCCCTGCTTTTCTGCTACTGCAGCAGCAAGTGCTAGCTGTAATTCATTCAGTTTGCTCTGATGTACTTCCAACTCCTCGTTCAAACTACTATTTGCAACAATCAAGCTTTCTTTTCTGTATGGAAAAGTTCAACCTTGTTTTGTGTTTCTGCAAGGTGTGCTTCTAGGTTCTTCACTTTGTGCACAGCTTCATCAAATTTAACCTTATGATTTTCTTCATTGGTAGAAGCTTCAGTTGCCTGCTCTTCATAATATCCAAGCTCGATTTCAAGAGCATCCAGCTTCTTGCTCAAGTCTTTAACTTCAGCTTCTCTCTGTGCTATTGTCTCGAGGGCTTCCTGCAGCTTAACTTCAGTTTCTCCATTCTTCGATTCAGCTGCCGAGTGGAGTTCCAAGTTTCTTGTGTGCATCTCAGTCAGGTGTGTGATTGTTCCTTCGTGAGCAGCTAGCTTCTCTACGGCTTCTTCCTTTTCAGCACGAGTGGCGCTAAACCGTTCCTGTAACTCCTCATACATGGCCACCTTAGCAAGCACTTCTCCTTCTAAGTACTCATTCTTATCAGCCAGTGTTTCATACTTGGCTTCAAGAGAAACAGCTTTTCCTTGAAGTCTGTAACTTCAGCTTCTTTATCTGCAATCGCCTCAAGAGCTTCACGCAGTTGAGTCTCAATTTCTGAATTCCTCGATTCAGCAGCAGAGTGGAGCTCCAAGCCCCTTGAATGCTCTTCTGTCAAATGTTTTATTGTTTCCTCGTGAACAGCCAGCTTCTCTGCAGCTTCTTCTTTATCGGAACTCACCGACGCAAATTTCTCCTGCAACTCATCAACCATGACCAGCTTAGCATTGATTTCCTGTTTCAGGGCTTCATTCACATGCATCAAGCTCTCAGTCTCAGACTGAAGTGCAATCAGTCTCTCATTCAAGTCTTGTATTTCTGAATCTTTCTGTCCTATTGTCTCGTGAGCTTCACGCATTTGAGCTTCAACTTCTGCATTCCTTGATTCAGCTGCAGATTGAAGTTCTAAGCCTCTACTGTGCACCTCAGTCAAATGTTCAACCGTTCTTCCATGCTCAGCTAACTTCGTAAGAACATCTTCCTTTTCAGCATGAGTAGAGTTAAATTGCTCTTGCAGTTCATGAAGCATTGCTAGCTTAGCATCAAGCTCCTCTTTCAGGGACTGATTTCCTTCACTCATCGCCGCGCTCTCAGCCAGCGCCTCTTCAGCCTTGACTCGGCATTCGAGACCTTCGTCTTGAGTTCCTCAATGGTGGTCTCATGAGTAGCGATCTCATTTTCAAAGGCTTCAAGCTCCACCTTCATGGATTCCACCTCTTCAGCAGCCGCAGCTGCCTTTTCTTGATAAGATGCCACTTCTTCCTCGGCCAACTTCAACTTTCCAGACAGTTGCTGGCATTCTGTATCCTTCTGAGTTAAATTTTCATTTGCTTGTTGGAGCTTCGTCTCTGTATCTTCAAGTAAAGTCTGGTACAGAGATTCCAGATCAATTTCTTGGAAGTGGCATGTTCAGTGCCCTCCCTCTGTGCTCAAGCTGCTCCTCTGCAGATTTAAGCTTGTCAAGTACTGAGCTTTCTCTAACACCCAGGGTCTGAAGCTCATTCTCTACCTCTTCCATTTTACCTAGGGCAGATTCTAGATCACCCTGTAAACTCTGGACCTGCTTCTCGCTTCCAAATGCGCCAAGGTGGCCTTCTTTGACAGTTCTTCAAACTTCTCCTTCTCTTCATTAGCTTGGCCAACTTCCCAGACAATTCATCCTCCTTTTGGTTTGCTTCTGCCACTAATGCCTCAAGACTTGCTGATTTCTCCTTGTATGCTTCAACTTCCGCAGAAAGTTCATCAACCTTCACACTGAAAGTATTGCATTCATCCACCGCAGCTTTAAGCTCTTGCTCAAGATCTGTGCTCTTCTTCTCAGCAGATGCTAGCTTTGATCAAACTCAGTAAGCTGTAACTTCAGCTTTGTTCAGCAGCACTTAATTCCTGAACTTGAGTTTCAAGCTCTGCAGTCCTCTGTACTGCAGACTCAGCAGCTGTTTTGGATTCAGTGTGCAGATCATCAAGAGATTTCAAATTTAGCTCTAGTTCCTCCTTGTGTGAGTGTGCATCAGAGAGAAGTGATCTTGTTTTGCTATGATCTTCCGCGGCTGGCTTAACTGGGACTCCAATTGCATGTACATGTCGTTCTTATCGGACAGTTGCAGGTTAAGACCAGCAACGGTGTTCTCGACACTTCTTTTTCTTCTCTCAGTTTCTCCAACAATTCTTCTAAATCAAGCACCTTCGATTCTTGACTCTGCACCTTCTCTTCAAGAACTTCCTTTTCCTTCAAGTGTTCTTGAAGTTTTTCTTCATACTCTGCTGTTAGTCCTTCAAGGTTCTTCTTTACTTCAGTGATTTGGATCAGTGAGTCCATAAGCTCTTTCTCTTTTCCGTTTGCAGCTTCAATCACAGATTCAAGACTGCCTGCTTTTGCTTGGTAAGCTTCCAGATCATCGAAAGGTGGGAAACCTTGTTTCTGTACTGTTCAAGTTCTGCTTCAACCTCATTGAACTTCGCTTGTGTGGTTTCAAGCTCCTGTCTTCGGGAGTGTGCACCATCAGCATCAGACTTTGATGTATGAAGCAAGGTCTCCAGTTCAAGACTTCTTTCATGAACAGAATGAGCTTGTTCTTGATGCTGCGAGAATCTGTCAGTCAGATCCTTCATTTCTTGTTCAAGTAGCTGAGTTTTGGATGCAGAGGAATCCAGAGAAGATTGCAACTCATTCATCTTCTCTTTGTATGCCTCTGCACTGTTCACTGCTTCTTCAAGCTGTTTTTCTTTTTCTGCTGAAGTAGCCGCTTCTTGTTGAACGTGCTCTTCCAGCAACTTTACTTGTTCACTTGAAGTGACTAGTTTATTCTCAGATTCGCTGAGCTGTTGCTCAAGATCAGAACATTTCTGCTCGGCAACTTCCACATTTGTGCTAGCCTCTTCCAGATGTGACTTCAAAGCTTCTTCAGCTGCATGCAGTGCCTGAATTTGTGCTTCAAGCTCGAGAATCTTCTCGTTTGCATCCTTAGCAAAGCTTGGGACTCACCATGCTGCTCACTTATAGATTTCAGATTTACCTCCAGTTCTTCTTTATGCGACAATGCTTCTGAGAGGAGCAATTGTGCTTTAGCATGCTCCTCTTCAGCCTGACGCAGCATGGAGTCTCTCTCTGTTAGTTTTGATTCAGTGTCAGCTAGAGTCCCTTTGAGAGTTTCATTTTCATCATTTAATACATCGAGCCCAGACTGCAGGTTCAGTATCTGCACCTGTTGCTTCTCCAGTGTAGTTTCACTTGTCTCTTTTTCCTTCACCTGCTCTTCCAGTTTCATCTCAATTTCTTGCAAACTCAGAATCTTCACTTGTAACTCTTCATTCACGGCTGCAAGTTCAGTTTCTAGTTTAAGACTCTTTTCCTTGAGAGATTCTTCAGATGAGCAATGGAGATTCAACTCTTCTGTGAGCTTACTGATGCTAGCATCCTGAGAGGCAAGCTTCTGCTCCAAATCAGTCACTTGTGATTTTGACAGTTCAAGTGCCTCTTGTACCATCTTGAATTCTGAGACTGTGGTACTCAGTGACTCTTCTACCTGCTGATGGTCGATAACCTTATCTTGATGTCCCTTTATCTCTTCCTGAAGATTGCTAATCTGGTTTTCCATCTCTTTCATGTTTAACTGAGCCTTTTCAAGCATCTTATCAAGTTCTGCAGCCCTCTTCGCCTCCTGTGCAGCATGCAAGCTTCTTTCATCCTTCAGCTCTTCAAGTTTGTGGAGCTTACCAGCTGATAAACCCAACTCAGCCTCAATTTCTTGAATCCTCTTTTTCGAGATTTCAAGCTCAGATCCCATCTCGCTCAGTGATTGTGTTGCATCAGCCAGCTCTTTATCCTTCTCCGTGAGAGATCTTTGTGCTTCTTGTAGAGAACTGTATTGCAGTGCCTGCTTACTTTCTGCTTCTGTCATGTCCTTCATCAATTTTCCTTTTCAGATTCAAGCTCTTCAATACGCCTTAATAGTTCTTCCAATCGTTCTGTAGTTCTTCCATCCTCTTTGAGACTTGCCTTTTCAAAGGTGAACTATCATCTTTAATAGTTCCTGTACTTGCTGTTCTTCCTCCACCAGCTCAAAACCATCGGATCCTGTTCCATCATCGTCTTCATTGTGTGTTCCCTTAACATCTGGATTTGAATTCCCATTTACTAGATGTTCCTGGTCATCATCATGTACCTGAGACATTGGCATTGTCAGAATTCAGCGGCATCTTTGGAGTCTTAATCTAATAATAACCAAGTCAGCAGTGAAACATAAACAAGTCTTCATCGAAAGAAAGTACTACTAAAACTGGGAGATTTTGTATTAATCCTGAGACTCCAAGCATTAGTTTTCATGGAATTTTTTCTAATCTCCACCCACCTTCTAGAATCTTATTCAATGAAGTTGATGCAAATATATAGGACCTTAGGCTGCAAACTATGGTGAACTCTCTAATAGTAATAAACCCCTCCTTAACCAATCACGGAAACTGCTCCACAATTCTCTATACAAAATGTGACAGTATAGTAAAATATAAATGTTTTCTTATGCCCACCAATTATCATCTGCCCAGAAATTCCACATATTCAAAAGAAGCATATTCAAGTAACAGAGACCAATGTAAATGAACTGATAAATTACTGAACAGAACAATATATTCAGTCGCCCACCCAAAATATTTTCAAAAACCATACTTTTTTCCGACGTCAAGAAATTAGTAAGGTGATACTACTTTTTTATTCTCTGCGATACGCGGCAAGAGCTCTGCCTATACATTAAGAAGAGAGAAATAGAAGTTCATCACAACCCACGCAAACCACATGCGGATCACTCCCCAATTGGCAAAACACTTGCCGACCCCGAGGGGTGCAGCACACACATGACCTGACCTAGCTCCTCGAAAGCTAAATAAGCCACCTCAATGTAGGCTTGACGCGTCGCGTTGAAGATCCCCCGTTCTCTCTCCTTCCAAACATTCCACATGACGTAGATGATTCTCCCACTTCTTGCGCGAGCCCTAGCGGAGGTGATACTACTAGAACACGAAAGAAATGTACTAAGAAACTAACAAGAATGTAAACACCACTCAGTTCTGAACGTGCACTAGTTCACAAAACTTGAGCAAATAATGTTTTCCTTACCGGAGTCGTATCAAGAGACTTAAGGTTAGTCGTCTCTCCAGAGGTCACTTCCGCAGCATGTTCGGCCTCCATCTCGGGAGACTAGCCGGTATTCGTCTCTGCAGTTTACAACAAAAAGTATTACCATCAACAGTTGCATATCATGGAAAACAGTGCAGGCATCAAGCTAACGTGCAATGATGCGGTAACCTACAAATGAAAATCTATGGAAGTGATGAAAGCATGCTCAATAAGTTGAACAGTCTTCTGTCTTCCTAGACAGGGTTCTGTGGGGGTAAACAATCGATTTTGTGTACTGACTACTTCAGTACAGACTGGATGATGAAGGATACAGAGAAAAAGGGCGACAGCTAGTAAGATCCAACTATCATTGTTATTTTGGCAAAAAGTAAACAACGAAACACTCTGATATCATTAAGAATTGTGTGACTTCAAGCCATCAGGGACAGGATTACATAATTTACATTACATGCACAGCACAGGGCACACACTAGCACACCGATCTACGGATCAGCAAATAGATGATCGATGATAAAGTTTTCCTTCCCAAACCTCTGGTCCAAGCTGAGTGTACTTTGGAGAGCACGCTCCCAGCTACCAAGCGCAGCAGGCAACAAATAATTCATCAAGCAACCAACCCAGAAAAAGGCAGAAGACAAAAACGACAATTCGTGCCCACACCAACCCTCCCACGATCACTGCCTCCCATCCTATTCCTACCCGAGCAGAGACGTGCCATCCGCAGCACTCGAAAAGTCAAAAGTAATCAATGATTAAGAATAATCTGATGATCGGAGCACCATCGCCGTCACCGGAACAAATCCACCGCCCTCCGCCGAGAAATCGAGCAGGAGCCGACCCAAATGGCGGAAGAGCCGCAGAGCGAAGCAACCGGAGGCGGCAGAACCGAAGCGAAAAAACACGAGAGCGCCGGAATCCACCCTTCCAGGCGGCGGAGCGGCGATTCAGGGAGGCGACGGGGAGCCGCTCCAAATCGAGAGGAAAAGCTCAGATCAAATGGCGGAAGCAGTCAGCAAAGCGGAACCAGAGCTCCCGCGGACAGCCGACGGATCGCTCGCTCGGCAGACGCGATCGGATATTCGGATTCAAAAATATATATACGAGAACTTAGCACTAAATTACGCTAATTAACCCGCCACCCAAACAGGAGCTCACCTCGGGATTAAGGCCAATCGAAGCTCGCGGCGGTCCTTCGCCCTCCTCTGCTCTGCTTTTCCGGTGCTCTTCAAACAGCCGCGGCTCAAATCCCCCAAGAACTGGAGAGAGGGAGGGAGAATGATCGAGAAGGAGTAGAGAGAGAATGGGAGGAGAGAGCAGAGAATCTTTTATATTTTGTCGGGGTTTTGAGAACTGCAATTTCTGGTTTTTTTTTTTTTTTGCGAAACACAGTACAACGCAAGCGCTCATATACACGCGCACACACTCACCCCTATGAACGCACGCACGCACACCCTACCCCTATGAGCACCTCCGAGAGACTGAGTCGGCGGGTCGAGTCTTGAGATTGACGAAGTCACCACGGGCGCCTCGCTGTCGACGGGAACGTCGCCTCCCACTGAAGAATATTCCGCCTTAAATGAGAAACACCAGCGTCAAACCTGGGGTTTGAACTCTGGTGGGCTGGGGGTACAACCACCCACCTAACCATCTTGCCACAGGCAAGTTCTCTGCAATTTCTGGTTCGTGCGTGGGTTTATATATGCAATTCTGCATACGTGCCGCTGAGTTGGCCGGGGCCACCAATAAAGCCGGCGGCGTTGCTAGCCTCACCGACCCGTGCGCTTACCTATTCGCGGTCGCTGCCCGTGGGTCCGAGCGTGCTTGGGCCCACTTGTCGGTGAGAAAATGGGACTAAGCCGTGGGCGGCTGAATTACCAGGTGTGCCACTCAGCGACACGACACCCTGCGCATGTTGGGCGGCGGCGCAGCCGCGCTGGAGCGGTTTTTCGGAGGAATTTTTTTGCAGCTAGAACCCCTGAAGCGTTAATAAACAATTAAAACTGTTGAACGGAACAACATTTTCGATACCTAGTCATGGTCTATGATCAACATTTTTTACTTGCTCAGTTGCTCTCAGCCAAAGGAGAATTTGAGAATTCTCCGCCACCTTTCGTTAGTATTTCACATTTTTGGTATGACAAAGCTCGGACAAAACGTGTTGTCACTGAATTTCCTTTAATTTATTGTTATCTTACCTTAAAGCGGTGTGCGCGAAAAGACAGTTATAAGTGTGCTGAAGATACACAGATTGCAAGGGGGGAAAGAAATGAAAATAAGTGGAGGAAGAAAACATAACACACCAATGGTTCTCAGTTTCCAAAAAAATGGTTCTCAATTAAATTTCAATGAAAAAGAAAAGGTCACATGAAACGTTTTGACATTGAAATTCCATTTCTTTTTCTTATTTTTGAGTGGTATGACAATGTTGTAATGACTACTCCGAAGGTATACAGCAAGCCATATGGGGAAAAAAAAGGGGGGGGGGGGGGGGGGGGGGGGGGGCGGCAATGTGACGAGAAACAAGAAATAAAAAACCTCCAACAAATTCTAACTTGATGGGTCATACAAATATGCTTGAATATGGCACGTAGATAAAAATACAATAATAATTATCCTGATGGCATAAATAAGGGTAATGTCTAGAAAGGACAAAACATCAAACCAACAAATTCTAAGTTAATCTGTTATACAACTATGCTCAACAGATTAAGTATGCTACAGAAATCGAAACACACAAGTCATGCATAATTGTTGTGCATGAAGTTAATTACGCATTAATACATGTTGCATGTCACGCGATGGTTTTATGATACATGATTTATGTTGATGATTGTGTTGTTCCAATTGTATCGAGTCGGTAAAACTATACACAAGTTATCAGACTAACAAAGTGGATATAAACATTGTCGGCCCATAGGGTACCCTTTTAAGTGTTGTTTTTCTAAAGCATTGGAAAAGGTGGTCCAACCCTCTTTTTTCTATAAAAGAAAAAGGACACGGAAATTAAGTATTGCTTACCTGGGCACTACAACAATATGATATTGATATAACTTGGTTTGAAATTTTTGAGATTCCAAATAGAGCTTAAAGCACGAATGACTTTTTCTAGGTCAATAACACAAAATTTGGCTATAGTTTTCACAAGACAAAATGCAATGATAGTCCTCAATTTTTTCATATACCTTTATTTCGTACAAAAAGCAGTATATGTGCAAATAATATAAAATATATAGATTCAAATGAAAATTTCCATGTAACTCACTTTGGGGTATCTACTATTAAATAATGAAGTATATTAAAAATGATAAAGAGGTATATATGATTCACCTATGTGGTATATTGAACGTGAGAGTACATACGCCTAGGAGTACAGAACCATTTTCCTATATATATATATATATATATATATATATATATATATATATATTTATATATATATATATAGTTCAATACATACACTTTGAAAGTATTTACATGTTTAATTTCATGCAATACAATTTTTATTTTGTAAACTTGTCGGGGACTTGTACACACGAGATGATAACAAGCACAATTCATAAGAGCATATCAAAATTATGTAAACATATGAGAATCCACACCATTTATATTCATTGGTGATTACTTTAAGCGATGTTGTTTCAATACGAGCTATAGAGTATGCACATTTTTGTTAAATTTTGACTTGGTAGACAATTTGGATCACGAAAAAAGAAGTAAAGAATAATGTTGTTGGTTCATTTTATACTCTAAATGTTTTTATAAATATGCTTAGTTAGTTATGCACTAGAAACCGCTATTGAGATATTTGTTAGCTCATATTATTTGCAAATCATTATCAGAAATATAAATTATATAGATTATGAATTGAAGAAAAAATAGTTATATAACAAACTTTTGTTATAAGATAAAGTTCACTATCTTTCATGGATATTCGGTACAAACAAAAATGCACGAACTAATATTTAGTAAAACGGTAAGGTATGTGGTTAAACTATGCCAACAAATAAAAAATACTTGTAATATGCTAAAAATAATTAAATAAGTATAAAAGATTAGTAAAAAATGTATTTATTTTTATTCGTCCGGATTCCAGCATTGAATTGGACCGGCTGTGGATGTGTAGAACTTGAGAGATATAAATATATAATATTTAACAACAAAAACTGGAAGATACATCAAACCGTGCAGTATATGTTTTGCCCCGTCTGAAATGGTATCTGAAGTAATGAAGGGTGTGGAGTTGCTAATGTGCCGCACATTTGTTTGTTTACCTGCAATGTGACTATAATTCTATGAGAAAATTAATGATTGTTCAAAAACTAAAATTGCATGTAGTTGCGGCATTCAAAATCTGTAACAAATAAATGAGCGCGTAGTCCATCTAGGCACAATTTAGATAAACTAGTTAAATCTCTGATTCTCATTATCTATATACTATGTTGGAGCAAACAAAAATAAATAAGCCAGTTGTTCCATTAATCGAAATAAGAACTTGTTAGCTGTGTTTGCACACATCGGGTCATTTTCACATCCAACTTTAAGAATCTTTTTCCTCTTGTAGGACCGATTCTCCTTCAATATCATGTTTATCATATATAACTTTGCTCGAGAGAAATTGATAGATACGCCGATAATGCAGTGCAAAACAAAAGCTGCTTCCTTCGTGCACGTCTTCACGATTTTGGATTTACCTTGCAAACTAACTTCTCCGTTCATCTACAAGCAAGAAACTCAAATCATTTCAGTTGGTATCTCTTCCCAATTAGCCGTGAAAGAACCGAATTAATCGGCTATTCATTAAATGCTTCGATATACTTAAGGTACCAAAAATTATTACGTTGCACCGGCCCTTTTCTTGCTGAGAATTGTGTAAGGGATTGGCTCATCTCTCCTGGTATTAAAGCCATCTTAATCCGTGGAAGATTCTTGGTGACTTCATCCACCAAAGAGACCGATTGATGAATACTCAATGAAAAGTAGTGCTATCGGCAGACCATTTCATTGACGTATGCTGGCTTACTTATGTTAAGTGCATTTTTTCCTTTGGAAAACAAAACAATCATTCCAGATTAAGGATGCGAAAACGGGACCCGTTTGTCCCACTTTTCCCCCATTTTATACATGTGTAGTACAAAATTTTGGTTCAAAAATTTATACTAAACATGTACAAAATGAAAGAAAAGTGAGACAAATGAGTCCCGTTTTCGCATCCCTAATCGAGATACCTTTGAGAGTCTACATCATGAATGCAAGATATGAAAGTCATTATCTGAAAAAACTAACCACTGATTTAATTTTCTATACACCAGGATGATAAGACTGTCCACCTTAAACTTAAAGTACTCTACTACTGGTGTGCAAGGTTGTCACACTAGAGAAAAATATAGGAAGGAAACAGTTTTGAGCAATGGCATCATGCATGGCACATCAAATTAAAGCTGGTCCAGTCAAGCCACTCAAGCCCCAGCCACAAACTCGATGATCAAATTGAAGGGAAAAGAAATGGAGGAGGAGAAGAGAGGACGATGATAGCTTTGGCTTTTGGTTTCTCTTTAGTAGGTCTCGCTGGGCCGCCGCGCAGTGGGCGGCAGCTAATAATCGGCCGTCCAAACCGACCTAGGCCCTAGCGACTCCTTTTGGCACGCTGATGACGCTGTCACTGAATATGCAGTTGTCTCTGCATGGTTAAGTACGAATGCATAATTGCAATCTGCGAATTAACTAAGTGCAGAAGTTCTTCAAGTTTCTTTAGTGATACTGATTAGTGTTGCTTGGGCACGTTCCTTGATTAACATTTTTGTTTGCATCTTCTCTGGTGCTCTAGATCTCGGTACAATGCTCCATGTGAGAACATTGTGTAGATTCATAGCGAGGTAAAGGTAGTTAGCTTAATTTGATTCACGAGCAAAGGTTAGTTTCACATGCGCGAGGTTACTTCACTTAGCAGTCTTGACATCTATCTATCTATATAAAGGACAAGAGAATTTGAGCCCTCAGAGCGCTCGGGCTACTGTTTTACTGTGCCCCGCTACAGTGTAACAGTGCCCGCTGGTTTTTTTGCAAAAAAGTCCCCAGGTTTGTGAAGAATCACCATTCGGACCTCACAGTCTGCAGCTCCCCAAAAGGGGGGACCTATCTGCAATTGCACGAAAACCCAGGTTCTTTTTTGTAAAAACACCACAAATCCCCCTCTCCTCCTCTTCCACGCGCGGGCCGGAAGTCGCCGCCGCCGCCGACGCTTCCCGCCGCCGTTGCGCCCCTCCCTGTCCAGACCGAAGGCCACGGCGAGCTCCGCCGCCATCTTCCCTCCATCCTCGCGGAAAATCATCTGCTGGAACATCGCACAGCCGCTGGAATCGTCCTCCCCGCCCTCGCCATCCGCCGCCGCGGAATCGGTCGCCGGCGGCTGCTCAGGCGACCAAATGGTCTACTGCGCCGCCCACCGGCTCCCCTCCACCTCCTCACGCGACTCCGCACGGACCCAGCTCAGCGCGAGCGCGCAGTTGCTCGCCGGAGCTCGGCGGCGCTGGCGTCCGTCGCCGCCGCGCGTGACGTACGCGCTAACGCAGCTCGCAGTCCTAGCTGTCGTTTTTTTTAACTGGTTTCCAAAATGAAAAAAATCCTGACATGTGGGACCCACGTGCCAGAAACTTCGCAATTACAGGGAAAAAATACTAAAATTCGAAAAAAATATATCTTCTAATCTATAATTTCAAATAATAAAAACAATATATCAAAATATTCTAAATTTAACAAATTTCCAAACCTTTCGCACAAAATTTGCGTCAATAAATAAATCTTGCCCAACAAAATACAAAAAGTCTAAAATTCAAAATAATGCAAACAACATATCAAAATCTTCTAGATTAAATGAATATTACCAAACTTTCCACACAATATGTATAGTATAGTCTATGATTCAAAATAATACAAACATCATATCAAAATCTTCTAAATTTGACGAACATTCTAACTTTTAACATAGTGCATAACTTACATTTCAAAAAAATTCAAATTTTAAGAAAATTTTAAAGCGGCACTACCACTTCCGGGTGCCCCACACCCAACCGCATCCCACACGGCCAGGCCCGCGTCCAAATGACAGTGGTTCACTGCCGGCAAGCTCACCGTGGCCGCCACGTCCACTGCTAACGTCACCCTAACGTGGCAGTAGACCTGGTTAGTCAGCGACTTATTCTTTTCCACACAAATTTAATAAATTGTTGAATCCCTGACATGTAAGCCCACTTTGCTTACACAATTTCCATAGGGGAAAAAATTACAAAATCAATAATTATTGTAAAATCAATAATTTAAATCTATCCACCAGGAAAAATGTGACAAAAATATCAAAATGTCCAGGAACATACATTCTAACTACTTACAACAAAATACAAACATTTTTGGACATTTAAATTTAGCAAATATTTAGAGAAAACCTAAATGCATTCCCTTTGATTAAATGGAGTTGAATTTAAAAAAATAAAAAATTACACGCTATATTTCCACTAATTATGGAGCTCAATTAAATATGGCAAAACTACAAACATAGACCTATATATTTGAACATTTAGAATTGCTAAATTTTTGAAGCTACTCCAAATGATAAATTTCAACAAATTTAAACTTTCTAAATTGAAAAATTACACCACAAAAAAAATCAAACTGCCGATTCTCTTTGCAAGATATTTTCAAATATTTTTTAAATCAATATGAACACCAAAAAAAAAAAGTTGACTTAATATATAGATAGATATAATCAAATTTTAAATCTATCCATAGAAAAAAAATGTTTATCAAAATAACCACAAAAAAATACAAACTATTTATGATACACAATCAAATTTCAAATTTGAATACTTTCAAATTAAAAACAACTTCGAAACCTGGCCATTTATAAAAAGTTAAAAAAAATCATTCCTAAATAACTTCTCAATATAAATAACTTTTAAAAACTAAACACTTCTTAAACATAAACAATTTTTTGAAATCCAAAAACTTTCAAACCTAAAAAAAATATTTTTTATTGCACACATTTCCTAATTTAAACTAATGCTCAAATTAGTTACCATTTATAGATAACCATAATATAATTCCTCTAATTATGGTTCTACATAAGATAGATAGATGTCAAAATAAAATCTCGATCATTTCAATTAGACTAACATATTTAAAGGTAATATAACTTAAAACTTTCTAATTATGCACTTAAATTTAAAAAAGCACCAAGACAAATAAATACTTGGATAAAATATAAATTCATTTCTTCCAAATATGAATTGAATTTTAATTGAACATAACAAATGCTCATAAATGTATTACCTCCTATTATTAAGTTAAATTCAATATTTAAAACAAAACTCAAGCATATTAAAAAAAATAACTTCCCATTTTGAACAGTTTTCAAAATCTAAACAACCTTTTAGACGTAAACTCTCTTTCAATTTCATTAATTTCCAAATATTCAACAAATTTAAATGCCCGCATTTCCAAATTTGAATTTTACCCACACACGCGCGGCATCGCCGCGCAAATTTACCTAGTGTGGATTAATTAGCATCCAGAAGGACAATTATTCAGCTGCACTCTTTCTACTAGCATCTGTTCAGTTCACGGCCATTCAGAATCTTTGCACTGTTCTCCGATCTTGTACTCTATATCAATTTGAGATCTAAAACTTGGTCAAGTACAATGATATAATATGGGAGTTAATATTGGCACTGCTGGATCTCGATCCAGCCGGATCTCGCATGGGCATTGTACGCAATTGCGATTTTGCAAATTGTTCGACTAGCTCCAGATTTGGCCCTTCTCGGGGACAAATATGTAAAGTTGCCGAGTCACTTGGTCCATGCATGGTCTCGACTCTCGATCGAAGATGGTAAAGGGAGACCCAAGCAATTATATATGCAAGAATCATTACACGCTGATTGCCGTTTGTGCAAGCATTTTCTTCCTGGGTCGAATTGGTGTTGATTAACTAAAAGTATAATTGGCAGCTGTTGAGTCTTGAGATGCAGTGCATGCATGTTGGTCTTTCCAGGTGGTCGTGCTCATGCTCTGACCGAGCTACTCCCTCCGTTCCAAATTAGTTGACTTGGGTTTGTCTAAATACGGATGTATCTAGACACTAAACAAGTATAGATACGTCCGTATTTGGACAAACACAAGTCAAGTAATTTGGAACGGAGGGAGTAGCTGTCTGCGAATATAATTGTTCTCTCGATCAAGTGCCGTTTTTTCCATGCAGGATTTTGACGGAATCGACTAAAGCAATTAGGCCGGCCGCTGGCTGGCTCCAGGGCCCATGATGATGTTCAAACACTTGTATTTTTCAACTGCTAGTTACGAACGGTCAAGGTTTAGCAGCATCTTAGGACATTTCATACTAATCCAGCCTCGCCCCCCAACCATGCCTTTCTTTTCTTTAAATTAAAAAAAATGCCTTTCTTTTCTTTTCTTCTTCTTGCACAAACTCGTAGCGGTGTGGCACTCACTTTCAGTCCACACACAATTTGTATACGATTTCCAAGTAAAATTCATTCTACACAAGTACTCCACTACGTATCTTCACAATTCTGTGACCGATTCCCTTATTCTTTCCAGGTTTTCCGACCGGCGAGTCTAACATCTAGCGCCGCCGGCCGAAAGGCTACACGACCGCGACGTCCTCGTGTAGACGTGGCGATTTCCGGCAAGATAAGCCGGCCGGCCGGCCCGCCGGCGTGTACCGTAGTGTTCACGCTGACGTGGACGCCACCGCTTTTTCCGCCGCCCACCCGACTTTCCAGCTGTGTCACGGCCGTCGAGGGCCCCGCCATGTGTACTTGCCTAGCGTGATCAGCGTGAGCACGACGGACGTTGATAGTTACACTGGCATGTGGGTCCTCACAACGACACACCCTGACGTTTTGCGACGGTGGGTTGAGGTGGAGCGCAGGAGCGGTGACTGGATTCGGGGAGGGACAGTCTTTCGTGCAGGGGCCCACTGCACTGACCGCGGAGCCCGGTTAAAGAAATCGCAACGCGACCGTCGTTCACCGTTCAACGACCTGCGTTTTACCGGCGATGTGCCACATCCTCGTTCCTTCCTGGCTCACGTTCAGAAAATCCAGCATGGCCAGAAGGCCTCTCTCTCTCTCTCTCTCTTTGCTTGGTCAGGTGCTAGCATAGTTTGCCTTTTGATGACGAGCAGCGTAAGTTCCGGCGCATTGCTATTACCATCCCTGACATATCGCGAGGAATTATTCTGTACGAACGCTAAGAGCCGATCAATCAGGGATCAAGATCATCGTCGCCACCCACATATTAATTATGATCATCCTCCATTCGTCGTACAAGATGAGGGACGTTCGACCTTCTTGGATTCCAACTCCGACAACTCTCCCCTGTGGCCGCGCATGTATCCTCTCCGGTCTTTCGGCGAAACGTTCGCGTCATCAGTTTACGGTCCAGCTCCGGCGTAGTCCAGGCTCTCTACATAGTATATGTACACGGTCCACGAGGAACTGACGATGTCCAGATGTGGACTGATGTGTTTTCCTTTCCAACTGTCACTCAGCGATCAGGTTGTTACCACGGCAGAATACACCATGATCCGGTTGGTTCACACGAAAGGACGCACGCAGCCTCCATCTTTCTTTCTTTTTTATCATGTTCTTCTCCTGTCGAGCAGTTCGACGTCACTCGCCGGTGTACGCCGTCCGACGTGGACGGCATTTCGCGCTGGTTTTCCTGCCGCGTCGCTTGCGGCCCGGCGCATGGGCACAACAGCACTCAGCCCGGCCCACGCAAGCCACCGGCATAGCACGCTCGGCGGCTCGTCAACGTGTTTCTGGTCCGGGCTGGTTCGGCGAGAATAAAAAGGCCGAAGCCATTCGTCGACGGGACTCGTCTGTGGCCAGGCCTTATCGAGACTCCTGCTTCTAAAAAAAAAACAGACTCCTAGGGAAAGTTTTTTTTTTCCTGAGAGCAACCACATAGTATTTAATTAATGGAAAATCAAGTTACATGAAGCAACATACGTGGAAACTAAAAGACAAACCGATATAAACTGATTATAATGAATTTACAGATAAATCATAAAGGATTGAGAAATACAAGACGATCCCTAGAGTTTTCTCCAACCACCGTGGCCAGCGGTCGCCGCCCAACTCCAGCGCCGCCGAGACAAACGCCGGCAGAGACGCCTAGCCTTCACCACTGCAAGATCCAAAAAGCACCATTGCCAACGAGGCTTTGTGAGTCATGAATAGGCCTGCTGCACAGAGCGAGGCACATGTCGATGTGCCACGTCGACCGAGGGACGTCCCCGTGTTGTTTTTGGACCAAGATCCGTCGCCTCCCAACGACGAAGTCGGAGAAGAAGAGCAAATCCACAACCTCCGGTCCAACATCCTAGCTCCTGAAGAACCACCTCTCGCCCCCACCGCTAGCGTCGTCGCGGATGACAACGAACACCTGCGACACACCGAGAAACTGATCTCGCCAGATCTGAAGAATGGCGAGAAGACCAAGGTGCCGATCTGAAGGCCGGTCAGCACACGTGGCATCAACTCCGAGGCGCCGCCTTGAACAGGGGCGGAGTTGCATGGGCTGACCCTGATGCTCATGCATGAGGGTCCAAGTTTTTTTTTAAAGCCTTACTATATAAAAAGGATTTTTTTGCATCAGGTTACGCAACCAAGTGTGCATCAGGCATTCCATTTTCCACAAACTACAAGGCAATTTAATCAGTGGTAGGCTACTATACTTGTTCGTGATTTGCAGGGCATCAGGGTTACTTTTACTCCAGCTCCGCCCCTGGCCTTGAAGGCCATCGCCGGTGTGGGAGTTGAGTTTAGCCAGATTTATTCGACCGGGCGCCGCTCCCACCACCCCAGCGACGTACCATAGGGGACAAAACCTAACCGTAACTGCTAGCAAAAACGAAGGAAGGAGGTCCCCCTCCCTCCCACCGCCGCCGGAGCGGCAAGGGGAGGGAGATGGACCAGGACCAACGTCCTGGCCGGTGGAGATCAGGTGGAGTTGGGCCGCCGCTGCCTCTCGCGAGAGGAGGAGAGGCAAAACGGTTCAGCGTTCCCTCCACGGATGATTTTATGTTTACTGTAGCCGACGTCATCCTGGGAAAGTTGGAAACAAAACCGGCGGGTAAAACAACGAGCGCCACTCCATAAGAGGATCTCTAGCACATCCGGATAAACGTGGCCCGAAAAACTAGCTAGTTTGTGATACCGCGCGGGATCGGGCAGAACATATGTCCTAAACTCCCAAGTCAGCAAAGATTTTTGCAAGTATCGCTACTTCGGTGAAGATAGAATGTTCCTTGTGAGAGGGCTGACGTTGGTGGTTGTTCAGTTGCTGCATGATCGTCTCCTCTCGTCGCGCCGTCGCGCATGCCCTCGTACACTGGCCGTTGCTCTAGACCTCTAGTCTCGGTGAGGTCTCTCCAATCACACTCAAGCGTGTGTATGTATCTCAATTTTGTAAAATTATTGTTTCCTAAATGTATTGCTAGGGATTTAAAATTTAAGGGTGCTACAATTGAGAATCGGATTGCTGCGACTTGATAATTCCCTTAGTGATTCACATATATTTTCAATTTAGGAATATTTCTCATCCGTACTCAATAACTTGATGAACTCAATAAGATACAATGTCGAGCAAGTTTAACTTCACAACCGTACTCAATCAATATGCTTTATTCACTGTTTGTATTCTTGCGTATTCAAACACAAATAATGTAACTCGTTGCGCCCTTGCGGTAACATAAAAATCCGCGAATTATAGGGGAATTCATGTAACCATCGCTGATTATATATGTTTCTATTGCTTCCAGACTTCTACATAGCTCCGCCAGCGCATACAACATGTGCAAGGGTACATGTATGGAAACATGTGTTTCTCTGACATTCAAATTCATATCTAATGAACACAATTTTACCACACATGATACTCTAGAATTCTTTATAAAGGAACACCTATAAGGTAGATAGATATGAACTACAGAAAGTGTTTTGGATGACATCGTGCCACACTGTCACTCTTTTTTTCCACCATCCATATTCTGATGCCCCGAGCATAATTATATTTACACTAAATGCAACTCTAGAACATTGTGCTGAATTAGATTCATATAATATAGATCTTGTTGCAAGATATATTTTAGGCATACTATAATGGACTTTGGCAAATATATAATACACCAAAAGCAACCAGGCAGAATAACATTTTCTCAGTTTAATTTTGTAATGAAATCTACACAAATGGACATTAGTAAACACTAAAGCATCCTGGATTTATCATACCTAACATCTAGTAGATAAACAATTTGGCAAAAAAATAGTAACATATAAATCATCGATGGGCCCTTTAAACACACATAAATATTACTATATTATTCTCACGGTGATGCACTCATGTGTACTAAGTTTGTACACCATCACCTGATGTACGACGATGGTGCTACAACGAAAAAAATGAGCAATGAATTTATAACTTTTGTAATTTATCAAAGATCTCAGGTTAACTAATTTTCAGCATCAACCATCTCACATTAACCATTTTTATGTCGGAAAGATAATGAATAACTTTCATCTTAGGGATTTTTAAATGACATTTTATTTTGTAATATTCTTGTGGTGAATAAAAAGAGCGCGGCGTGGATTCTATAGATTAATTCATCCAAAAAATATCATGAACAGTAATATTTCGCTACTATGCCAAGGCAAAGGACAATGGTATACACCAATTTTTTGCTGGTCGTATTATGTGGCATGTTAGCCGCCAGACTAGGTAATTATTATTGTTAGTCTGCAATAAGTCACTATCTTTTTCTAAAAAATAAAATAAAATTGCATGGCTATATGGGACGTTTTGCTTTGTTTTGTTTTAACTCAAATAAGTGTTTCTCCCTAAAAAACAAACAGTGCATCTAAGAGCATTCTCAACCGGACTGGACAAACACGACCCCTATATGTGGGTGGACACGTTTGTACGTGTCTGCGGACATGTGCCGGCCAACCCACATTTATCCGCCCTGACAACCACACTCCTCACATCCAAACCCTCAAAAACATGCAAACACATGCACATAGATCATCACACAAAATCAGTTTATCACAAAATTAGAAAAAGATCGATAATTTTGCACAAAATCAATTCACCACAAATTGATCAATTCATACACGATAACACCAATGACCATGTTGAAGGCATTGCTTTTGCGAGTGTGGATTTTCTTCAGGGTGAAAACCTATGATCTATGATCAGGGCGGCGACGGCGCTATAGCACTGTTCCCTTATAGGAGGCGCCGCTTTTGGAGAAGCTGTACTTCTGGTGCTGTTTTGGTGGTGTTAGGCCTGCTGCTACAAGGAATAGATCATTATAGCGGGACTTTTCTTTTTGTAATTCTTCTTCTTTTTCTGGGCTGTGTGCATCCGTGTTGTCGCTACGGCAATGCGTTGTTGCAGAGGCTGGGTGTAGTTGTTTTCTCCGCGATATTAATATATACTCTTTATCTTAAAAAAACACCAATGAGTCGATCGCTCCTCTTGTTGCACTTGTTGATCTCGTTGCCATCACCGGATTGTCTCTTTGCACTTGGTCATAGCAACCGGCAAATTTGTTTACGGAAAAATCGATTTTTGCCAAAAAAAAAAAAGGGGTCTTTGATCCATCAATATGATACATGCTTGGGGACAACTAAGATTTGCACAACAAGTCATTTCATGAGCTGAGTATAAATTCCGTCTCGTTGGATTTGTGCGTGTTCAGACTGTCCGACCAGTCGTACAGAAATGAAGTCGGGTCAGTTGAAGATGCCATGTTCATATTTTTGTGGACATGGCCGTCCTGTCGGAAGAAACAGGGTTGCAGACGGGGAAAAAGGGCATGCATCATGCATGTGTGGGCATGTGGGTAGTGCGGCGAGTCAAACGCGCGCAGGCCAGATCACCAGGTGCAGCGGCTGCGTTGTGCCGACCCCAGTCGCCACCCAGCCCAGCCGCACCCGCCGGCCAACGTAGGCAAGACGCAGCAGATATTACATGCAGCAGCACGTGCAACGGTGCAAGGGTCCGCGGTTGCACTGATGCCGATCTAGTCTAGACGAAGACAATTTCACCGCGCGGAGGCGCCTTCCGCGCACGGGCGGACACCTCGCCGATCGATCCATCGCGCTCGCGCTATCTAGAACTCGCGCTCATTCCTATAAGTGGAAGGGCATCTGCAAGCTATAGCTACCATAGCGCCCCAGTTAGCTTGGCTTAAACTCAAGCCACGAGAGTTTCGTCCCTGTACCACATTCAGCCGCCGGTCGATCGAAGCGGGAGGAGATCAGACAGACAGAAGACTAACCGATCTCACCTGGAGATCATCGATGGCGGTCGACGGTGCGCCCCGCCTCGCTCTGCTCCTCTTCTTGCTCGTCTGCGGGGCAGCTGCCCGACATGCTTCCGCCGGAGACGGTGAGAGCCATATATACTCTTACATCCACCCCATTGCATCATTCGTTGAGTATTTACTCGCAATAAACCCTCTAGCTCGAAATCTAGCACCATCCTTCGCCGAAGCTGTCCGCACAACCACGCCACCTCCCCTGCCCCGGCAGGATTCGCGCCTGCCTGCTGCTCCTCTCCTTGTTGCTACTGATGGCAACCCGGAGGGATGGACCGAAGTTAAGAGCAAGAATCCAAGGAAGGGATACCGGACTATGGGCATGGGCCGCCGGCTGCTGCCGCCTGCCATTACCGGCGTTCCGCTCTTAAAGTCGGACCTCTTTGGTCTCTGCTTTCGCTGTCTCTCGCCGCACCACCGGATTTCCTGCTGCACCGGTCCCGTCCGCTGCATTCATTGCTTCCAGGCGGGTCACATCGCCCTTGAATGCCAAGCGCAAGCTCAGAAAACCATACCTCCTCCTCAGCACATCCGAGTAATTCCTGCAAGAATCCTTCCACCTCCAAGCTGCCGCTCGCCTCTTCTTAAAGAGCGTCCCAGAGCGAGACGTCCGGTGCAGGAGCGCATTCATCACCCCTCCACCTCCACCCAAGTTTCCTCCTCTTCGCTGCCAGGTCCAGCTCACGACCTGAGCAATCTTGCTGAGTTCCCTGCGCTCGTTCCGTCTGCCCCGACTCCGCCGCTGAGCATGGCGGCTACCGCGGCGTCCATGCCGGACTCCTCTGGCCTTCCGCTTGCGCACCCCTACGCCCCAGGGGCGGCGATGAGGCGCTCGGAGATGGGATACGTGTTCCGCTGCATCCATTGCTTCCAGTCAGTTCACGTCGCGGTTGCACCGGTGGCGGCTGCCGCGGCGGCGGCTGCCATGGCGACGGCGCCGTCAGCTCTAGGCGGCGCTAGGGTTCCGTGTGGGCTCCGTCGCGTCAGATCGGAGCCGCTCATCTCGTCCCTCGCCGACGTGGAGCCGCTGCGGCCTTCCGACCTGCATGAGGTGGGCCAGACCGCGCTGACCGGTCTTGCCGAGACCTCGGTTGCATCATCGGCAGAGATGTCCATCCCGGACCCGCTAGTGCTGTCTCAGGCTACTGCTGACGCCTACGAAGGTCTTTCTTTGCCGCATTCTCCATTGCTCTCTACTGACCTACACCCTGAGTTGTTGGCTGTTCAGCTGCCCCCTTCCACTTCGGTGGTGATCACGGGTCCGGTTGGACTTGTGAGCGACGACAAGATTGATCAGAGCCAGCTGGACTATGAGCTGCAGGACACCGCGCTGGGCGTTGCTGTTGATGGACCGCTCCCTGGCGAGAAGCCCTTTAACCATGACTGCGTCGTTGAGCAGCAGTCGCAAACCTCTATTGGGCCGCTCTTTGATGCCGATACTTCTGGGCCAGCTTTGCATGGGCCTAGCTCGGGCGCGAGGCCCATCAGCCCTGGTCGCAGCCCTGCGGAACAGCTCAGTGCCTTCCTCGCCACAGTTGGGGAACCAGTTACCCCGGGTCTGATCCGAGCTCCTCCTCTGCTCCCCATGGGAGCTCCTGCCCGTCGTCGCCGCCCTACACCGCCACCTCCCTCACGCCACAGCGCTCGCATCGCCGAGAAGAAGACGGAGGGACCGGGATCCACCTCCCTGGTCCAGGCGCAGCGCCTGATTGCTCGCCGCATGGGCATCCCAGCGGGCAAGAAGGAGGAGAACCAGGCTCGCCTGAAGAAGCTGTCGGCGGCCTTCGACACGGAGCTGCCGCCGCCGCAGATGGAGGCGCTCGCCGATCTGGCGGACAAGGCCTCTCTTGGCCTGAATGCGGCTGCAGGGGAGGTTACCGCTGCCGCGGCATAGGCAGCTGCGCCTCAGGTACCGTCAGTTGTTGGTTGCTACTTTAGTTTCCCAATGGATAGTCTGAATCTGTTAATCTGGAATGTTAGAGGTCTTAATTCTGTTGCTAGGCAATTTGCTATCAGTGGTTTAGTTAGAGACAATCACATCTCTGTTGTTTGCTTCCAAGAATCAAAAGTTCAGTCTGTGACATCGCTGTTAATCCTGCAAACCTGTGGACCTCGGTTTCGTGACTTCATTGCTGTTCCCTCTAATGGTGCTAGTGGAGGTTTGATCATTGCGTGGGACTCTGATCTTGTTCAGTTGACAGCTATTTCCTCATCCACTAGCTTCATCATAGCCTCCTGTACATGTTTGAGCTCTGGAAAAACTTGGATAATTTGCAATGTCTATGGACCTCAAGGTACTGCCCAGAAACTAACCTTCCTTGCTGATCTGAAAACTGCTTTGGCTGGCATAACTTCCCCTGTGGCTCTGATGGGTGATTTCAACTTGATAGCTGAGGCCTCTGATAAGAACAATGCTAATGTCAATAGAGGTCTCATGTCTGCTTTTAGACAATTTATGAATTCTCTGCAGTTGAAGGATCTTTACCTTCATGGTCGTCGGTTTACTTGGAGCAATGAGCAGGTGATTGCTACCAAAAGTCGCTTGGACAGAGTCTTATATAATGCAGACTGGCATGATTTGTTCCCTAATGCCCTTCTTCAAGCTATTTCTTCGGCTGCTTCGGATCATGCACCACTGATTCTTTCTCTGGATGCCCAGATAGCTCACTCCAGACGGTTTAGATTTGAAACTTTCTGGACCAGAAGACCGGAGTTCATGGACCAGCTGCTCTTGGCGTGGAACTCATCCCCTTCTCACTGCAATGCTTTCGTTAACCTTCACCTGAAATTGCAGCACACTGCCAAGCACCTGCAGAGCTGGGGATCCAAATTGATCAGTGATATTAGGCTGCGCTCCATAATTGTTAATGAACTGATATACAGATTGGATGTTGCAAGCGACAGCAGACAGCTCTCGGCAGACGAACACAGATTCAGAAAACTGCTGAAGGTAAAGTGCTTGGGATTGGCTGCCATTGAACGATGCATCTGGCGTCAGAGATCTCGCTTCCTTTGGTTGCGAGAAGGTGATTGTAACTCCAAGTTCTTCCACATCAAGGCTTCTGCACGTAGGAGGAAAAATTTCATCCCCTCCCTCACTGTCAACAATGTGACCACGGTCGACCAGGAGTCCAAGGTGCAGGCAATATGGGCACATTTCAATGAGCTGCTTGGCACTTATAAACCAGCAACATCCTCCATCAACCTCGATGCATTACCCTTCCCAAATGTTGACCTTGCGCAGCTCTCAATCCCTATTTCTGAAGACGAGGTCAGGACTGCAATTCTTGATATGCACCCTGAAAAAGCACCCGGTCCGGATGGTTTCACTGGGCTGTTTTATCGGCTTGCTTGGGATACTATCAAACATGATATAATGCTGGCCATTAGAACCCTGGAATCTGCAGGAAATCAAGGGTTTCATCTTCTAAACAGTGCTCTGATGATACTACTTCCGAAGTCGCCGGATGCAGCCGCCCCCTCTGATTACCGGCCTATCAGTTTGATCCATAGCTTTGGTAAATTATTCACAAAAATTCTAGCAACTAGGCTGCAGCCCCTAATGCAAGAGCTGATCTCTCCCTGTCAGAATGCTTTCATCCGGGGCAGATCCATTCATGACAATTTTGTGTATGTCCAGGGCATGATCAGAACCCTGAAGCAGAAGAAAACACCAGCTCTAATGATGAAATTGGACATTTCAAAAGCTTTTGACTCTGTCTCTTGGCCCTTCCTCTGCAAACTGCTGGCGCACAGAGGGTTTGGTCCTAAGTGGATTGCCTGGATATCAATGTTGTTGGCCACTAGCACTACTAAAGTTCTGATTAATGGGCAGCTTTCTGACGATATTTTCCATCGCCGAGGTTTAAGGCAAGGCGACCCATTGTCGCCTCTGCTTTTTGTTATTGTAATGGACTGCCTCGGAAGGCTATTTGACAAAGCTCAAACTGATGGTCTGCTGACGGCACTTGGTAACCACATTCCTAGATTCAGAGCCTCCATGTATGCCGACGATGTTGCCATCTTCCTGCAACCCACTCCTCATGACATTGCTGTCACTGTTGCTATTCTAAAGGTTTTCGGTGATGCTTCTGGATTAATGACAAACATGCAGAAAAGTAAGATCCTACCTATTGCTTGCCAAAATCTTGATCTTCAATTTGCTGTCGCATCAACCGGCTGTCAAGTTGCCCAATTCCCTTGTACATACCTGGGTCTTCCGCTATCGGACAGTAGGCTCAAGCGCAATGATCTCCAAGCTGTGCTGGACAAATTTATGAAGAAGCTAGCTTGTTGGAAAGCTAAGTGGATCACTCTAGCCGGGCGCCTCACTCTTGTTAATGCTGTTCTTTCAGCACTCCCTGCATACCAACTGATTGCCTTGATTCATCCTAAATGGTTAATTAAGCAGATCGACAAGTTGAGACGAGCTTTCCTGTGGGCTGCTGACACAAAGGTTGCTGGGGGGAAATGCCTTGTAAATTGGAAGGTATGCTGTCTTCCGAAACAATTAGGTGGCCTGGGAATCCCTGATCTGCACATGCAAAATATTGCCCTACGGGTCAGATGGCTTTGGCAACAAGAAACAAATGCTTCCAAACCATGGTTGGGTCTGCCTCTTCCCATTGACTCCGCAGTGCATAATCTGTTCAGGGCCTCCACTACTATTCAAATCCATGATGGCAGATCAACAACGTTTTGGCACAGTCACTGGCTTGAAGGCTGGCCTCTGAGGCTTAGGTTCCCAGCTCTTTATAAGCATTCCAGAAGGAGGAACATCACTGTGCGGGAAGCCCTGACTAATAAGCTCTGGATCACCCTGATTAAAGCCAGCCCAACACGTGCTGTCCTCTCTGAATACCTGCTTCTCTGGGTCCTCTTGCACACACAGCCGCTGCACACTTTCGATGAGGAGCAAGACACTATCACCTGGAACCTGACGGCAAATGGAGTGTACACTGCCAAATCAGCCTATACTGCACTCATGCTGGGTCGCATCGAGGCTCCTCTCTTCACTGAGATATGGGACACCAAAGCCATTCCAAAATGCAAAGTACACACTTGGCTCTTATTCCATAACAAGTGCTTAACTGCTGACAATCTGGTAAAGCGTGGATGGCCTCATAATCCTCTCTGCTCCTTCTGCAACACCAGCCCAGAAAATGCTGTTCATCTTCATATCGGCTGCTCCTATGCTCAAGACTGCTGGAAGGAAGTTCTTAGTAAAGCTGGACTGCCGATTGTTCTAACCCCATCTGCAACCTCGGACAGTATCCCGGCTTGCTGGGCTGCGATGACCCATTCAGCTCCAGCTCAGTTAATCAAAAGATGGCGTTCGCTGGCTTTGCTAACATGGTGGAACCTGTGGAAGGCTCGCAATGATAGAATTTTCAACACCAAAGCCATCTCCAGCTCAGATCTTGCTGACTTAATTCTGCAAGAGCTGGCTCAATGGCGTGCTGCTGGAATCCTGATTACAGTCTGGCCGGCAGGAGCCTAGGACTTGTGCGCCATTTGTTCTAGCTCTCATTCTTTCATTCTTTCATTCATTTGTTCTGTAAATATTTTGTAAAACGCACTCTTACCGGCATTTGTCCCGGCCCCTATATCAAATGAAAGCAGCGCCTGCTACTTTCCGTCAAAAAAGTGTGCGAGCAACCATCCATCCCGATGCGATCCATGTTACGCTGCTAGCAGCTCCGGCCGCCCGCCGGCGCGCGCGGGATCCATCAACGGTACGTAACAGCTAGAGTCGACCACCTCCGGCATGTTCTATGTTTGGAACCAACAAATTCAAATATCATATTAACTGCTATTAGTACGAAAACTCTCTTCTTCGCTCTCGAGTTCCAGTGATCGGTTTATTTAAAAAAATCAAAATTTTATTTGTAGGTTTAAGAAAATATGAAAGAAATCTAGGTATAGTCGACGATGTCTCCTACAAGTAGGCAAAATCGTAACGCTACATTCTTTAAATTTTGGTCTACACAAAATGACAAAATCTGAGAAATTTTGGAGTTTGGAAAATATGCTCTGTTCAATATATTTGGATCCGCAATTTTTCATTTTCGTGTAGCTTAGAGTACAAAGTTCTCAAAATAAGGGTTTGCAGGTTTGTAGGATACATAATTGACTATATCCATTGTTTGAAACTTGTAAATATTATTTTCGATTGTTTTTAAAATAGAAGAGATAGCTCGGTCAGAAATCCCTACCTTTGTAGTAACATTTCCCGAGAAATTCTGGCGTTGACTTTCTATGCTTGATAATGTCCCACAAGCAGAAAACATCAGAGTTTAGACTTGTTTACTGCTGCTGCAGAATCTCTTCATGTGAGATTAACATGCCCCAGTTCCGTCGGATGCATCGTGCAGACGTTCATTTCAACTGTAGAACCTGAAATGACCAGATTCTTTTTTTTAGAACAAATGACCAGATTCTCTTGGGATCTTGCATGGCTACAAGTCCGAACTGACACGTCACGCATGCATGCAGGCTTGCTGCTGAACGGCAAATTCGAGTACCCGCCCAACAGATCCCAGATGAACGGCACGACGGTGACGGGCGCACACGCCATCGCCTACTGGAAGATCACCGGTCTCGTGGAGTACGTCGATTCCGGCAAGAGCCAGGCCCCAGACGGCATGGTCCTGGCGGTGCCGGAGGGCGTGCACGCCCTGCGCCTGGGAAACGGCGCCTCCGTCCGGCAGCAGTTCAGCCTCACCCGGGGCGTCTACTACTGCATCACCTTCAGCGCCTCGCGCACCTGCGCCCAGTCCGAGGCTCACCTCTCCGTCGTCCCCGGCGACGCGGCGGCGAGCCCACCAGCGAGATCCCCATCCAGACCGTGTACAGCGTCAGCGGCTGGGACTCCTACTCCTGGGCCTTCCGCGCCGCGCGGGGCGTGGTCACCTTCGTCATCCACCACGGCGACGAGGGCGTGGACGACCCGGCGTGCGGGCCCATCATCGACGCCGTCGCCATCAAGAAGCTCCGCGCTCCTCACGAGACCGGCGCCCGCGGCAACCTGCTGAGGAACGGGGACTTCGAGGAGGGCCGTACATCATCCCGGGACGGACGTGCGGGGTGCTGGTGCCGCCCATGGACGAGGACGACGTGTCGCCGCTGCCCGGGTGGATGGTCATGTCAGACACCAAGGTGGCCAAGTACGTCGACGCGCGCACTACGCGGTGCGGGGGCGGCGGGCCGTGGAGCTGGTGGCCGGCTCGGAGGTGGCGCTGGTGCAGGAGGTGGACACCGTGCCGGGAGCGCGTGCAGGATGGAGTTCACGGTCGGGGACGCCGGCGACGGGTGCGTGGCGGGCGCGCCGGAGCCACCCATGCGCGTGTGGCGGCGGCCACGGGGGCAGGGACGACGATCGTCGAGTACCAGTCACGGGGCACGGGCGGGCACACGCGCGGCAAGCTGGAGTTCACGGCGGAGGGGAACCGCACAAGGGTGGTGCTGTACAGCTCGGGGTATCACACCATGTCCGACGGCACCGGCACGCTCTGCGGACCCGTTGTCGACGATGTCTCGCTCGTCTGCTCTTCCCTGCCGCGCCACCTACTCGCCGGTTGCTTCGCCGCTAGCTAATTCGTGTGTCCCGGACGCACAAGTTTTTTTTAGACATTGTAATACCGGACTACCAGTACACATTTTTTTCTTCTTCGGAGAAACATTAGCAAATTTGAACGATTGATACGCACCTTCCTCTGCAGCCGTCACTCTGTCTCTAAACACAGTCTGTTCAGCATAATTAGAAATTTTGAAAGCGGCAAACTTATGAACGACTTTATTAACCAGATTATCTTTACATGTAGTAAGCATGTGCGTAATCTATCCTGTATGTGTAATCAAGTGATCAATCACCGTCGCCTGGTGAAAGAATACGTTGCAGGTTATGCACATACACTGACAGCGAGGAATTATTCTGTACACATCTGAGACCACCGCTGTCCGCCGCCGTCGGCACTATCATCATCGTCGTTCTGCATCCTCATCTAGTTTTTCTTGGATTTGAGCTCCGCCACTCTCTCCTCTGTGGCTTTCATTGCTTTCCCGTATATGCTGACCAGCTGAAAGAGTTTCAGAGCGATACAGTTCAGTGCCAATTTTCATTAATCTTATGCCAAGATCCGGAAAAGGGGTTTCGCCTAAACAATAAGCAGAGTGATTGGTGGTGCTGCGATTTCTGATCTTACCTCATCTACTTCGTCAGCGGTAATTGTCAATGGCGGCGACATCATAATGCTGTCGCCGGCAACTCTAACCAGCATGCCACGCTTCAGGCACTCCGCTCCGAAGATAGCACCAACGCCTGAAATTGCAGCCAGGGAAACAGTTTGTAAGGAATACTTCTGGTTCCGAGAATACATATGCATATCCTGGATCACGACCAGTACTTCTACGTTTTCTGGTATGATAATCTGCAAGTATTTTTTTCCAAACTAAGCATTACTCCTAATTCCATCACCAAAATAGCAGAACACAGTTAAGTTAAAAAAGGGAAAGCAAAGCAAAAAAAATGTTTTTGCAACTTTAGAGTTTACGCTGGTATAAGAATGCTTCAGTTCAAGTAGTTCCAAGCTATAATTTCACATGCTGAACGATTATACTGACGAATAAGGGCAATAACCATCAGGGAAACAGTTCGTAAAGATATTTTCCGATTCCGAGATAAGCTTCTAGAATTTTTTCCCAAACAAAGCATCCCTCTCGATTCAATTACCGAAATAATGAAACATAGTTCAGTTAAAAAAAACAGAGCGGGAAAAGTCTGCGCAACATTCAAGTTTACGTCAATGATAATCTTTTAGAATTAGAATGCTCCAATTTAAGTGGTTCCAACTTCCAAGCTATGATTTGAAATACTGAAGAATAAGGGCGAGTTATCATTAGTTAACTGTAACTTACCCCATTCAGCAGGGAATGGAGTATCTCGTGATTTGTTGTCGGCAAATTCAGTTCCGAGTATCAATCCTACACCACGGATCTGCATACAGATGCATATAGATTATGCTTTTGGACAACAAAGGAGTCTGCCGAGGAAAATAAAAGAAGGGTACCTCCCCAACAATCGGGCTTCCTGCAAAGGCCTTTGTTCCCTCTTGGAAGCGCGGAGCGATTTGTTTGACATGATCAGGAATATTCCTTTCCCTGATACCATCATTGTGAAGGATTCATTAGGAACAAGAAAGCTAACAGAGGCAGGGGCACCATGTGCTATGGAAAGTGCATTATACCGATAGATTTTCAGCGCTTCAATGGCAACAGCGCAAGCAACTGGATGGCCAGAGTATGTAAAGCCATGAGAAAATGAACCTATTAAACAAAAGGCAGCATCTCAACACATTATGTTTCTAAAAGCTCATCAGGTATCCTTAAAAAACTCCCGAGACATGCCAATGCAGATATGAGTATCTAAGCTCCTACAGTGCCAATTCACTTACCAAGCTTATTACTCTGAGAATCGATCACGTCTGCTATTTCCGGGCTAACAAGAGTTGCACCAATGGGCACATAGGCAGATGAAAGAGCCTGTTCTCATGAAAATGGCATGGCTCAGCTGACATTGCATAATTTATATTTACTGACCTATGCTTGTGAAATAATCTTTACCTTGGCCAACGTTACTAGATCTGGCTTGATGTTGTACATATCAGACCCAAACATGGTTCCCAACCTTCCAAATGCGGTAATGACCTAAAATGCATTATCAAGTAATAACAGTTACGCAGATAACTTTCTTATGCTTTTTTACTACCTATTTTGTTTTCGTGTTTAACATCACAAATGAATGTAAAGTACCTCATCTACTATGAAAAGGATGTCATACTTCTTAACAACTGCTTGAACCTGTCGATAGACAAGAAAATGAGAAAACATAAACAAGCAAAACCAGAATTCAGGTCTTCGATGTGGAAGCTACCAATAAATATAATACACTAAACTTTAACAGTTCATCAGGCAACAACGTTTTATGTAGAACTACTACAACATAAGAGAGTGAAGCAAGTATCTAGAAAGTACAGCAAATTTGTAATCTTAGCTCCACTAAAATTTAACCGTGGTCGAATAAATAACATCAAGGAAGGGTTTACTTTTCCTTATGAAAGCTATCACATGATGTAGCTCAAGCTGTTTATAATCACCTTATCAAAATAGGTCTTTGGAGGAGGAATGACACCGCCAGCACCCATCACAGGTTCAGCAATGAACGCAGCAATCTGAAAGGAGAACGATACATTAGTCAAGTAGTATACTTGGGACCTATCGCATAATGTAAGCTTTGGAAACAAGACTTTACTGTTTCTGGTCCTTCCTTGATGATAAGATTCTCCAAATTATTGGCAAGTCTTGTTGCGAAATCTTCTTCTGTCTCACCTGCCACACACCAAAACCATTTCAGTAAAATGTGCTGTGTTGATCGTACAACTAAACTCTCAAGTAAAGAGTACCGGGAAGATGAAAGCGCCAATAGTGAGGGCAGTCCGTGTGCAGAACAAAAGGTGCTGGTAGATCAAACTTTTGGTGCAGGGCAGGAAGGCTAAAGATACAGAAGCAATCAACAAATTAATTAAGTATCAATAATAAATGGACTGGTAGATTCTTCAGAGTACTAGATAGATCCACATAACAAGGAAAATATACTACCTCCGATCCATAATAAGTGTCGCAGTTTTGAACGAACTCCAGTTCAAAACTCACTTATTTTGGATCGGAGGGAGTATTTTTTTAGGCCAATACTCACCCAGTGAGACTAGCTGATATCAATGTTGATCCGTGATATCTGAAACAAATGGAAGAATGACAGTCAAAATACCACCATGTTGCATAAAGCACCTAAAAACAAGACCTCAAGAATACTGAAGTGATGGTGCAAATTGCTTACGAAACAAATGAAGCAAAACGCATATTTCTAGATTCAAGAGCAAAAGGTTGACAAATTATGTTGCTTACGCTTTTGATCGTGCAATAAACTTTTTCTTGTCTGGCCTCCCCAATGCATTGTTATAATACCACACTAGTTTGACCTGTAAAGGAAAAGTGTAAATTATTGTAAATGTGGGAACAATGCTATAAGAAGACCAGAAGAGGGGAACAAGACAAATTCTATGATCAGCATAAAAATCACTAGTGTTTATCACCAAATGACCACGTGACAATGCATTCAGTATGGCATGCAAAACAGCTAGATATATTCAGCAAAATAACAAGTAAGGCAAGGACCAATTTGTCATCTCCCAGAAAAGTACAAACGGTGAAACAGGGAGCTAGATATATTCCGCCTTCTAAAAAATGGAAGACCCAAACGTTTTTACTTTTTTGACTCGTGGAGGCACCATGTAGATCTCACAATCCACCCTACTGTTTATCTTTCAGTGCCCCACTTTTTCCTGAGAAAAGGTTCCTATTGATGTGTTCTTTAAGATAATTTGTTTAAATAAAAGATCATGTCACTTTTTCTTACATAACACTATGTAAAACAGGTTTCAGTTATTCCCTGTAGATGTGAATGACAGTAAGAGCAACATATTTTGTGTGTGTACGGTTGCTACCTTTCTTAATAAACAGTCTGTTAAAACGTTTTCCAAAAAAAATATGCCTTTTCCATTGGTCAGTATTTCCAGGAATCATACCTGTGAGTCGTTTGCTTCTGAACCACTATTTGTGAAGAACGCCTTTCCCATTTTCTTTGCAGTGAACATGCTAAGAAGGTCGTCCGCAAGATCCTGAAACAACGCGTCTCCGTCATCAGTATTTGCAGATTTAGTAAATGACTTCAACAAACTGATAGTCGACAAGAGATGCAGAAATTTACCAATGTTGGTTTGGTTGTACGGTTCCAAAAGGAGTGATAGAAGGGCAACTTGTTTAATTGGTCAGTTGCAGCTTTGACTAATCGAGGCTCACTACCACCTGAAGAAATAAAACAGTTCATGAAAGAGGAATGAAATTAGACTTTAAAATTACTCCTAAGGCCACAAAAATAATTGTGATGCACATATTATCCAAAGGTGCAAAATTCTGTAGAAAATAATCATGAAATCACATTCCAAAGGTTGTACTTGCACATACCTAAAGCTGTACACCATAGTCCAGCCAGGGAATCTAGATACCTATTCCCATTGATGTCATAAACATAAGAACCCTGCGTATACAGGTTAACATTATAAGTCAAACATAGACATAGCTCACCACTGTGGTATAGACATATTAAGCTTCCGTTTACAAAATCCAGTGCTACACAGATATTATGCTAGATTCAGATGGTCAACAACCTCGGATCTGTCAATAATCAGCGGATGCAAATCGCTGCTCTGCCATCCAGCTGTGAATGGTGCCAACATGCCATGCCCCTTAAACCTGGAAAGACCGTACTTTTAAAATCAGTAGTAGCTTGTAAACACATAAGAATGCAATCTGCATACACACTGATGCACAAGAGAGCAGGAATACGTGATAATTCTTAAAAGGAGGATCATCGTACCCATTTTCATCAGTTGAATTAGACTGAGGAGGCGGCGCTGAACTGAAATGTCTGAGTGGCGCATCTGACAAACTATCGGTGTGCCCTTGTAATCCCCCAGTGCTTGTTAAGTACTTCACCAATCTGCTTGCCTGCGAATCAAGGAAAATAAAGTATCAACACGTGAGCTGTGAGTTTGTGGCAAAACTTGGGCAGTCAACAGGTGAAGTCTGGAGGGCAGAGAAAGCAGCGGAATAAGAATCATGTCATAGTGTCTGAAGCTACCGAATGTCTAGCATTGATCATGGCCATCACAACTTTTACATGAAAGAACAAGTATATATGACTGTTTCGATTTGACCCCCAAAAACAGACTCTGCAACTATTCGAGAAGTTAGCACAAAAAGCTAACTGAACGTACGGGAGGAGGTAACCGAGCGGAATCAGGCACAGTAAGTAAACACGTGCGTAGTTAATCGGAACCGTAAAGGTGGATTCCAACGAGATGCAGATTCCAGCAGAGGAGCTACTGACTAGTATCACGAGACCAAGATAAAAATCCCCCCTTTAGAATCTCCTGACCCAAATTCGAACAAAAGGCTACCAATCAGGCAGGCGTATCCTCCAGCTGAGCCCACCCTAGAACGCATAAAGATAGATTCCAAGTAGATGCGGATTCCGGCGCAGAGTTAACTGGTAGTATCACCGGAGAGCGGATCGAGACCAAGCTAAAAATCTCCCTTTTAGAATCTCCTGACCCAAATTCGAATAGAAGGCTGCCAATCAGGCAGGCGTATCCTCCAGCTGAGCCCACCCTAGAACCCTCACTTCCGCGAAGCGATCGCCGACGGCGGGAGCCCCCAAACGCGGCGGCGGCGACCTCAACCCACTGCCACACGCTCACAGTGGCGTGGGCGCCTGGTGGCTCCGGTCCAGGCTAGCGGCGGCTCGGCGCATGGACCTACCTAGCTAGCTGGTGTGAGGAAGAAAGATGGGGGGAGATGGTGACCTGCGAGGAGGCATTGGATCGGAGCAGGCGGCGCGCAATCATCTTGGAGATACGGAGCGAGAAGCGAAGGTGGGCGGAGGGGGAGGGAGACTATCAGACTATCATCAGACTACTAGTCTACTAGTACTAGTACTGGTATCGCTATCGGGGTGGCGTGATATGTCGTGTCACGGACTTTTTCCGGGGAAGGAAGACGTAGCAGAGTTTTCCGAATGGGACTCGACGCGTACGTGGCCAGGTTATCCCAGCGAGACCATCCAGCACTTGTTCTTCGCCCGTGTGCACACCCACCCATGCTTCAGAGAGCTTCGTGAAGGCTAGTTCCACTCGCAATCCCCTTCCTCGCCGTCCAAAAGCTTCTCGCTCCACGATGATTGAATATCGTTTGCAACAAACTACAGAAACCTCGCTGCCAAGCCCATTCACAGATGCTCCCGCTCTACATGGAAGTCGATGTGAATCATGGGTTCAAAATTTTATGATTGGTGTAGGTGTGCATGCAGCAGTACACTACTACTTTTTTTTTAATTTTATCGATTGGACCTAGAAGCTTCATCCAATACTGGCTGAGCACCCTAGGAAAAAATAATTACAGCAAGCTCCTTACAATTTTTTATAAGGACCTAAGAAAGAACAATATAGCGCGACCGGGTCCTTCTCAGGATTGAACCTCGAAGCAACGGCTGTCGTGAGCGCCGTCGGGGACGATACCACTTGGGGGGAGGTCGACAAAAGGTGTTGTGCTGAGGTTGACGAAGATCATCCGACACAACACACATGCATGGAGGAAGCAGATCCATCGGAGCAAGCCGCTCTGAGGCGCGAAGTGGCCTCGTTTACCAGAACAATTAGCGGCGCAAGCTTGCCCTCGCTTATGCTCTTCGCTGTTAGATGCTTCAAGGGGAAGCCCAGGATCTCCAGATATTGCCATCTTCATCGCTTGGATGCTACCACTGCAGCCAAAGTAAGAGCAGACCACTAGATCGAGATCTCTCCGCGAGCTTATTTATCGTGGGAGGGGAGCCGGAGCAGCATGACCACTTCCACCCACCACCGACCGGCTCGCAAGACACGGCGGTGCTCTTCCCGTTGACATAACGGCAGTCGCTAGGACCATTCCCTAAACCTAACCCTAGTGCTAGTTAAATACAGAGGAGGCCGGCCTCCCCCTCTACTCGCCGCTGGAAGGAAGGAGGGAGGAGCCGGAGGTGGCACCGGTGGACTCTCAACGGGGGGGGGAAATGAGTGTCATGTACTACACTACTACTTATACACATCATAGAAAACATATTCAGGTTGTGATGGCGACTTGATCGATTCAATAGCGTAGGTGGTACAAGATCCATCCATCGTCTTTCCCCCATTCCCGCGCGAGCGAGAGGATTGCCGTGTAGTTTCCTTGTTTTTTATCCATGTCAGCCGCTTTTTGAAGTTTAGGGGGGGGGGGGGGGGCTAAACATGTGGAGCGGCTATATATACCTCGATTGAAAAGAGTCACACCACAAGTCATCACACAGAAAAGAGCCACTTACCAACGGCCCAAGTTGATCAATGCGAGATGAAGAGGGTCCATGGCTCGCTTCGCTCACCGTTACTTCTGTTATTACTGTTTAGCGTCTAGTTGCCTGGAGGGGGAGTTGAAAATCTAAGGGCATGTATCATGGGATGACGTCAGCCTTCGCTTATAATTGCCACATTGGATTTTTGTTTAGTTAGAGGAGAGAGAATGAAGAAAGAGAAGGTTGTCTTCCCTTATCTAAGCGTTGTTCTCTTATAAACTAAGATAAGTCTATTTTCTCTATTGCATATACCTTCTCTTATTAACACAATTTATACTAAAATTAAATTAATTAGCATTAATTGCTAGAGATGACAATAAGAAAAAATGCATTGTACAACTCATATTTATTACCTTCTCTATATAAGGGGGCAAGAGAACGAAGCGAAGTTTTGGCTCCCGAGCGCATTGGCTCTCGTTATCACAACCGTCGGCCAACGTGTTGCGATGTGTGCGTGGGTACTTATTATATTGCGAAATATAGAGAGTAAACTGATTATACGGTATACGATTTGTAATACGGGGCAGTTGGCAGCGACATTTATTCATTGAGTTGACTGCTGTGCCAGGAAATTGGACGTGTGCGTACTGCTTTCTGACGCCGTTCTGCCGACGTGAACAATTCACGCATACGCGAAATAGACTAGGACTCCTGGAGATTGCTGTGCCTGTTCTTCGTCCTCCAGCCTGTTCTTCGTCCTCCAGCGCTCTACCTTCGCCGTTGTCGCTGAACTTATTCCTGCTCCAACTCTAGAGGTGCCCCATCGTCAACACGGAGATCCGACTCCTTGTGCTGCCGCTGCGCTTTTAAGAGGACGTTCCCGGCGGCCCGGCACAGCCCAAATCCTCGTCCGCGCCAAGGGCGTCCTCCCATCGCAGGCGCGCGAGGTACGCGACTTGGCCGACCGCGCGCTCGCAGTCGCCGTGCGAGGCCGCTAGCGGTGGAGCCGCGCCGTCCTCCCCGTCTCCCTATAGTCGCAGCCGCGCGCACTGCGTGCTCGTCCGCGCCCGGGCGCCTGCGCCGGTTCTGCAGCCACGACGTCCCCACCGGACGCGCCCTGCTCCGGCTTGACCTCCGTAAGCGCGCTAGTGCCGGCGCTCGCGAGGAAGGCGCTGGGGCGGCTGGTGCTCGGGTGCCGGAAGCTTGCCTTCCCGGCGCTCCTGTCCGAGGCATCCGACTACATCGCCCCCCTGGAGATGCAGGTGCGCGCCATGACCGCGCTCGCGTAATCCCTCTCCGCCTTCTCGCCCTCCTCGTCGTCCACGTCGTGATCCATCTAGACAGCTCCAAGATTCCGCGCTCTGATGTACCATGGAAGGGCTCGTGTTATACACCTGTGCATCTCCTCTGTCTGTTCGTGCGTTTCCATTATTTTGACGTGAAAAACTGTGGTGAGATTCCATTGATTTTTCCTCTATGTCACAGATAGTCATCTTGATGTGCTATCCAATGGTAGCATTTTCCTAGAGTTAATAGCACTAGTGGTCACACAACTCGTCGTCGATGTGCACTTAAGTCACACATCTGGATAACTGAATTTTTTGGTCACACAACTCGTCATCTGGTGCACTTAAGTCACTGACCCCACCTGTCAGTCCGTTTTCCGTTGAAGTTGATGCTGACTGGACACGTAATTTTGCAAAAAAAAACCTGTATTTTTGTACATTTACAAAAACCCCCTGTATTTTTGGACATTTCAAAAATTCAGGGGGTTTTTTGAAAAAAATACAGGGGTTTTTTTTGCAAATGTACAAAAATACAGGGGGGGTTTTGCAAAATTACGTGTCCAGTCAGCATCAACTTCAACGGAAAACGGACTGACAGGTGGGGTCAGTGACTTAAGTGCACCAGATGACGAGTTGTGTGACCAAAAAATTCAGTTATCCAGATGTGTGACTTAAGTGCACATCGACGACGAGTTGTGTGACCACCGGTGCAAATAACTCCATTTTCCTATGTAACTCGTGTCAAGATGTGTTCATACGTGTGATGATATAATGATCCAAATAATCTTTGCTTAATACGTCATTCGAGTTGTTCTTTCCATCGGTAATTGCACGTATGATTTTAGCCTGAAGCAGGTGGTCTTCCAATTTCATTGTTTAGTCACGAACTGAAATTGGTAGGTAATACAAATTCGTGTTTGTGATCAAATTTGTCTTCTTCAGTTCCTTGTCCCTTGTTTGAACTTTTTTGTATCATACAGATGTTTCAGTGGAACTCACTGACGCACATGGTAGTTTCAGTTTGAAAAATATGTACATGTACGGTGGAAATGAAGAAAGCATGTTTGGTAATTTCTTCATCAATCTGGAGTTTCAGTAATTTGTGAAAATTTAGGAAGCATATCTTTGAAAATTGAACATACTTTAGACGAAATTATTATGAAATTAAATTGAGGTCTTGGATATTACCCAGATTTTGGTGGGTCTCGACATTTTTCTCTAACAGAAATTCCAAACACGGATGGAAGTAAGGTTAAAATTTTCAATTGGTAACTTTGATGGGTATCAAAATATATTTATCTCGGAAATGTCAAACAAATTTAAGATGAAATATATTTTATAAGGATCTTGAGGTTTGCGGAGTTTCGAAGTGCTAATTCAAAATTAGGAAGCACTTCTTTGCAAGTTTGTTGATGAATATGGAGTTTTATTTAATTTGTCAAAAATATTGGTTTTGTAAATTTGCGATGTATTTCACTGCTCGATCGGAAAGGATAATGTAATGGCCGCAATGTATATTTGTGATCTAATTCTTAATCAGATTTATTTAGTCAAAACATTTTAGATGAAATTATACCAAAATAATATCAATAATTCTGAAGTTTTAGAGATTTCGGTGCATCTCGAAATTTTTCTCGAACCGCGTTGATGGAAATAGTGGTCAAAATTTGACGAAATTATGGTGGGTACCAAAATATATTTATCTCAGCACAGTTCGGACTATCTTCGTACCCAATTAAAATTTTGTTTCAATTTAACCAATTTTAGATCAAATTATTCCAAAATAATTTCGAGGAATCTGGAATTTTAGAGTTCTTATAGTCAGAAGAGTTTTGTAGAACCAAAATTCCAAACCCTTTTAAAGTAGAATTCAAAATTCCAACGATTATTGTAATTTTGGTTGGTATGTAAATAAATAAATAAATATATATATCTCGCATATTTTGGTCGATTTAGGACAACGTTCATATTTAATCAAACTCTTGTAAACTTAACATATTTAGACGAAATCATGCAATGGTTACAAGATTTCCTAGCTTTCGGAGATTTCGGTGATTAACAAAAAAAATCTCGAACTAATATGGTTAAAAGTTTCAATGAAATTTTAACGAAATTCCAAATATTTGTAAAATTTTGTTGGTTGCTAAGATATATTTATCTCGCAAAATTCAGAATATTTTCGGCGCCATTGAGATGAAATTCAATTTTAATTGAATTATGTTTAAATTTAACATAATCTAGATGGAATTACTCCAAATATAGTTTCAAGATTCCTGGAATTTGAAGTTTTCGGTGGGTCTTGAATTTTGTGCCGACCCAAAATTCCAAGCCTTTCATAAATGCGTTCAAAATTTCAACAAAATTTCGATGAAATTTCAGATTTCTTTTTGGTAATTTAGGTGGGTGCCAAAATATTTTCATCTCGCAAATTTAGGGGACTTTTCGGATAAAACTGAGATCAAACTTAAGATATTTTGGACAAAATTATTTCATAATAATTTAGAGACGTCTTACGATACTGAAGGCAAACTTAAGATCAAACTCGGTGTCCGCTTCCGTCGGCCCCGTTGGAGAGATCTTAGGATACTTTATATCTAAGCATTGGGCACAGCGTGCAGCCCAAACACCCTGTAAAATATGCTTACCAGCAAGTTAAGTGATGCTTTTGCTAGCAAATCTCCCTGTTAGACATGCACCTCAAGCCACATAAGCTCACTTGGCGTCCTTGATGCATATTCTAGCTCCTAATACAATATCTAAAACATTAGTAGTTCATATCCCGCATGTTTAGAGAAAATGTCGTAAATTAGTAAAAACACTTTATTTAATCTCGCATGCTATGATTGCCTTCAGTTTACAAATACAAGCTAGAAAATTTGGGGGTTATTTTTTGGTTCTCCTGGCCTTTTGCTTGTACAATTTAAAAGACTTTAATTTTTTTAGATTATTTTCGTCTTAATATTCTTGCCACTATCAATACAAAACAAATCTAAGGGTTTTCTCGTGTTCGGTGTGTACATTCTTGCTTTTCTGATTGTTTTTATCAATACGAAACAAAATCCAAGGGGTTCACTGGTTTCCTTCAGGTTCGGTGTGTATTTTATTAATTTTCTGGTGCTCCCTTTATAATATTCGCCCATGTGAAACTCTAATCCCAATTTGGTGGCCCTGCGAGGTTAATTAGTGCTGCGTGCGATGATTAGTTCTGCTGCTGCCTGGTTCGTGTCCATCGGTGAGACCTTGATCTGGATCGAGGAACTACACTCATACCGCGTTGGGGCACTTGTAGAAACGGCGACCCTGGTTGATGGATTCGCGACGGACGACGTACGTACGAACGAATGTCTGCCTGCATATTGGACACCTGATCAAAGGAAGTGTGGGGGACAGTGCGGGAATGGAGTAGGCGCTGGGGGCTTCTGTGCTTGAGCTTTGCGAGTGGAGGAAGATAAACAGTGCCATCCCTGCACTGTGCAACGGCACACCTACGTCTCCGTTCAGACTTCAGACTGCGAGGCTACGGCAAGATCAGGTTCTCTCTCTAACGTCTCGTTTGACTATCGAGCACGCCTCACTGGCACATCTGTCGGTGCAATAAGTGAACTCCACCTCTATACGAATCGTTGGCACTGTTGAAAATGTGAATACGGGACCTCCACTGCCCAGATACTCGTACGAGTACAGGTGAACGGATGGGCTGATGGAATGATTCTATGGACGTGATATCGAGAGCCGAGGCGCTCGGGAGCCAAAGCGCATTTTCGGGTAAGAGAAGACCCTCCTTTTTCTAGCAGACTAGCACTGTACATGCTCTACGAGCTTCGGCACCTGGGCTAATCTGCTTGGGTGAAAGGGGGACACGAGTTGCCAAGTAGGGGTGTAAACGGATCGGATCGGATCGGATTTTGCCTCTATCATATCCTTTACCATATTTTTTACTCGGATTCGGATCGGATCGGATAATGAACGGTTGCGGATTCAGGGGCGGATAGATATAATCACGAATTCGGAACGGAAACGGAGCGGATTCGGGGCGGAAAGAAAATTATTCGGATCGGTATGCGCAATGTACATCATCAACCCACATAACCAAAAACAATATCTCAACAACGTAATAATCTAACAAAGTTGTACTCTATTAGTTTAGACAAATAGAACTAACTACAAATTGTGCTCCACAAATGAACTTCACAACTCACTAACTACAAACTGTGCTCTATTAGTTTAGACATTTCGGTAGAAAATCGGATTATAACCATCGGATAATCCTAATTAATATTCGGATAATCCATATTCGGATGCTATTTTACATACCATATCCTATACCGTATCCGGGTGTTCAGTTCGGAATCGGATATCCTTATCCGGCAGATTGTTCGGAACCGGATATGGATTCTATAAAACGGATTCGGCGACGGATTCGGTACGCAAATTATCCTATCCGTTTACACCCCTATTGCCAAGCCAAGGGCGAGGCCAAACCGGCCGAGGAACAAAACGTCCCAAACAGACGTTGCTTAGCTTACCCGCTTAACGTTCGTTACTACCCACAAAATAAAATAAAAATCGGAGTGGAGATTTTTAAAAAAATTGACAAACATATTTACGAGTTTTAAAAAATTCTGAAAAAATGCGGATGTAGCCAATGGTATACCCACAAATGTGCAAAAAATCAACTCCAAATACTTTGTATTTTGGGCTACACAAAAATGACGAATATGTGGATCTAAGTATGCGTATTTTCCAATCTCCAAATTTTATCAGATTTTGTCATTTTTGCATATCCCATAATTCAAACTATTTGAAATTGATATTTTGCACATTGGTGGGATATAACATTGGCTACATCCGGATATTTTTTCAGATTTTTTTAAAACTCATAAATATGATTTTCAAAATTTTAAAACTGATAGGAGCATTGGTGCTCGGGAGCCAAAAGCATTTTCCGCGTTCATTACTACTACTAGTTAATTGCCCGTGCGTTGCTACGGGGCATATGTATTTTAAATTTCTATTATGTAATTTTAGTAAATACGTAATTTTAGTATTCTCATGCGCATCAAGTATCAATGTCAAGTTATGAGCAAATACATATAACTATTTGTAAGAAAGTATGATCATCCAAAGTAAATATGCTTGTAAATACATGGTTATATTCCTCAAACCAAGATTCTTCATCACAAGCAGCAATCAATTCGTTTGTAAGAAAGTGACCACATGTGAAGATTGTACTTGCGAAAGAAGAAGCATAAAATAGTAGCAGACTCATTCAAAGCGTTTTCGCACAGGCTTGCATATATTTTCTAACCCTGTTCTTTTTATCAGAACAATTATAAACACACCCACATTCAGTTGCACATTCAATTATCAACACAATTATATCAACGTAGTCCATGATAAATTGTAAACACACCCACATTCAGTTGTCTCGTAAACCATATCACAGCAAGTTATTCAACTTATGACCACATGCAAATATAGCTTAAATCATCCCCTTCATGGTTCCGTAGCTGAAAAAGGTCACTTGTTAGTACTTCCAAAACTTGGCAATATCGATCCTCACGCTGAGAACAGATTAACTGAATGATCAGATATCAAATGCAGTATATAACACTGAAACTTCTCTACAGCTATCAGGTATAGCAAAATATAAAGCCAGCCAATTAAGATTGGGCGTGCTTTGTGGCACTGCACAATTATGATCGACAGGTTTGAAACAGAATGACAGGTAGTGGCACTCAATTCCCGATGAATCTCTCTGTCCAACTAAACCACGTACTCCTTCTCATCCTTGCCCATCATGGACTCATGTGTTCTTCTGCAAGCTCAAGAACCTGTGCAAGGACTTCTACAAGGCATCGTCTATAATCCTGTAGAAAACACTGAGAAAGGTCAGAAGAAAATTGTAAGAAGCAATGAAGATTAATAGTCATCCACGTACTCACAGTGAACAGAACAGAGGAAATGGTCATATCGACTGGGTAGTTCAAATTTTAAAAGTCTGTTACCTATCCGATGATCAAATGACCTCTATTATGATCAAATTACTTGGTGTCCTAGTGTGATGGTGAGAAATATGTTACGGTTGCCGAAAATGCATGAACAATTAGTAATACTGCATAAAATATTTGCCATCAGGTTTTAATAATCTGGACTGTTACGCGGTCAAGATCTCACGGAAGTTTCTTTACAAAAATGACATGACTACCAATAAAAATAGGATTAAAAGTATACTGCAGGTTGTTCTGAAACCTACGAAAATGAGAACTGATGGGCAAGACATAAAGAGACCGGAGAAAGATGACGCCTTATTGCATGATCCAACTATAATACTATGTTTCTAGATTGTATCTTGGTTAGGGAGATCTCAGATAAGATATATTGGCTCAAATAGAATATCCACATATCTCTAATCTTCTGCGGCAATTAGAATTTTTCGCTAATTTTGAGTAAGCCCCCTCCATCCAAGTTCTTAGCTAGCTTACCAAAATTTATTCTACATCTGACTACAGCTAAAAACAAAACAGAGAACGACCAATGTACTTTTGTTCCAATCACAATTATCAAGCAAAAACATATATAAGCAGAGTAGCAGACACTTACTCATCTGAAGTCGACATAAACACATGAAAACAGTCTTCGTTAGCACCAAGTGCCATCAATCGCCAAATGAAGATGGCATGGTACATTGGTACAGGCGCAATCGTCTGATCCTCACACATCTCCTTCCTAAGTACGTCCACATTGTTCAGGACCAGCATTGGCTGCGCATCAACAATCTTGTAACCAGCACAATCCCTCAACGGTGTGTACATGAATTCTAACAGATACCCTGAATAACTGGTTATGTACAAATAGAAAATATATAAGCATTGCAGGCTCTCGATATCACATCGAGTCAAGTCTAAAAAGATACATCTAACCAGCCTGTTAAGGCATGGCCTTACAAAGCTTCGGTGTTAAAATCATCCAGACATGATAAATTGTGAAATATGAAGGCCTTCGTTAGTCAGAAAACGACATCAAAAACAGCATGGAAGTATCTTTAGATTAACACTAAATGGATAACTGGATAGAAGAAAAATCCATAAATTGTACCAAAATAAACTGCACGGACATGAAAAAGAACATTTGTGATGCAATTACATGATCAGATAGTACTACTAACCAATACTAAACAGGCCCCTACTTGGCTTGGAATCAAAAAATTGCGTGTAGATCATACTTCTAACCAATACTATGCACTGACAACAGTGCCATGTCGCGAATGGTTCCATAATTCAGAGTTCCATGTCAGATTTGCACGGAACTGAAACCATACATGCATAATTTATGTCTAAGAATAATCGATACCTCAGAGGATTTGTTCTACTGGAACAGCCAAGACAAGCTAAGGGAGACGGTGCTGGAGCCTGGATGAGGTTGTGGGTGCCGAGTTGTGTGCGAAGACTTCAGATCCATCGTGACCAGTCAGGGATCAGCGCTGCAGTTAGGGAGATGCTTGACGGAGGTGGTTTGGCAGCGTTTGGTCCGGCGACGGCGATTCCCGTCTCCATGGCTGGCTCAAGGAGGGTGCGGGTGTGAGCCGCTCGAGGGACGGTAAGAGAAGGACGTCAAATCCCAGGAGGTAGGTGGGCGGCAGCATAGATGGAATGATTAGCGGCCGCAGAGCTGGAAGTCGAGGGCCATGGCAGCGGTCGACTACCGCAGTGCGCACCGTGTATTGTCGGGCGCTGCTGTGGTGGACTCCCGTGGGGAGGGTCGGCCCCCGGAGGGAGGGGCGACGCCGGTCCTGCAGGGGATTGGGAGGGGCTCCGCCGGTGGAGTGCTGCCGCAGGGGAGTGGTTGGGCTCCGCCGGAGATAGGATGCGCGGGGGTTCCTGTCGGCGGCGGCGCAAGTGGGAGGCGCGGGATCCTGCGGCCTAGGTGGGTTTCGGGTGCGTTGACGAAGGACAAGGTGTGACGAAGGTGGGCAGAATGTGGAACAAAACTTTTTTTTAGATATATATAATATATATATATATATATATATATATATATATAGGAGAGACTACAAGCAAAGTGCATGCGTGCCAAGGACTAGACTGTACTTCTCACCGTCCAAATCTTTCTAGCTCGACACTCGTTTTCATTTTTATTTTCTTCATGAAAGCTGCTCGACACTCGGCAGAGGGTGACGTCATCGTCTCGATGGGGAAGACGAGTACATATACTGCTGTTGTCGTGTGTTACTACTATCTCCAATCGGAGATGGCATAAATTTTTCAAAATATGGATATATCTATACACTAAAATATGTTTATATATATCGTATTGAGACAAATTTGTTTCAATCATTTTGAATCGACGAATAATTTTTCAATCGGAGTGAGTAGTAAATAACTGGTCACAGGCCAGACTTCACGCCACATGCACGTTATCCAAAGAAACAACAGCTGCTGCACCGGCCATGACCAAACTTGTCCTGCTTCATTGCCTTTTTGATTCGCAGGATAGAAAAAATGCTACAGGATTGTGATGTCATGCTCAATTCAATATTATATGATTTTCATATGTGCCAACACTATTAGGAAACTAGCTATAGATAGAATCACTTTTTGCGGAGCACCAAACAGCCATGCGCTACAGAAATATTTTCTGTGGCCCATTGTTTTGCATGCGCCACAGAAAATTTGGAATTCTATGGCGCATGGGGCCTCATGCGCCACAGAAATGACTCTTTCTGTGACGCATGGGTCTAGATGCACCACAGAAATCAACATTCTGTGGCGCATCTAAACCCATGCGCCACAAAAATGTTGATTTCTGTGGCGCATCTAGACCCATGCGCCATAGAAAGAGTCATTTCTGTGGCGCATGTCGGGGGGCTACCCCCGGGTAGGGTCATGGTGTGGTATGAGCAGTGTCCAAGGGTGGACCGAGGTACATAAAAACCGCCATACCCGGGCCCAGAGGAGGCTGAGTTACGAGGTTGGTGCTAACCGACGTATGGTTACCGAGGTACGGTGGTCGAGAGACGGTGGTCGATATACCTAGCCGAGTTGTATTAACCGAGACTTGGGATCCGAGATAAGGGATCCAAGACATCATGACCGACATATGTATGTCGGTATCTTGTGTGTTTTCTTATGTGCAGGGAAGGTTATTCAGGAAAAGGAATCCGTCATATACATGCCGGGTTATAAAGATGAGGCACCTTATGTCGGACGGAGGTCAGCGTTGCTGTCACTTCCCGTCTGACACGGGAGCGCGGCGTGCGGTACGGCACATGTCTGAGGTGACTGGGCTCACCTCTGCTGACCAAGGACGCGCATGGGAGCAGGAGAAGGACACCGCTGACCTCGGCTGTACCTGGGAGCAGAGTTATGGGACAGGGCATGGGCAAGCCACGTCCTGTCCACTGTGCAGGGACAATCATGACGCGCAGGCGTGCGCGTCTGCAGTGCACCGGGAGGGGTACTTCCGTAACTCGGTTTAGCCTATTAATAGGGCCTCACCCCCTCCTGCGTGAGGGACGATGCGTTGGGACTCATTTCCCCCCTTTGTTTCATCTTCATCCTTGAACTCTTCTCCATTGTTGAGGGATACAGCTCGAGGAGCACTTTGTACTTGTGATACCTCGGATATATAGAGAGAGATAGGCAGGAGTAGGGGTGTTACCTCCTCACGAGGGCCCCGAACCTGGGTAGATTGTGGTGTGTTCTTATGCTTGTGTGCTTTTCTGTGTGCGCTTCTTAGCGCGCTAGCCCTCTCCCGGATCCACCGGCGTCCATCGGCCCCACTCTTAGCCATCCTATGGCATCTGCCGTGATACCACCACGACAGCGCATGTGGTCCCATGCTCAGATCAGGGTTTACCCGGTGAACTTTTCTCAGATCCTCGAAATTCCAAAAGGAAAATTTTATTTTAAAAAGAAGATTTTTTTCTACAAAATCAAAAAAAATTCAAAAAAGACAATTCTGTGGCGCATATCTACATATGCGCCACAGAACTGTTGGGCGGGATTCGAATTTGAATCCCGTCGGTGTCCCCCTTCTCCCTCTCTTTTCTCCTTCTCTCCTTCTCTTCTCCACCACCTCTCCACTTCTCCTCCCTCCTCTCCTTCACACTTCTCTCCTCCACTTATCCTCTCCACTTCTCTCCTCCACTTCTCCTCCCTCCTCCACCTCCGCCTTCGGTGACTTTCTCCACCACCCCGGCGACCTCCTCCTCCTCCACCACCTCCGGCGACCTCCTCCTCCTCCTCCTCCACCACCTCCGGCGACCTCCTCCTACTCCTCCACCACCTCCGGCGACATCCTCCTCTACCTTCGGCGACATCCTCCTCCACCTCCGGCGACATCCTCCACCACCTCCGGTGACCCCCTCCTCCACCACCTCCGGCGACAACCTCTTCCTCCACCACCACCTCCGGCGATATCCTCCTCCTCCTCCACCATCTCCGGCGACCCCCATCCTCCACCCACCCACCTCCGGTGACCCCCCTCCTCCACCCACCTCCGGCCAAGCCACCTACGACCATGGCCACGGGCACCACGGCCTTCGACGAGCTCCAACGAAATTCCGGCGAAATTCCGACGGCGCTAGATCCAGATCTAGATCTGGCGCCTTTTAAAAAAAAAAAAAATCGGTGGCGCACGGGGATAGGTGCGCCACAAAATCTTGGTCTTTCTGTGGCGCATGTGCCCGTGCGCCACAGAAAAAAAATAGTGGCGAGCATTCTGTGGCGCACCTACCATGCGCCACAGAATGTTGAATTTGGTGCGCCACTAATAGGCTATTTCCTAGTAGTGCAAAGTTTATTTGATTCCATCACAGGAAAAGCAATTTTTTTTGAAAAAGAGATATGAGCGGATGTTATATTTTCTATGTAAACTAATGTAAATGATTGCTTAGAAAAAATCCAATGGATTTAATCCTATGAATCAAACACACTATAGGAAAAATCCTTAAGGGACTTTTGATTCGCGATAGGAAAAACGTAGTAATAGATAATCCTAAGAAATTCAACCCTACATGATTCTTTGAAAATTCTTTGAATCAAAGAGGCTCTAAGGATTTGAATCCTACAAAATTCGTATGCAAATCCTTTGAATTAAAGAGGCCCAGCCAGCAGACCATACTGATAGTAATTGTAATTCGCATGCACACTCATTATAGTATCCTTGATGAAGTGATGATGCGGTGCTATTAACACGGAGTAGTTAGTGCATATCCTTGTCCATTGTGAATTTGTGATACATTTCACGTAGAGAACCTTTGGTTATGATTTATGTATATATTGATGATTAGACAGAAAAGAAAGGGGAGGAAAAGAAGAGGGATTTACGCCACGCGCAGACACGCTATCACGGGGCGGTCGAAGTAGCCATTTTCTACCTCTGTTAAAACCGACCGACTTCAATTGAATAATAATTGGATTGAATCTCTCACTATTGTTTGGATATATATTAGGAGTACATTGGCAAAGAGAGGCGACAATCACGGTATTTGCCCTGCCCATGTACTCGTAATAGAATATCCTATGCATATTGTCAGAAGAATATCCTATGCATATTGTCAGAAGAATATACCGTCCATTAATTGAGCTACAAGTCCTGCTAAATCGTGCGATAAAATGGACAATGATTACCCTAGCTCCAAGTTAACGCCCAAAATCATTTCTTGCCAAATCATACTCAGACAAGGCAGGCCATCTACGACGTAATTCAGTCATCTAAATCACGGCAGATCCGCAAAGGAGTGAAAAAACGGAAGCTGCGTTAATGAAAATGGAAATCGAAATCAACGGCAATCGATCGGGCAGGGAAAGTCATCTTCGACATGGGCAAAGAGAGGCGACAATCACGGTCTAATAGATGGAGTATATTTAATAGTATGATATCCTACGCATATTGTCAGAAGAATATACTGTACGCCCATTAATTGAGCTACAAGTCCTGCTAAATCGTGCGATAAAATGGACAATGATTACCCTAGCTCCAAGTTAACGCCCAAAATCACTTCTTGCCAAATCATACTCAGACAAAGGCAGGCCATCTACGACGTAATTCGGTCATGTAATCCCGGCAGATCCGCAAAGGGGTGAAAAAACGGAAGCTGCGTTAATGAAAATGGAAATCGAAATTAACGGCAATCGATCGGGCAGGGAAAGCCATCTTCGACATTCCAATCGAGATTTTCTACTGACCCCACCCCCCTACGTCGATCGCCTATATAAAGCCCAGCAAGCCGCAGAACCCATCCACCAATACGCACAGCAACAACGCACAGATTAGGCTGTAGTTTATCTCAGTCATCCGTCAATCCATCCATAGCTGAGAGAGAGCAAGAAGGAGAACGCTAGAGCAATGGCGCTCAAGGCTGCTGCGGCGAAGGGGGCGTACGTGACCTTCCTGGCCGGCTCCGGCGACTACTGGAAGGGCGTAGTTGGCCTGGCCAAGGGCCTCCGCGCCGTCAAGTCGGCGTACCCGCTGGTTGTGGCCGTGCTCCCCGACGTCCCCGAGGCCCACCGCCGCACGCTGCTCGACCAGGGCTGCGTCGTCCGCGAGATCGTGCCCGTGTACCCGCCGGAGAGCCAGACCCAGTTCGCCATGGCCTACTACGTCATCAACTACTCCAAGCTCCGCATCTGGGAGGTACGTGCTACTACTCATCGATCTCTTGTTATATTCCATCTTATTTGCATCCATAGATGTTGATCGATCCTGGTGTTCTCGTAGTTCGTGGAGTACGAGAGGATGGTGTACCTGGACGCCGACATCCAGGTGTTCGACAACATCGACCACCTCTTCGACCTGGAGGCAGGCAGCTTCTACGCCGTCAAGGATTGCTTCTGCGAGAGGACCTGGAGCCACACCCCGCAGTACAAGATCGGCTACTGCCAGCAGTGCCCCGACAAGGTCGTCTGGCCGGAGCACGACCTTGGCATGCCGCCGCCGCCGCTTACTTCAACGCCGGCATGTTTGTGCATGAGCCCAGCCTCTCCACCGCCAAGGCCCTCCTCGACAAGCTCGTCGTCACCGACCCGACCCCGTTCGCCGAGCAGGACTTCCTCAACATGTTCTTCGGGGCGTGTACAAGCCGATCTCGAACGTGCACAACCTGGTGCTGGCTATGCTGTGGAGGCACCCCGAGAACGTCGAGCTCGGCAAGGTCAAGGTCGTCCACTACTGTGCCGCGGTACGTCGTCCTCACATGTATGCATGACCATTATTTCATTCTGTTAGCTCTTGTGATCGATGCTTCCATGACATGCATGCTGCAGGGTTCAAAGCCGTGGAGGTTCACCGGGGAGGAGGCCAACATGGACAGGGAGGACATTAAGATGCTGGTAAAGAAGTGGTGGGACATCTACAACGACGACAGCCTCGACTACAAGGGTAACGTCGCCGACGAGGCCACCGACCCGCTGATTTCAGCTATGTCCAAGGCCGGTGCCGTCAAGTTCTCCCCGGCGCCCTCCGCCGCGTAGGCTTGTGCATGCCCTGGCGTTTACGTATTACTCGGTTGATGGACGCTCAATCAGGCGTCATAATCAATATTAGGAATTATGCAATTAGGGATTTTTCGAAAGGAAATATTATATTTCGTGGATTTAGGATCGATCTACACTTTTGATGGTTGTAGATCTATTGATCAATATAATAGTGTATTTTTGGGTTTGCAAAAGGACAAGTTTGAAAATACGTGCACATGCATGTATGGTTGGTCTAACTATAAAGATCTACCTGCTACGTACGTACTTAGCTGAAATAATTTTGAAGCTAGTATAATAAATTAAATTTTATATGAACATTGACGCTTCAAAGACTACAAGAGTAGGAGCAACAACTCAAACACTAAATCTTTAGAAATTGGTAACAAGATGCTTAAATATTTCCTAAAGCATGTAAAGCGACATCAGAATAATTCAAGATCATATGAAGTACGTCTAATGTCTTGGAGAGATGCAAGAAACAGCAAGCAAAAATATGCAGGTAATCAAGAAATAAATTTTCTATATCTAAATAGAGGACCCTCTATACATCGCTTGTAGCAAGCTGAAACCCTCGCCTCGCTCTCTCTTCAGTTGTTCCCTTCTCTCGTTTTTCATTCTACGTACGTACTGTGTACAGCTTCCTTTTTCTTCAAGGTACAGAATGTCCCCATGTAGGTAAACATTCAAAAAGGAAGTACACCAATACTTGTGAAGAACTAAACATTTTGAATATTCTGATTTTTTTAAATAAATAAATATTTTCAGAAAATGAACCATTTTCAGAATGAATATTTTCAAAATCAATTTTAAAATCGGAACCATTTTAAAAAATCGGAACATTTTTTAAAAAATAGGAACCATTTTTAAAAAATCGGAATCATTTTAGAAAATCGGAACCATTTTTATAAGCGGAACCATTTAAAAAAATCGTAATCGTCTTAAAAAAAGGAACCATTTTCAAAAATCGGAACCATTTTCAAAACCAGAACCATTTTTATAATCGGAACCATTTTCAAAAAATCAGGACCATTTTTTAAATCGGAACATTTTCAAAAATCAAAACCATTTTTCAAAATCGAAACCAGTTTAAAAAACTGGATCCATTTTCTAAAACCGGAACACTTTTTATAATAGGAACCATTTTCAAAAAATCGGAAACCTTTTTTAATGAACATTTTTTAATCTGAACCATTTTCCAAAATGAACAGTTTTAATATATGAACCTATTTTAAAATGAATATTTTTAAATGTGAATCATTTTAAAAAATAAACACTTTTTGAAAATCGAAACCGTTTTATAAAATAAAGATTTTACAATTTGAAACCATTTTCTAAAAATGTCCATATTAAATAATGTCCAAATGGATAAAAATGTCCAAATTTTAAAAGGTTAATTTTTTTAACAATGCTCAGATTTTTGAAAAAGAATAATCAGTTAAAAATAAAAGAAAATAGAAACAGCAAAAAAAAAACAGCAAAAACAACGAAGAAGAAACACAAACGGAAAAGGAAAGAAGAAGAAAAAAACGAACATGCGCATAGATGGGCCGGCCCATGAGCAGAGCGCTGCGGGCGAGTCCTTGTTCGGACTCGCAAAGGGCGATATATAGTGATTCCGCTTGTTTTACCCACGCCCCACACGGTAGCGCCTTTGCGTCGCTCGCTCGCTGTCTCACATCCCCATTTTTTTGGGTTGGTGAAGCCACCTTTTCTTACGTGGGTTGGACATCGATGCGTCCTGACTCATGACTCCCGAGGCATGTCATCGTCCTACATTTTTTATTATAGACTTTCGGTCAAGTACGGAGTACACACTAGACTGGATATCGACACCCCTTGTCTGCAGGTACCACCCCCTCCACTTTACGATGAACGCGCTGGAGATGGCAAATATGGAGGAGTCGACACGAATCACCATGACCATGAGCAATGGCGAAGCGCTTGATGACATGGTGCTTTTAGGTCATCCTGGACATGCTCTATGGCCGATGTTGTGGCCACATCTCTCTCTCGCTTGGCGTCTCACCACAAAGAATATCGTCTCTCCCGCTGGACAAGCCCCCCCCCCCCCCCCCCCCCCCCATAACTACTTCGGCGGTTCTCGTGGGTGATAACCAAATGATCATGTTTATCCCTGATTATATCTCCTAATTAACCCCACAGCGCCGGTAATTTCGCATCCCCGTGAGGCTCTATTTGTTTCTACGATTTTTGTGGGGATTACTAGGGATGTTCCCAAATGGACTGGGTGAAACCTCAAGCTTCACCCAATCCTCTCAAGTCCCAATTAATTTCCAATCCACTAGGTAGGGGTAGTGTTTTGGGTATTGAAGAAAATACACTAGAGTTTGGGATATACATGGCGTGTTGGAATTCAGTAATTTATTTTGACTATAACAGTAGCAAATATTCCTACTTTTCCTACTGCAAATAAATTTGCACAACACAAAACAAGAAAACTGGTTATACAACAAATTGTCAAGCCATCCTTGAGCAATGCGTACTTTTTCAATTTAATTGGACACCATATATAGCTCATGTTAGAAACTTCTTTCCAGTTACCCTATCACCTATTTCTCTGGGTCGCAGACTCAACTTCACTGGGAGATCTTGCAGCCGCCTTCACCCATCAGAGATCTCGGTGGAGTTGTGATGGAGTTGTTATGAACCAAAAACATTTAGCTTAATATGGAGAGAGCATTCTCCAACAGTTTCCAGATTGTTTTTTTCTTCCAAAATTTGTTTTTTTAGTTTCCCAAAATTATTCTTATTTCAGTTTGTTTCAGGACTGTCAAGGACAACCCAGGTGAGTAACAAATTGTTCTATTTTTTTTTTGAACGAGGAGTGGCCCCGGAGGGCCTGGATGCATTATATTCCAATGAAGCAGGTACAATTTACAGAAAGGACCTTCAAGAAAAAGAAAATTACAATGCAGTCCCTTCTAATAACAAGAAAGACCCTACACAACTGATAAGAAAAGCAATTGGGTCCTCTGCTTCTTGCGATGAACATCAAGCTCGAGCCACGGCCATCCGCGACATCTCCAGGGACAGAACCACTTGGAGTTGAAGGGAAGGGAATTGCCGTCGCGAGCTTGTAGAGGGGCCTCCACTTGGAGGTTGGAAATTCGCTAGCCATCAAAGCCAGCATAGTTGACCACCAGATGGTCTCCAGAGTAGGATGCCAAAGGCTCCGATAGTGTTCTTCAATCAACATCACCTCTACTCCCAGGTCGCCAGAGATGAAACGACGCTGCACCTCCATCTTCCTTCTACAGCCACCATGGTGCCTTGAAGGAGAGAGCTTAGTACAGCAATAAGCACATCTCCTGCTCCCTGTAAACCCAATCCTCCGCTGCTTAACCGTGCGAGCAAGTCCGCCGTCGAACTCCAGAATCCTGCCACGATCCGGAGGAGGTAGACCGAGAAGAAAGTAGCAGACAAAGAAGATCAGGGACCCGACCTTTATGAAGAAGCCGTCAGCACTCCGCATCGTCGCCGCTTTCGATTCCCACCACAGGAACACCGCCGCGAAGAGCAGAAGAACATCGAAGAGGCAGGGCTGGTCGGGGCGCCCCATCTCCATGCTTCCCCTGCGCACCTTATTCGGAGGGATGCGAGCTCCCTTCGACCTCCCTTGCGACCTCGCTTGCCACCATCGAGACGCAGCGAGGCAGTTGGAAGCCACGGCGCGGCGGATCTGGCCGCCGAGATCCGCCGTCCTACCCTCAAACGCCATATAGGCACACGCCCTAAGGGCAAAAGCTAGACCTAAGCCTACTACTGCTATGTACAGAAGGCCGCGAGCACCTCTCTCATCCCTTCTCCGGCCAGCGACGCCGGCGGCGGAGGAGATCCGAGATCGGGTCGGGCGAGAGGAAAAGTCTCCTACGACTCTCAAGGGGGGCGAGGTGGGGGAAAATGACGGGCTCGGGAAAATGACGGGCTCTGATGCGGAAGGCTCAAATTGTTCTATTTCAGTTGCTATAATCAGAAAATGCTATCCGCCTGTTATCATGAAACCAATACATTAGCTAGCTTCATGGATCATCTAACTAAGGTTACATACCTATCTCCCTATATCGCTTGCTGATCCAATTTTGAACAATTGCTTCATTTGGAGCTAAAAGGACATAAGTATCATGGTCGGCATGTTTTGTAAACATGGTACAGTCTGCAGTTGTATGCCTTTAGAAATAGTTATCATGCTAGAATAAATGCTTCAGTATTTTTTTAGTTATGTTATATAACTGCTTCCTTGGCATTTTCAATATCTAAATCTATATGTTATCCAATCAGAAAATGCTATCCGCCTGTTATCATGAAACCAATACATTAGCTAGCTACATGGATCATCTAACTAAGGTTACATACCTATCTCCCTATATCGCTTGTTGATCCAATTTTGAACAATTGCTTCATTTGGAACTAAAAGGACATAAGTATCATGGTCGGCATGTTTTGTAAACATGGTACAGTCTGCAGTTGTATGCCTTTTAGAAATAGTTATCATGCTAGAATAAATGCTTCAGTATTTTTTTAGTTATGTTATATAACTGCTTCCTTGGCATTTTCAATATCTCAATCTATATGTTATCCATGGTACCTTCATATGTCTTTTTAGGTATCTTCAGATGTTTACAATATTTAGGACAGGAATGTCATGATAATGCCCATTCTTTGTAAGTTTGTATTCAGATGACATCTAATTGTCATATTTCCTTTCCATTTTGTATTTATTAGTGCTTATCCTTGTAGTTGCTTTATATTTTGTTGGATATTTGATTGGCATATTTACTTTCTATGTATGGTTTTCTTTGAAACCGCTTTGAGAGCACCAAAAGTCCCGCAGCAGCGCGCGGGGTATCATCTAGTGTGTTGTAATGAGAAGGAACAAGAACACCTATTTTTTTACCATCTTTGTTTGGAGGGGGCTAGGCACGCATGCACCCAAGTCCTCCGACTTCGCCTTATTCTCCGCTAGCCAAGCCCACAAGTTTGACTCGATCTCTCCAATTGATTTCACACGCAATTAATGAAAACCTTTACAGATTTATGGCGACAAATCCACATGTCGGATGCTTGACCAGTTGACACCTAACCATCTAGGAGATATCAAATATCCATGATCAACAAGTAAATCTTGTTGATAAGAACTTGCTCTTGTTTCATGCTCAACCAAACTCACTCACACTCTCAAGGATTCGGGTAATGGAGAGAGGGAAACTTTTGGACATAAATGGGTCATGTTATGGTGAAAAGGTAGCAAATGGTATCACATACTTAAAGTTTACAACTCGTTGCAGAAAGAGCATCGAAAGCGAGAGTTGTAACTTTTGATCCTCCCAAAACCAGATGAGCTTCTAATAATCTCTACCCCTTTGGATTAAAAACACACAAAACTGAGGCAAAAAATATATGTTGTTTTCTCACCTCGCTTGAAGATCTGAAGGTGAAGACGGAGACGTTGTAGATGATGCCACTTTATTGTCGGGAGTTGACAGAGTAGATGAAGCTTTAGTCCCTCTTTGGTTAGGCTTAATTTTGGCTTTTGGCTTATAAGCCAAAAAAGCAGCTAAATAGGTGCTTTTGGCTTTTGACTTTAGGCTTTAGGTGCTTTTGTTGCTTATAAGTCAAAGTCTAAAAGCTAGAAATAAGTCTAACCAAACAGGGCCTTATAATCGATTGGAGGCGAAACAGTCTTTGCTTTAAAGACAATACTTTGAAGAATAATTTGCTAAAATTTATGCAGTTCTGAGAGGAGCGTTGATTCTTCTTCGACAAAATTGTGAAGCTTGTTTACTTAGGAATGAATTTATTGAATGCGCTTAGCGTTCTATTTGTGTGTTTCTTCAAGTGTATCTAGTAGTTACCCAGCTTCTTTAGAATTTTCTCTTGACTATGTATGATTTGAAGCAAAAGAGCATTGTTGGCTGAGTCATCGGAATCTAAGGTATACTTGTCTGCATCATCACGAGTCTGTGGAGTACGAATGTTGATTGCCTGAAGGAGGAGTCGTTGGTTCCGTATGAATATTTGGTTCTTCAAAATTCACATTTGCTTCTGTATGTGCAATCTGTGCGGCTGTCACAATGCTAATTAATCTTGAACGCTGGCACAATGCTAATCTTGATTGATCCAAAATAGTATGTTGTTATCTATATATGTTGGACCGTCGGTTTTCTGCCCCCGTTGGACATTGGTGTGCGTGTGCCTTGTTGAAGGTAGCGGCTCGAAACTCATCTTTCGATATGAGAACCCCGAGATTGACCCACAGTTGGACTCCTTAATTATCACCGACACACGTGGCTTAGACTAGGACTTACATAATTTTTGTTCATTTCTTTTTTTTAATTTGCCGTAGGAGTGTTGTGGTAGGGAGATACTCTCACGGCATACAATCTCTTCTTCTTCTTCTTCTTCTTCCTTTTCTTTTTTGACTTGTTAAGGGTAGTAGTATTGTGCATCAGCCGATCCAGAGGCCGGCGATATTCCTCTTTTCCCAAAATAAATATTGTACAAAATTACCGAAGTACAAAAACATTAAGAGCCACGCTTGGGTTAGTCGGGCAGATGTAATTTTCCCAGTTTTAGAAGTCGGAGGACACCTTTTAGTTTAAGGACCAAAGTAGGCCAATCTCGGGATTTTCATACGGAAGTATGAAAGCATTGCTAAAATATTGTGTCTATACATGACTTGAACTAGACACGAGCCCAGTTTTATTTGATAAATCGTGGCAGCTTGTGACCAATTTTATTTGACCATCACGGGCGGAGACAAAGGTAAATAATGCCAGGTGTTTAAAGTTTGAATGAACTCCTTTTCCGTAAGTTTTTGTTTTTGTTTTGAGAATAAACTCCTTTTCCGCAAGTGAGCACCGCAGGTGGCGGGAAACGGAAGCCCAGCCCAAGACAAAGAGGGCCAAGACCAAGAACCACCCAGAACCTGAAAAAAATAATCGAACCCTCCAGAACCCAACGTAGCTACAGAAGCAGAGAGAGAGAGAGAGAGAGAGAGAGAGCAATGGAAACCGACGGCGAGGGGGGCGGCGGCGGCGGCGAGGCGGAGAGGAGGAAGAGAAGCGAGCTGGGACGCCTCCTAGAAGCCATTGGATCCTCCAAGGTGCGGCATCTCATCCCCACGCGAATCCGTTTCCGCCGCTCCATCTCGATTTCCCCCCTGCTCCACACTTGCTAGGGTTCGTCTAGTTTGGTCCGAGGCAGGCAGGGGCGAGTGTGGAATTCGGCCGGGGATGCTAATTGGAGACTCGGAAGCGGGGGTTTAGGTGGGGGTTTAGTTTCTTCCTCGATGCTCTTCAGTAAAGTAGGCTAATTTTGGTTTGGGCCGTACACGAATTGTGGTGTGTGATTCTTTCTACTTATCGCCCTGTTTCCTATTCGACTCTGTGCGCGTTGCACTTCTCCACTCGGCAGCCATCAGTGGATAATCTGATTCGATTTCGTGTGATGGAAATCCAATTAAACAGTAACGTTCTAGTGATCATATATGACAGGTTCTGGAGAAGAGGATCCCCCTTATCAAACAACTTGAGGAGGAGTGCTGCGCAGACGATCTGGGCCTCATACTCCAAGGTCTTCTCGTATCCTTTTCCCCACTCCCACAATTCCTCTTTATGCTTATATAAATTGCTGCCCTTTCATTACTTGCCGTCACAAGGCCTGATGCTGGTTCACTTTGGCTTAGTTAATTGTTTCTTCAGTTCAGTTACTCCCTGTTGTTTGCTTGCTTCTGGTGGTAGTTTGTGTATGTGGCCTTGACATCAATTTAGGCATCTTGGGTTGATTCCACATGTTCAGGTGTGTCACACTGCACCTTACACAGGTCAATTCTGCAGGTTGCTCTGAAATGCTCTGATTTGGAGATAATCCATCATCTGGGGCAGTTTCTTACTCTTGGTTCAAAGGTAGCTTCTTTTAAGACAAAGATTGCCTACTGTATTTGCATGTATGCTAGTATCTTTCTCCCTAAATCAACGGAATTTATTGTACCAGGCCAGCTCATGGAGTGGGAAACATGTCCAGTGGTCTGCCAAATGTATTGACCAATCTCAAGTGACCGCAGAGGAAGAAGAACACGACAGATTACGCCTAGAGGTCGGTTGCTGCCTTTAAGCTTGATTAGCTTGTTTGTATTTCTTTGGAAAGAGCTGGATTAGCATAAGAAAAATCTGTCTGCATGCCTAATGCTTCTCCCACATCCATATTTCTTACAGCTTTAAACTTCCCAAGTTCTAAACCATATGAAACCTGCATTATACTTCCTGTTCTCTAAATTAAGTCTTCCAACTTCATGACTGCAGGTTAACTCACTGTCCTTGAACATCTGTACCATGCTCCTTGATATAGCGGCAAAATGCATTACTGTACCGGTGCGTTACTGGTGATTCTATCAGCTTCAGAGTTTGTGGTTTACAAGGCAACTCTAAAAACATTGTCTTGTTTCTGCGTTTGTGGTTCTTGCAGGGATTAGAGAAGGCGAAAGGAGAAGACGGGCATGGGGTGAAGAAGGAGGAGTGTGTTTCAACCAAGGGCGAAGACGCGTTCCCAACATTGGAGACCATGGCGGTGGAGGTGGAACCAGCGCCTGCCCATCTCCATCTGGCAGTGGGGATGAGCCCAGATCACGCGTCACAGCTACTGCACTCCAACCCCCGCCGGTGCATGCACTGCGCGTTGGAGAAGACGATAAGCTGGCGCCGGGGGCCGGATGGCCCCGGCACGCTGTGCAATGCGTGCGGCCTACGGTTCTTGAAAGGGCGGCTGGTGCAGTCCAATCCCCGCCACCGCCCTTCGAACAAGCACCGTTCGAGCAGCAAGGTGGAACCGGCGCCGGCCCATCTGGCGGTGACGCCATCGAGCTTCACGGCCCTGTCGCAGGACGCGCCGCGCCGGTGGTGCCGGTGCACGCACTGCGCGTCGGTGAACACACAAAGGTGGTACCGGGGGCCTGATGGCCCCGGCACTCTGTGCCGTGCGTGCTGGTATCGGTTCACGAAAGGGCAGCCGCCGCAGCACAACCACCACCGCCGCCAGTACTGTACTTCGAACAAGCACAGCCCGTGCATGCACTGCGGGGCGGAGCAAACGCCAAGGTGGCTCCGGGGCCCGGCTGGCCCCGGCACGCTGTGCAGTGCGTGTGGCCAACGGTTCTTGATAGGGCGGCTGATCCTGGTGGATTCGAACAAGCCCCGGCAGCTGCTGCACTCCAACCCCCTCCGCCGCCGGTGCATGCACTGCGGGTCGGAGAACACGCCAAGGTGGCTCAAGGGCCCGGATGGCCCCGGCACGCTGTGCGATTCGTGCGGCCAAAAGTTCTATAAAGGGCGGCTGCTGCACTACAACTCCCGCCGCGGTTCGAGCAGCAAGGAGGACTCAGTAGCCGGCAACGACGTGGCGGCGCTGGCTGAAGCGCTACCATGCGGCGTCGGTGCCAGCTTGGATGCCTTCTTTGACAACACGGTAAACCCTGTTTCTTCCCACCAATCCATGACCGGCCGGGTTGCGTTCGATGCTAAAGCATTCGTCCTTCTTGCAGGGCTCGGAGGTGCCCTGTGGAAAAGGAACTGGACCTGAGCTGGTGGAGGAGGAGGAGGAGGAGCTGGAATGGCTTTCGAACAAGGACGCGTTCCCGTCGGTGGAGACCATGGCGATGGAGGTGGAGGAGGAGGCGTCGGCTCCTGATGTGCCACGGGCAAGGACCAAGGGGCGGCGGCGTGTGACGGCGATGGAAACTGCTGCCGCCGATCGCGTCACTGCTGCCGAGGCCGACCACGGCAAAGAGTCCATGGAAGAGCAGCTGCTCCCGGAGCGCCCACCGGCGGACAGCCCCGCCTTCTCCCTGGTGTCCCACGGTCCTGTGATCAAGCGTAGACGCAAGAGCGAGGCGCAGACATTTGCTTCCATCCGCCGCACCGCCAAGGCCGGACGCGCCATCCGAGCTGCCGCGCGCCTCGCCGCCATGGACAACTGATGTGCCGGCAGCGCTATGGACAACTGATGCAGCAGCAGCCCGGCGATTCCGCTCAAATACCTACGGTTGCTTTTATTTTTTTTGCCGATGGATGATGGATGCAGCTGAGCTGATCGAAACAAGGATTAGCATTCAGCTCTTAGGATTTTTGTCAGGGAACATATGGAGAGGGCTAGTGGTAGTAATTCGTTGAGGCAAGTAGAAGATAGGAAAAGCCTCGTTTTTTGGTCGCAATTAGGTCTTCCAACTTCATGACTGCAGGTTAACTCACTATCCTTGAGCATCTCTAGCAAGCTCCTTGATATTGCGGCAAAATGCATTGCTGTACCGGTGCGTTACTGCTGAATTCTATTAATTTAAGAGTTTGTGGTTACCAAGGCAGCTCTTAAAACATTGTCTTGTTTCTGCGTTTGAGGCTCTTCTTGCAGGGATTAGAGGTGGCGGGAAGAGAAAAGGGGCAGGGGGTGGCGCAGGAGGAGTGTGTTTTGAGTAAGGCCGACGAAGAGTTCTCAACATTGGAGACCATGGCGGTGGAGGTGGAACCGGCGCCGGTCCATTTGGCGGTGGGGATGAGCCTAGATCAGGAGGCGTCGCAGCTGCTGCACTCCAACCCACGCCGGTGCACGCACTGCGCGTCGGAGAAGACGAAGAAGTGGCGCCTCGGGCCGGATGGCCCAGGCACTCTGTGCAATGCGTTTGGCCTACGGTTTTTGACAGGGCGGTTGGTGCAGTCCAACCCTTCGAACAAGCGCGTGTCGAGCAGCAAGGTGGAACCGGCACGATGGAACCGGTGCACGCACTGCGCGTCGGAGAACACACCACAGTGGCGCCCGGGGCCGGATGGCCCTGGGACTCTGTGCAATTCGTGCGGGCATCAGTTCAAGAATGGGTGGCTGCTGCACTTCATCCCCCGCCGCCGCCCTTCGAACAAGCACCACCCGTGCATGCACTGCGGATCGGAGAAGACGTTTAGGTGGCTCCGGGGGCCGGATGGCCCCGCCACGCTGTGCAATGCGTGCGGCAAACGGTTCTTGAGAGGGCGGCTGATCCCGGTGGATTCGAACAAGCCCCGGCAGCTGCTGTACTCCAACCCCCGCCGCCGCCCTTCGAACAAGCACCACCCGTGCATGCACTGCGGATCGGAGAAGACGTTTAGGTGGCTCCGGGGGCCGGATGGCCCCGCCACGCTGTGCAATGCGTGCGGCAAACGGTTCTTGAGAGGGCGGCTGATCCCGGTGGATTCGAACAAGCCCCGGCAGCTGCTGTACTCCAACCCCCGCCGCCGCCGGTGCATGCACTGCGGGTCAGGAACACGCCAAGGTGGCTCCGGGGGCCGGATGGCCCCTCCACGCTGTGCAGTGCGTGCGGCCAAAAGTTTTATAAAGGGCGGCTGCTGCACTCCAACTCCCGCCGCTGTTCGAGCAGCAAGGAGGACTCAGTAGCCGGCAACGACGTGGCGGCGTTGGCTGAAGCGGTACCGTGCGGCGTCGGTGCCAGCTTGGATGCCTTCTTTGACAACACGGTAAACCCTGTTTCTTCCCACCAATCCATGACCGGCCGGGTTGTGTTCGATGCTAAAGCATTCGTCCTTCTTGCAGGGCTCGGAGGTGCCCTGTGGAAAAGGAACTGGACCTGAGCTGGCGGACGAGGAGGAGGAGGAGCTGGAATGGCTTTCGAACAAGGACGCGTTCCCGTCGGTGGAGACCATGGCGGTGGAGGTGGAAGAGGAGGTGTCGGCTCCTGATGCTCCTGATGTGGAAGAGCGAGGCGCAGACATTTGCTTCCATCCGCCGCACCGCCAAGGCCGGACGCGCCATCCGAGCTGCCGCGCGCCTCGCCGCCATGGACAACTGATGTGCCGGCAGCCGCGTTTGATTCGGCTCGCCTCGCCGCTATAGACAACTGATGCAGCAGCAGCCGGTCGATTCCGCTCAAATAAGTACGGTTGCTTTGTTTTTGCTGATGGATGGTGGATGCAGTCATGCAGCTGATCGGAAACTAGGATTAGCACTCTTTTTTTTTTGCGGGGAACAAGGATTAGCATTTACAGTAGCTCTTAGAATTTTTGTCAGGGAACATATGGATAGGGCCTAGTGGTAGTAATTCGTTGAGGCAAGTGGAAGATAGGAAAAGCGTCGTTTTTGGTCGTAATTTTTGCAACCAGCGTGGCGTGGTGCTGCAACAATACTCATGGGCTCAATCCCAACCGAATTCAGCAGCGTGCCATTTCTACAGTACTACACCCTGATATAATGCCCAAAATTTTCTCTGGCATTCTTCCATCTCTCAAAACTTCTCGTTAATTCTTAGCTACGAGTCCTTTTCGTTTTGAAGTACACTTTACTTCAATAACCTCATAGTTCTACGTAAATAAGATCTAACTGTATTGCATAATAATTTTAAAGTACACTTGGTTCAATAATAATTTTATGTAGGAATAATATAGTTAATACAACAATTAAAAATAAAACTTGGCAAGCTCTAGAAAACAATATGACACTCGAAATATTTGTTAGCAGACATAAGTGTTCATTTTGCAGTAGTGATGAACATCTCCATCATAAATTAGTTGGTTTAGAAAGTGAGCCTAGCTCAACTGGTTGGGGTGGTGGATGTACAAACCCAACACCCAAGTTCAAGTTCCCAAGGACGCGAATTTATGTTCCTATTTATACCTGAGGATCAGGTTTTCCTGATACTCATGCAACTTATCCTGAGGACCGGGCTTGGTTATTAGTCAAGATAAAATTCCTGGTACTCATGCTTAAAAGGCTGTGTGCATACTTGAGGACCAGGTTTTCCTGGTACTCATGCAACTTATCCTGAGGACCGGGCTTGGTTATTAATCAAGATAAAAATCCTGGTACTCATGCTTAAAAGGCTGTGTGCATCCCTAGTTCGTGCAGAGGCCGGGAAGTGAAATTCTCCCCCAAGAATTTTTTTCAGGAATTGAGTTTAGCTCAACTGGTTGGGGGAGTGGATGTATAAACCCAACACCCAAGTTCAAGTCTTCACGGACGCGGATTTAGTTTCCTATTTATACTTGAGGACCAGGCATTCCTGGTACTCATGCACTTTATCCTGAGGATCAGGCTTGGTTATTAATCAAGATAAAAATCTTGATACTCATGCTTATATGGCTGTGTGCATCCCAAGTTGGTGCAGAGGCCAGGAAGTGAAATTCTCCCCCTTTTGCGCTGCAGGTCCGACTGGCTCATCTCTTGGGATGTCAGGGGCGTTGGATGCGCTTAAGGCCATCGCTGTTACCCCGTTTAATCCAAACCCCCAAACTCCGAGGGGTAAAGAGTTAGTGGCGCAGCTCTTGTCGAGGCCCATTTTTGCAGGTGATTCGGGACAGCTACAACTCGGGGTCAAGGTCACCACACCCTCACCTATGGTCACCGTGCCTTTGAGCTCTCCGACGCAGCCAGAACAACCCAGGCCGGTCTCCCCGCAGCCCAAGGCGACGGGCTGCTGGACATCGCCCGTGGCGTCGACCGGAGCGGGATATGAAGCTCCAGCTGGCCCGGCTAGCACGCCGGTGGCCGTGGCTGGGCCGCTACTGCTGGGCCGGTCCCTGCCGCATGGGGCGGTCGACGCCTCTCCCGGCGTGGGGCGGGCCGGACTGGACCGGCAGCGAGTGGAGGCGCAGGGCTGCAAGGCGATGACGGTGATGCCGTCTTGACGGTGCAGGGCGCTGCTGCGCAGCAGCTGTCGCCTCCGTTGGCGCCATCCTTGGCTGCTTCTCAGCAGCAGCAGAAGGATGGTCACTGCGAGGACGGCATCGAGGACGGCATCGACACGTCGCCGACAGGCGAGTTGACGCTGGATGGGGGTTCTACTACAGCCTTAACCCCTACAGTGTCGACTCCGTTGAGGCGCTGCGAGAGGCATACCGTGGAGGCGGATGGGTCCTCCGGCATGGATGAGGACTCCATGATGAAGGCCATGAGGCGCAAGGCTGAACAGAACCTTGACACCGCTGGTTCGACCAAATCCCCGAAGTCTTTTCATGCTTTTTCAAATTCAAGCTTTTCGGCTAAATTGAATAGCATAGGTTTTACTTTGGGTAATAATGCTACAACTGTTGCGGTTTCGACTAATGCTTTGAGGAAATTGGAATATGACCGGTTAACAGTCAACCCAAAATCCTCGGGCAAGTCGCTTACACCTCACACGGAAGAGGAGTTAGATGACACAATTGATGTCCAACTCCTGTCTCATCTAGTGGGTGATGTATCGGAGGGTGGCTTGGAGGAGGCAACGATCAGCTCATTATATGACCTGAAAGCGTCTGACCGTAAATCCAAAGCAGACTCTCTTAAAAATAAAAATAAAATCAAAACGCCACGGAAAAAGGCAAAGTTGTCCACTCCTCCAATTTGTTTCCCGATGAATGGCATATTTGAGAATAACAGAGGTCTTCGTGACTTGGCTAAACATGCTCGTATTGCCGATTCTATTCGGGAACATAAATTGGATTTTGTGGGCATTTCGGAAACTGGTAAACGTGACTTCTCTGCGAGTCTACTAAACCGCATATCTGGCGGTGTAGAATTCACATGGAAGTCGCGTCCACCACGTGGCAGATCTGGGGGCTTACTACTAGGCGTCAGAAAAGAAACCATGGATGTGTTGGCTAGTTCGGAAGGGGACTTTCATATTAAGTTCCACATCCGCAACAAAGCCGACAATTTCACATGGAGTCTTGTCGCTGTGTATGGAGCAGCCCAGGATGAGTATAAGCCTGCTTTTCTCGCGAATTGGTAAACCTGGTAAAAGACAATCCATACCCTATAATTATATGTGGTGATTTTAATTTACTAAGGTTCCCGCATGAGAAAAGTAGAGGCAGATTTGACAACCGTTGGCCTCTCTTATTCAATGCTGTAATTGACAGCCTAAGTCTAAGAGAGGTATCAATGGCTGGGAGGCAGTACACTTGGGCTAATAGCCTCCCGGAGCCGACATACGAAAAGCTAGACCGTGTATTGATGGACTCGGATTGGGAAGTTAAATACACACTGGTCTCCGTACGGGCCCTAGAACGTATCGAGACACTGTCGGATCATGCTCCCATACTTCTAACCACGGGATCACCCAACCCACATTGTAAACGCCACTTCAAATTTGAACTTGGATGGTGATACCCAGAAGTATAGGGGATCGTTGAAATCTTCAATGTGTAAGTATAGTATCGATCCCACGAGGAGTAGAAGGTATAAGTATTTATCCTCTCAAATAAGAGTGTCACTTCTCTTATTATCTATGCACTAGACAAACTAAAATGATTAAATGATGCAAGTGTTTTTGGGTTTTTTGCGTAGAGTTTGCAATAAAGTAAAAAGCTGAAAATAAAATATGACAAGTGAAAGCTCTCAAAGAGAGAAATCCCAATCCTCTATGCAGCGAGAGGACAAGCTCAAGTGTGTGTTTCTTATAAGTGGAGAACGTTCCCAAGGGCTACCTAGACTTCATGGCATAAATATTTCTAGAACAAAAAGGTAAGCATTTTGTCAAGTTTTAATCTTCTTTTGGACGGAGCCATAATTAGGGAAAGCTAAATAAATAAACTAAACCCCTTATGATGGTTCTTATGGCCAAGTAAATGACTGCACAAGAGTTATTAAGACATAGAGTCCCACCATAGCCTTAAACTCTAAGGTCCCCGATACTAATACCCTCATAATGCAACTTCATGACTCGGTCTCAGGTTTACATGTCCTCCCAAGTCTCCCTCACTCCATTACACTACGGTGTTCTCCTACGAGCCCATATAGGTGAAGTGATGTGCAGTCGACGTTCGCACAACACCATCATAGAATTACATAAAAAGATAAACACTAGACAAAATACCAACACATGTCATAAATAAATCATTGCCAATCCATCCTATGCCCCCAGGAACATGAGAGAACTACTCACGACGCGAATACATGACATGATTCAATGACATAAGTGATACAACACAATCTGAGAATATAATCTCCCCACAAAACAATGACAAGTAGCAATTCACAAACATGTAGAATAGTACTTAGACAATAGCTAGGGTTCAACAATCTCAAACTATGAGGGGGATGAAGTGGATCACGAAGATGGTGATGGAGATGGTGCTGGTCTTGACGGTGGTGTTGATGGAGACTCCGTAGGGGGGATGGAGGAGCCTTCCGGAGGTGATTCCGGCGGCGTTTCCCCCCTCCGATCTTCTCCGGCGGCAGCCTTCTGTCTCCTGTTTCGTGGTTTTTGTGTTTCTCCGCCGCCTCCTTCCAAAGCCCTCGGGGGACTATTTTTATAGTCATTTTTAGGTCAAGACGGAGGCACGGGGACGAAGATCGACGGCATCGGAGGCTCGAGGCCCAGAATAGGGGGTCCCACGTGTTCAAGGAATCTGACCACGTGGGCCCACCTCTTTCGGCCCTCGGGTTTCCGTTTGTTCGCTTCCTTTGCTCCTACGCTTCGTTCCTTCCAAAAATTGACGCCCGTGAAATATTAGGTCATTTGGACGTCGTTTGGGTCCCTGAAAGTCAAAAAGATGGAAAAGGGGGTTTTCTGGTTCTGCAGGGTTAATTCCAAATAAATGGAGAAACTGTGAATTATCCCCTAAAATCATTATAAAACATAAATATAACCCATATATGATGCATATAAGTTGGAATATCAAGTATTAAAATGTAAAGTTCATGTATGCATTTTACATGCATCAACATCCCCAAGCTTAACCAATGCTCGTCCTCGAGTATGAAGTGATAAAACTAACATGGACTTTGCATTTTAATACTATCAATCGATATAAAAGATGATTACTATTGCTACATAAAGTCAAATGATTCATTCTCAAAGGAGTAGCAATATACAAGATAGATTATAAAGTGATATCAAATATTCAATGAAAGGATGTTCAATGATAATTCACAAAGTGTAACATAGAAGAAAGTACTATGGTCCAAATGTATGCATAATGAAAAGTAAAAACATCCTATAATGGTCATAGAGTATTCTTGTAAATCTAATATAAAAGGTGGACACTTTGGAAAGATATATAAATGAGTAGAGGTAAAACATGCAAAAGTTTCATCTAGCTTCCAAATGCTTCTACTTAAGTTAATGATTGCAATGTGGTATCATTGGTGTGAAGCTCTCATTACCCCTATCATAGCATCTTGAATGGTTAAAGTTTAAAGTGAAAGCAAATATGAGTAGTGTGCTTGACAAAGTATGGGTTGAATGCCTCATGCCCCGTGAATACGAGTACCTACACCACGGTGTTACTCAACTCGGGCCACAAAGCAAGTTCAAGTTAAGGTCATTGTAAGTAAATAATAGCGTCATCAAGAGCGTCAACTGGGGTACCTCTTGTCCCAGGACATGGAACAAGCCCATGTCAAAATGACAAGACAAACAAACAAAATGAACAATCTCACACCCTTTTATTTACTATTGGTATAGCTTTTTATTGTGAGGTGCATCACTGAAGGTTCACATAGCATGTAAGTAAATTTCCACCATGAATGATGCATGGCTTAGATTAGCGGCCCAGGCGTCTCTCTAGCCATTTATACAAACTCATTAAACTTGCTAAGTTTCCGCATTTATTTGGCACCATGATAGCATCCATAAACAAAAGTACATGATATCAACTAAATATAATTAAGAGCACGTTGAAAGCTTGCCATGTGACAGCACATATGAGCTAACTCCCAACCAAGACTCTTGTCAAGCACACAACTTCATAATTTTAATCACAATGGTTCATGTTTATTAAGTGCAATAAAAGTAAAGTGTGCATCAAGTTCGTGAGAGCTTTTTAACCAACTTTTCCCATAACAAACAATAACATAAGCATTTTAATTCGGAAGCATAGATAATACAATATAACATGATAAACATACTTGGAATAGCATTAAGCTAATAGGTAGATATGGTGGACTCACTGAAAAACTTTGGTTGAAGGTGTTGGAAAACAAGTTTTTGCTTGTTGGAATTTTTGGGCTAGCAAGAGGGAGAAAGTTGACCGTCTAAATGCATGCATAAGTGTCCATAGAACTAACCAATCCATGTTAAACAAAGTAAAGTAACATTCAGCATCAAAACATGAATAAAAGATAGCTCTTGATAAAACACTTGCAAATTAATACTCATTAAAAAGTACATGAATCATGCAACTATATGTATCTTTTTGAATCAACTCAAACACCCCTTTCCCAATCTTTTTAATAGCATCCAACTTAATTCAACCCAAATTTCCAGTAGCTCTCTCATATATAAATGATAGTGGTGATCTCAAGACAAACAAAAATCAAACCGAAATAAAAATCAAATAAAGACGCTCCAAGTTTATGCGATAAAGTGCATTGATCGAAAAACAGAAGTTAGACGTGCGCAAACCGAGAGTGTGTTGGTCCAGTGGGGTTGTCTTCACATCCCCAAGCTTATGGTCTTCACCATCCTTGGATAGCTCTTGGTGCATCTCCTCAAATCCCTGTGAAAAAACTTCAAAACACCGTTTCTCTCATTTCTTTTCTGTGGGTGACATTAGTAGTGATAGACAAATGAATTTCTTGTTGCATAAAATCTTAAACAAAAATGTGAAAGTATATAATGTTGTATGCCTACTTATAAACTCAATTGGATAAAAAGATTCAAGTTAAAAGTTCAAAGAATGCATCAAACAAAATGGGACAGAATCTGTCCAGAAAAACAGCAGCAGCAAAACACATTTTTCTATCCTACTTAAATATGCGAAAAAATCTGAAAAAATTCACGCTTACAGAGGATGAAAAGTTGCAATTACAGTTCAAATTTCAGCTCATTCGAGTCACAGAATAGGAATGAAAAATCATACCGTGCACAGATTCGTACTGGAATAAAATCTCCGAATGCAAAAAGCAACTTTTTCAAGCCAAAATAGGTAAAACTTGGCACTTTATTAAAAATTTCAGAAACAAAACTAAAAAATAAGTCTCTTGTTACAGCAAGAGGACACAAAGAAAATCAAAAATAAAAACAACCGGGTTGCCTCCCGTAAAGCGCTTTCTTTATAGCCATATAGCTAGCTTACTTACTTGGTATCAAGATGGTTGGAGTGAGGTGGCTTGCCATCCCCAAGCTTGAATTCTTGTACTTATTCGAAATATGTAGGTGAGCCCAGGGGTAACATCCCCAATCTTGAGTGTTTGTCCCTCTTGATTTTGTTCATCACCCTCAACTCTTCCACTTGAAAATTCTCTTTACACAAAACTCATCATAAAACTTGATTAGAGGGTTAGTGTCTCCATAAATTAAATCCACATAGGTATAGCAAATATATATCATGAGTTAATTCTAAACATTAATTACTGTTACTATGGTTGTATATTGTTCTTTGATCAAAAGAACCACACAAAACACAAGTAATGAGAGTAATGCAAAATAAAGACATAATCTGTCAAAAACTGGACAGCCCGTAAAGAGTGAATTTTCAGAGGCACTTACGTTGCTCAAATCAGAAAACTTTGAACTAATGAAATGTGTAATAATAACTGAAGATTGTTGTCGTAAAATTTCAGGTCAAAATTCCTTTTCTGTGATTTTTAACATTTTTCGCAGTGAAGCTTAGGAATCTGTTTTCTGGACAGCCATGATAGTTTTAATGATGCTCACATAGGAACAAGAATTGAAATGCAAAAGAGAGTATCAAGAGAAAAATATGAAACACTTTTAAGTCTAACCCACTTCCTATGCATTGGGATCTTGTAAGAAAATAAATCATTGAAACACAAAGCAATAGCATAGGAAGATAAAACAAGAGCAGTTTCAACACTTTGAACTTAAAGAGAGGAAACGTAATAATATTGAAACGTTTAGAACCATGTTTTCCCCTCTCATAATAATTTCAGTAGCATCATGAATGAATTCAACAATATAATTATGACATAAAGCATGTCTTTCATGATCTACAAGCATAAAAGTATTAATACTCTCCACATAAGTAAAATCCTTCTTATTAGTGATAGTGGGAGTAAAACATTCATAATCATTATTGTAATCATCATATATAGGAGGCATATCATAATCATAATAAACTTTATCCTCAATAGTAGGTGGACTGAAAATATCACATTCATCATTGTAATCGTCATAAATGGGAGACATAGTATCATCAAAAAATTTTCTCCTCTATAGTGTAATCAAGAGAATTCAAAAATAAAGTAGGACTCTCATGAATGAGAGTATTGTCACAAACAGCAAGTATATCATCTTTATCTCCACATAATTTAGTAACAAGTTCTAAACATGGAGGATTATCAAGCAAAATAGGACCATCATCTAGAGTACTATCATAAAACATGTCTAAACCATACTCCTCATCATTTTTAAAATTATTATCAATAATATTCTCATTAGGCACAGTTGATATTCCTCCTCATCATCAGAATCATAAAAGCAAAGTTTATCATCAGCAATATATTGAAGGTTACCCTCATCCATAGGTGGTGAAGGTGGAAGTTTCCTCTCTTCATTCTCTAATTGTTCATCATGTTCATCATCTTCTTGGGGTTGCATGGGCATCCCCAAGCTTAGGTTTTTATCCTCTTCTTCACATTCTTCCTCTTCCAAGCTTATGTTTTCATCATCTTCTTCCTGCAAAACATCAGTACTTTCTTGGGGAACCTTGCCCCTCTCATTATAGTCAACAACATAAATATTTTTAGAGAACTTGGCTATGCAATATTCAAGAATAGAAGTGACCTTTCCTTCGAATCTCTTAACTCTAGGGCAAGTTTTATTTTCATTAGCAAAGGTGTGCAATTCATTAGATGCATAATAAGTAACAAATTCCTCTACTTGTTCCATCCCTAAATGAGTGTAATCATAAGTATGGTAAGATGCTATGACACGTTCTTCATGGAACTTACATTGAAATTCAAAGTGTCTATCAGTATGTTTGAAGCAACAAGTTTTATTATCATGGAATAAAAGCCACTCTCCAGCAATATAATTTAAACTTCCATGAAATCTTTTAGTATTTTCCGTTCTGTTGACTCTCTAGATTCTCAGCAATTTTAGAAGCTTTCATGTATCCATAGTAAAAATTCATTATCTCCGGACTTATGCCCATACCAAAAGTTTTTATGGTATTTTCCATTTTCTAATTTTTTTGTGTTTTGATATATATAACTGAAAGTAAAACTAAACTAAATACAAAACTGAAAGTAAACTAGAGTATATGCAAAACTGAAAATAAATATCTAGTGCAAACAAGAATAAAAACTTAAGCGCTACACTCCCCGACAACGGTGCCAGAAAATGTCTTGATACCCACAAGTATAGGGGATCGTTGAAATCTTCAATGCGTAAGTATAGTATCGATCCCACGAGGAGTAGAAGGTATAAGTATTTATCCTCTCAAATAAGAGTGTCACTTCTCTTATTATCTATGCACTAGACAAACTAAAATGATTAAATGATGCAAGTGTTTTTGGGTTTTTGGCGTAGAGTTTGCAATAAAGTAAAAAGCTGAAAATAAAATATGACAAGTGATACGTCTCCAACGTATCCATAATTTCTGCTGTTCCATGCTTATATTATACCATTTGCTACATGTTTTATATACACTTCGTATCACTTTTATGCATTTTCTGGGACTAACCTATTAACAAGATGCCACAGTGCCAGTTCCCTGTTTTCTGCTGTTTTTGGTTTCAGAAAGTTACTTCTGGAAATATTCTCGGAATTGCACGAAACAAAAGGCCAAGTCCCTATTTTTCCACACGTACACGGAGTCCGAAGGAGAGACGAAGGGAGCCACGAGGTGGCCAAACCACCTGGCGGCGCGGCAGGGGCCCAGCCGCGCCGCCTGTGGTTTGGGCCCCTCGGGGGTCCGCCGACATCGCCCCTTCGCCTATTTATTCCCCGAGACGTGAAAACCCTAAAACACCGAGCCTTTCATCCAGAACATATTCGCTGCCGCCGCCGTCGTCAACCCTAACTCGGGGGGTTTCTGAAGCTCTTCCCGGCACCCTGCCGGAGAGGGGAATCATCACCGGAGGGCTCTACATCGCCATGCCCGCCTCCGGAGTGATGCGTGAGTAGTTCATCCTTGGACTATGGGTCCATAGCAGTAGCTAGATGGTTGTCTTCTCCACTTGTGCCATCATGTTTAGATCTTGTGAGCTGCCTATCATGATCAAGATCATCTTATTGTAATGCTACATGTTGTGTTTGCTGGGATCTGACTTATATTGATACCTATGTGGAGCTGAATATTATATTATCATGTCTATGTCATTTGTGATCTTGCATGCTCTCCGTTACTTGTTGAAGCCTTGGCCAAGTGAATACTTGTACTCCAAGAGGGGGTATTTATGCATGATAGTTGGGTTCAACCTCTATTTAACCTGGGATAGTGACAGCAAGTTCTAAGGTTGTAGATGTGTTGTTGCCACTAGGGGTAAAACAGCAATGCTTTATTCAAGGATGAATGTATTGTTTACATTACGCACATTACTTAATGCAATTGTCTGTTGCTTGCAACTTAATACTGGAAGGGGTACGGATGTTAACCGGAAAGTGGACTATTTAGGCATAGATGCATGCTGGATAGCGGTCTATGTACTTTGTCGTAATGCCCAAATGAATCTCATAGTAGACACCACACTCACACATGCATGTTATATGCACTTATCAATTGTCAATTGCCCAGCTGTAATTTGTTTACCCAGCATGTTAGTTATCTTATTGGAGAGACACCACTAGTGAACTGTGGACCCCGGTCCATTCTTTTACATCTGAAATACAATCTACTGCAATCATTGTTCTCTACTGTTTTATGCAAACAAACATCATTTTCCATTCGATACGTTTAACCCTTTGTTTTCAGCAAGCCGGTGAGATTGACAACCTCACTGTTAAGTTGGGGCAAAGTAATTTGATTGTGTTGTGCAGGTTCCACGTTGGCACCGGAATCCCTGGTGTTGCGCCGCACTACACTCCTTCACCAACACCTTCGAAGCAAACCTCGTTTTCCTACTGGTTCGATTAAACCTTGGTTTCATACTGAGGGAAAACTTGCTGCTGCACTCATCATACCTTCCTCTTGGGGTTCCCAACTGACGTGTGACGTACAAGCATTGTTTCTGGCACTGTTGCCGGGGAGATATTCCCTCGTCAACTTAGAGCCACAACACGTTTTCTGGCGCCGTTGCCGGGGAAAACCGAATTGCTTCTGCAAGGGGAGTCTCTCACACCCAATCTCTTTACTTTGTTATTTGTCTTGCTTAGTTTATTTTTATTTAGTCTTGTTTGCTCTCTTTATCAAAAACACAAAAAAATTAGTTACTTGTTTAATTCGTTTGATTTTGTTTTTCAAAATGAATGCTCCTGAAGTTGAAGTTCGTTCTTTTAGGCAACTAGGAGGTGAAAATTTGAAAGATGCTTGGTATAGAATTAGTGATGCTCATCATAGATGTACTAAGAAACACTCTACCACTATCCTCCTTAGGAACTTTTATGTTGGTATCTCTAGTTGGTATAGGTATGTTCTAGACACTCTTACAGGTGGAAATTTCTTGGGTACTCCTGCTTTAGAAGCCTGTAATATTATTGAAAGTTTGGTAGGAACACCACCCACTAAAGATATTAAAATTGAGATCACCTTGGAGGATGTTATAAATAAGTTAGACTCTATGGAGAATTTTTTTCCAAATTTTCTTGATTGTATTGGTAAGACTAATGAATCAATAGCCACCATCAATGAAAGAATCACTGTTCTTGAGGATAATAATATCCATGACACCCAAAATCATAGAATTGATGAGTTAGAGGAAGCTATTGAAACCTTAAGTTCAACCTTTACTTCTCTTAAGTCTAAAAAGGAGAAAGTTTATGTGGGTAGAGAGCAAAAGTTTATGTATGTTCCTAAAGTGCCAAAACCAAAGACTCATTATGAGCTTAAAATTGATAAAACTTTTAGTACGGTTAAAGGTAATGAAACACCTCCAGGAACATCTAAGATACCCATTGTTACAAGCTGTGTGTTGGAAGAAGCTTTTGATGATTTGAATGATTTGCCACTTGACAACACTTGATTTTCACTTTCTGCGCCTAGCTGAAAGGCGTTAAAGAAAAGCGCTTATGGGAGACAACCCATCGTTTTTATTTGCTGTTATTTTTGTTTTCTTTGAGTCAAGGAGTTTTGTTACTTCTGTAGCAACTCCTTTGTATCTTTATTTTATCGCAATGTTGTGCCAAGTAAAGTTCTATATTGAAAGTTGATGCAAGATTTGGATTTCTGCGCAGTGACAGATTTTTAGCTGTCACGGATTTGAGCTTATCTCCCTGTAGAAAATTCAAAAAATTCTGAAAAAATCACGCATATTCCTGAGATATGTACGCAACTTTCATTATTTTAGGCCAGATCCATCTGAGCAACTTAAGTGCCTCGAAAAAATTCGTCATTCCAGACTGTTCTGTTTTTGACAGATTCTGCCTTTTGTTTTGCATTCGCTCTTTTACTGTGTTTGTGTGGATTTCTTTGCTCCACAAAGCATTGGTGGCTGTAGCTAATGTCCAGAAGCTTTGGGATTGATTGTATCATTACAGAATATGAGAATTTTTGATTATGCACTAACCCTCTAATGAGAACTGTCTTGAGTTTGGTGTGAAGGAAGTTTTCAAGGATCAAGCGAGAAGGGTGATATTATGTGATCAAGAAGAGTGAAAAGCCTAAGCTTGGGGATGCCCCCGTGGTTCATCCCAACCATATTCAGAGAGACTCAAGCGTCTAAGCTTGGGGATGCCCAAGGCATCCCCTTCTTCATCAACAAACTTATCAGGTCATCTCTAGTGAAACTATATTTTAATTCTTTCACATCTTATGCGCTTTACTTGGAGCGTCTGTGTGTTTTTATTTTTGTTTTTGTTTGAATAAATTCGGATCCTAGCAATCCTTGTGTGGGAGAGAGACACGCTCCGCTTTTTCATGTGAATACTCATGTTCTTCACTTATATTTGTTGAGTATTCTTAACTAGCTACTGCAGTGCTTTTAGCTCCTGTTTTTCATGCATCTCTTCGAGCTGTTAGCACTTGTTTATAAATACTCTCTTGCTGCATTATATTATCATTTGGAGAGTTTATGTTTAAATAAATTGATTGGTGTTTGTTTGGAAGAAAGAAAATGCTACATGTAGTAGTTGGTATTGGAAAAGACATATGCATTCTTGTAGATCATTGTCTTGTTTCGATTTGATGCTTTGCAATTGTTTTGAGCTCTCAAGTAGATCATGTTTAAGCTCTTGCATCATGTAGTTAAAGCCTAGTAGTGGAGAACTACCGTAGAGCTTGTTGAGACTTGGGATGCATATTTGTTCTCTCTAAGGTCTAGATATTTTCTGGTAAAATGTTTGAGCAACAAGGAAGACAGTGTAGAGTCTTATAATACTTGCAATATGTTTTTATGTGATTCTTGCTGTACCGGTTTATACTTGTGTTTGCTTCAAACAACCTTGCTAGCCTAAACTCTGTACTGAGAGGGAATGCTTCTCGTGCATCCAAAACTTGAGCCAAAACCCATGCCATTTGTGTCCACCATACCTACCTACTATGTGGTATTTCCTGCCATTCCAAGTAAATATTTCATGTGCTACCTTTAAACTATTCAAAACTTTATTACTCCTTATTTGTGTCAATGTTTTATAGCTCATGAGGAAGTATGTGGTGTTTTATCTTTCAATCTTGTCATTTACTTCTGACAGACTTTCACCAATGGACTAGTGGCATATACATCCGCTTATCCAATAATTTGCAAAAAGAGCTGGCAACGGGGTGCCCAGCCCCAATTAATTACAACTTTCATTAATAATTCTCTTCACATGTTTTGCCCTGATTTATCAGTAAGCAACTTAATTTGCAAATAGACACTCCTCCATGGTATGTGAATGTTGGAAGGCACCCGAGGATTCGGTTAGCCATGGCTTGTGTAAGCAAAAGGTTGGGAGGAGTGTCATCTATAAAGAAACTAAAATACATGTGTAAACAAAAGAGAAGAGGGATGATCTACCTTGCTGGTAGAGATAACGTCCTTCATGGGAGCCGCTCTTGAAAGTCTGGTTGACAAGGGGGTTAGAGTGCCCACTACCATTCGTTGACAACAACAAACACCTCTCAAATACTTATTTTGTGCTCTCTATATGCTTTCGAAAACTTAAAAAGCTCTAGCACATGATTTAATCCCTGCTTCCCTCTGCGAAGGGCCTATCTTTTACTTTATGTTGAGTCAGTTTACCTACTCCTTTCTATCTTAGAAGCAAACACTTGTGTCAACTTTGTGTGCATTGATTCTTACATGTTTACTTATTGCACTTGTTATATTGCTTTATGTTGACAACTATCCATGAGATATACATGTTACAAGTTGAAAGCAATGCTGAAACTTAATCATCCTTTGTGTTGCTTCAATGCCTTTTACTTTGAATCTATTGCTTTATGAGTTACCTCTTATGCAAAACTTTTTGATGCTTGTCTTGAAAGTACTATTCATGAAAAGTTTTTGCTTATATGATTCATTGTTTACTCTTTATCTATTTGTTAGCAAACTATAGATCATTGCTTTGAGTCACTTCATTCATGACATGAGCCTTGCAATATATTGATCAAGATTGTGTGAAAGCATGTCTCCTCAGAAATTATTTGTTGTTATCGTTTTACCTACTCGAGGACGAGTAGAACTAAGCTTGGGGATGCTTGATACGTCTCCAACGTATCCATAATTTCTGCTGTTCCATGCTTATATTATACCATTTGCTACATGTTTTATATACACTTCGTATCACTTTTATGCATTTTCTGGGACTAACCTATTAACAAGATGCCACAGTGCCAGTTCCCTGTTTTCTGCTGTTTTTGGTTTCAGAAAGTTACTTCTGGAAATATTCTCGGAATTGCACGAAACAAAAGGCCAAGTCCCTATTTTTCCAGCACGTACACGGAGTCCGAAGGAGAGACGAAGGGAGCCACGAGGTGGCCAAACCACCTGGCGGCGCGGCAGTGGGCCCAGCCGCGCCGCCTGTGGTTTGGGCCCCTCGGGGGTCCGCCGACATCGCCCCTTCGCCTATTTATTCCCCGAGACGTGAAAACCCTAAAACACCGAGCCTTTCATCCAGAACATATTCGCTGCCGCCGCCGTCGTCAACCCTAACTCGGGGGGTTCTGAAGCTCTTCCCGGCACCCTGCCGGAGAGGGGAATCATCACCGGAGGGCTCTACATCGCCATGCCCGCCTCCGGAGTGATGCGTGAGTAGTTCATCCTTGGACTATGGGTCCATAGCAGTAGCTAGATGGTTGTCTTCTCCACTTGTGCCATCATGTTTAGATCTTGTGAGCTGCCTATCATGATCAAGATCATCTTATTGTAATGCTACATGTTGTGTTTGCTGGGATCTGACTTATATTGATACCTATGTGGAGCTGAATATTATATTATCATGTCTATGTCATTTGTGATCTTGCATGCTCTCCGTTACTTGTTGAAGCCTTGGCCAAGTGAATACTTGTAACTCCAAGAGGGGGTATTTATGCATGATAGTTGGGTTCAACCTCTATTTAACCTGGGATAGTGACAGCAAGTTCTAAGGTTGTAGATGTGTTGTTGCCACTAGGGGTAAAACAGCAATGCTTTATTCAAGGATGAATGTATTGTTTACATTACGCACATTACTTAATGCAATTGTCTGTTGCTTGCAACTTAATACTGGAAGGGGTACGGATGTTAACCGGAAAGTGGACTATTTAGGCATAGATGCATGCTGGATAGCGGTCTATGTACTTTGTCGTAATGCCCAAATGAATCTCATAGTAGACACCACAGCTCACACATGCATGTTATATGCACTTATCAATTGTCAATTGCCCAGCTGTAATTTGTTTACCCAGCATGTTAGTTATCTTATTGGAGAGACACCACTAGTGAACTGTGGACCCCGGTCCATTCTTTTACATCTGAAATACAATCTACTGCAATCATTGTTCTCTACTGTTTTATGCAAACAAACATCATTTCCATTCGATACGTTTAACCCTTTGTTTTCAGCAAGCCGGTGAGATTGACAACCTCACTGTTAAGTTGGGGCAAAGTAATTTGATTGTGTTGTGCAGGTTCCACGTTGGCACCGGAATCCCTGGTGTTGCGCCGCACTACACTCCTTCACCAACACCTTCGAAGCAAACCTCGTTTTCCTACTGGTTCGATTAAACCTTGGTTTCATACTGAGGGAAAACTTGCTGCTGCACTCATCATACCTTCCTCTTGGGGTTCCCAACTGACGTGTGACGTACAAGCATTGTTTCTGGCACTGTTGCCGGGGAGATATTCCCTCGTCAACTTAGAGCTAGCAACAAGTGAAAGCTCTCAAAGAGAGAAAGCCCAATCCTCTATGCAGCGAGAGGACAAGCTCAAGTGTGTGTTTCTTATAAGTGGAGAACGTTCCCAAGGGCTACCTAGACTTCATGGCATAAATATTTTTAGAACAACAAGATAAGCATTTTGTCAAGTTTTAATCTTCTTTTGGACGGAGCCATAATTAGGGAAAGCTAAATAAATAAACTAAACCCCCTTATGATGGTTCTTATGGCCAAGTAAATGACTGCACAAGAGTTATTAAGACATAGAGTCCCACCATAGCCTTAAACTCTAAGGTCCCGATACTAATACCCTCATAATGCAACTTCATGACTCGGTCTCAGGTTTACATGTCCTCCCAAGTCTCCCTCACTCCATTACACTACGGTGTTCTCCTATGAGCCCATATAGGTGAAGTGATGTGCAGTCGACGTTCGCACAACACCATCATAGAATTACATAAAAAGATAAACACTAGACAAAATACCAACACATGTCATAAATAAATCATTGCCAATCCATCCTATGCCTCCAGGAACATGAGAGAACTATTCACAACGCGAATACATGATATGATTCAATGGCATAAGTGATACAACACAATCTGAGAATATAATCTCCCCACAAAACAATGACAAGTAGCAATTCACAAACATGTAGAATAGTACTTAGACAATAGCTAGGGTTCAACAATCTCAAACTATGAGGGGGATGAAGTGGATCACGAAGATGGTGATGGAGATGGTGCTGGTCTTGACGGTGGTGTTGATGGAGACTCCGGAGGGGGGATGGAGGAACCTTCCGGAGGTGATTCCGGCGGCGTTTCCCCCCTCCGATCTTCTCCGGCGGTAGCCTTCTGTCTCCTGTTTCGTGGTTTTTGTGTTTCTCCGCCGCTCCTTCCAAAAGCCCTCGGGGGACTATTTTTATAGTTGTTTTTAGGTCAAGACGGAGGCACGGGGACGAAGATCGACGGCATCGGAGGCTCGAGGCCCAGAATTGGGGGTCCCACGCGGACCAGGAATCTGACCGCGTGGGCCCACCTCTTTCGGCCCTCGGGTTTTCGTTTGTTCGCTTCCTTCGCTCCTACGCTTCGTTCCTTCCAAAAATTGACGCCCGTGAAATATTAGGTCATTTGGACGTCGTTTGGGTCCCTAAAAGTCAAAAAGATGGAAAAGGGGTTTTCTAGTTCTGCAGGGTTAATTCCAAATAAATGGGAAAACTGTGAATTATCCCCTAAAATCATTATAAAACATAAATATAACCCATATATGATGCAAATAAGTTAGAATATCAAGTAATAAAATGTAAAGTTCATGTATGCATTTTACATGCATCAGATGGCTACATAGGGAAGGTTTTTTCGACATGGTTAAAATGGTGTGGGAGAGGCCGGTACCTGGTCTCAGCCCAATCCAAAGGTGGAACAATAAAATACGCGCTGTGCGCAAACACCTATGTGGTTGGGCTAGACATATGGTAGGCCAGTTAAGAAAGGAGAAGCTCCGCTTGTCATTTATTATAGATGATTTGGAAGCTTTTGCTGAAGTGCGACCGTTGTCAACGCAAGAGATTGAATTGAAAAATCGATCTAATGCGGAGATGGCAAGTCATGTTCATGAGGAGGAACTTAAATGGTACCAACGATCAAAAGCCCAATTCATTTTGGAGGGAGATTCGAATACGAGATACTTTCATAGTCTAGCCAATGACAGACATAGGAAGAAACTCATTTATTCTCTTAACCAAGATGAGGGTACGATTGAAGGCCATGAGGAACTCAAAGCTTACATCACGAAGTATTACAAGAATCTGTTTGGAGAACCAGAGGATGATAATTTCTCCCTGGATGAATCCCGAACGGATGACATTGTACAAGTTTCTGATCAGGAAAATGCCCACCTTACAGCCCCTTATTCAGAGGAGGAGGTAAAGAAGGCGGTTTTCCAAATGGAACACAATAAAGCACCGGGTCCGGATGGTTTTCCTGCTGAGTTTTATCAAACTTTCTGGGACATAATCATGTCGGCCCTGCTAGAGATGTTTCATGCATTACATGCTGAACAACTCGAACTATTTCGCCTAAACTTCGGTGAGATAATTTTGTTGCCAAAGGTTAATGAAGCAGATAGGATTCAAAAATATAGACCTATCTGTCTTCTAAATGTTAGCTTCAAAACTTTCACTAAAACCGCTACTATTAGGCTAAATTCGGTGGCTGATCATGTTGTGAAACCGACTCAGACGGCTTTTATGCAAGGTCGCAATATCCTTGATGGGGTAGTAATCTTGCATGAGACTGTTCATGAGATGCATCAGAAGAAGCTAAATGGAGTCATCCTAAAGATCAACTTCGAAAAAAGCGTATGATAAAGTCAAGTGGTCATTCCTACAACAAACACTCAGACTGAAAGTTTTTTCTGATGAGTGGCGTGCTATGATTCATAATTTCGTTTCTGGAGAAAGTGTTGCCATCAAGGTCAATGATGACGTTGGTAGATACTTCCAAACGAAAAAGGAATTACGACTAGGCGACCCATTATCACCTATATTATTTAATATAGTTGCTGATATGCTAGCCATAATCATTGAACGCGCAAAATTGGATGTGCAAATTGAAGGTGTGGTTCCGCATCTAGTTGATGGTGGACTATCCATCCTTCAATACGCCAACGACACTATTCTCTTTATGGAACATGATATGGAAAAAGCAAAGAACCTGAAACTAATATTATCAGCGTTCAAGCAAGTTTCCGGTCTAAAAATTAATTTCCATAAAAGCGAGTTGTTTTGTTTCGGTGACGCTCAGGATGAGGCTACCCAGTACGCTGAGTTATTTGGCTGCGGGATAGGCCAATTTCCGATAAGCTATCTAGGCATCCCGATTCACTTCAAGAGGCTTACGATTGCTCAATGGAAACATGTTGAGGAACGACTACAAAAAAGGTTGAGTAGTTGAAAAGGAAAACTATTATCCCTAGGTGGCAGATTGGTGCTCATAAATTCAGTGCTAACAAATATGGTACTGTATATGATATCCTTTTTCCAAATACCAAAGGAGTCTTGCATCGATTGGATTAGTTTCGATCTAGATTTTTTTGGCAAGGGGATAATGAAAAAAAAAGATCAGCTAGCCAAATGTGATGTAGTGTGTCGACCTAAGGATCACGGTGGTCTTGGGATTCATGACCTTGAGGTCAAGAACAGAGCCCTGCTTGGTAAATGACTGTTTAAACTTCTAACCGAGGATGGGGTATGGCAAACTCTTCTCAGGAGAAAATATATTGGCTCAAATGCGGTATCACAGGTTGTTTCGAAACCTGGTGATTCACACTTTTGGGCCGGCCTAATGGTGACGAAGAAAATCTTCTTCCCTTATGGTAAATTCTCCATTAAAGATGGTTCGGAGATAAGGTTTTGGGAGGATAGGTGGCTTGGAACTACCTCACTTCGAGAACAATATCCGGCTTTATACAGTATAGTCCTTGGACGTCACAAAAACGATACACTCGCTCAAGTGATGGAGGAAAATCCTCCAAATGTGACGTTCAGACGAGACCTCATTGGACCTAGGTTGGCCGCTTGGCATGAACTGCTACAGCGCCTAGCTAATGTCAATTTGACACAGGGTCGCGATGTGTTTCGGTGGAATTTACAATCCAATGGTAAATTCTCTGTGGACTCCATGTATACAGCCTTAATCCAACCAGAAGTGCCGGTAGATAATAATAAGAAAATCTGGAAGATGAAGATCCCACTAAAAAACAAAGTTTTTGCATGGTATCTTCGTCATGGGGTTATTCTTACTAAAGACAACCTTGCAAAACGCAACTGGCATGGAAGTAAACAGTGTGTCTTCTGTCACAAGGACGAGACTATCAAACACTTATTCTTCGAGTGTCAATTTGCTAGTTCTATATGGTCAATCATCCAGATATGTTCTACTATTTACCCGCCCACAAGCATTGCCAATATTTTTGGCAGTTGGCTAAATGTGGTGGATAATAGGTTTAAACAACTTATTAGGGTGGCAGCGCTTGCCGTTATATGGTCGCTGTGGCTATGTAGGAATGACAAGGTTTTTAATGATAAAACTAGTTCTCTTATGCAGGTAATCTACAGGACTACAACTACGCTCCGTTCGTGGTCTCAGTTGCAACGTGTGGTGCATCGAGACCTGTTTATGGAGGTATGTACAAGACTGGAGGATACGGCGAGAGACTTTTTATCCCGACATGGATGGCAGCATAATTTGCGTCTTGGCCCTCCACCTGCATAGGCGTACTTACAATTTCTCATGATGATATGTACCTTTTATGTTTTTTAGAAACCTTCGAACTTGTTGCGGCTGTGTGCATCTTGGTTAAGCAGAGACTAGGTGTAATACTTAAACTTTTTAAGTAATAAAAGCTCCCTTTATCTAAAAAAATAAATTAGTTGGTGATGAACATCTCCTTCACAAATTTCTTGATGCATGACAAAACAAATTCAAGAAACTCGACCAGGACGCTCTGACGTGCAAGAGGTCATGCTCACTCTCCACGATCATATTGTGCATTATAACACACACATTCGTTAATGACAAGCAATAACAAGACGAGTTCATAGCACAGTAAATGTCTGCTCCATATCCTTCCTACAACTGTCTTGTTGTGTAGCAAAGTAAGATTTTTGTTACGTGCAGGGTTGGAGATTATTTTCACAAATAGGTCGTTCGAAACACTTTCATTTCTGTATTCAATGCATGTGGGGCATAGGCACACGAAAGTAGTCGTCTTGTGTATCTGCTCCTACTCCATATTTAATATTTTCTTACACCTCATAGTAGCGATGCATTTCTGAGTAGATGAGAACCCAATCAGTCTGGTACAATCTTTTTTTGAGTTGGAAGTAGTCATCATACTCACTCACACCATACACCATGCATATGAACAAATCCTTTTTCATCCTATATCGCCGCCGAAATTGAACCAAACCATGTGTTGAGTTGTTAGAAAAATAGATATTATATAGCATCACATAACCCATAGCCCTTTGATGATTCTTGTTGGCTTGTCGCCTAGGCTTTGAACCTCCGCGTTGGGTAGGGGCACTCAATTCCACTTGTGAAGCTGTAAGACAAGCGAGATCCTCTAGTACTCATCCTTTTTCGCTCCGGTGTTGGCGTCCTCATCATCATAGCAATCCATAGTCTTTAATGAAACAATGAAGCAATCAAAGTACAATCGTGACACTGCTCATTGAGGAAAAGTTTGCTCTTAGGGAGGGTATAATGCCAGTACTAAGTTGATCGGATATTCAATTATCCAACAACATGGGTTGATCAATGCGAGATGTAGAATATCCAGTGACTCTTTTTACTTAATATTATGGCCAAGATAAGGGGAACCACTTTCGAGTGAAGCTTTTGTGCTCCCTGGCACCGGTGCTCCTGTTGCAAAGAGATATTTTTTCAAAAAATAACTTGTAGCACAAAAAATTATCAAAACAATCACGATGTAGATTTGAATATTTATTACCGTTGGAAATAATTACAAAATATAATGTTGTTATTTGCGGGCTGTACAAAATATGGAGTACTAACAAGTATGAGGGGTCAACAAAGCAAATTCAAAATGCTCAGACTTCTTATTTTTTCCGAGGTAAATTTATTTCGAATTGTTTTATGCAAATTTATATCAGTTAAACACACATGTGGACCACTACGTGTGTGTGATTTTTTGGCAAAAGAATAAATTTTAATTTTTGCACCACTTTCATGTTATAGTACCTTGCTAAAATATTGTGTCTATACACGACTTGAACTAGACACGAAACCGATTTTATTTGACCATCATGGGGCGGAGACAAGGTACAGAATGGCAGGTGTTCGAACTCTTCCGCAAATGAGCACCGGAGGTGGCGGCAAACGGAAACCTGGATGCGGCGCCCAAGACCAAGAACGACCCAGAAGCTGAAGAAATAAAAAAAGAATCGAACCCAGCGTGTGGGCTAGAGAAGCAGAGTGGGAGAGAGAAAGCTGAGTAATGGAGACCGACGGCGGCGGCGAGGCGGAGAGGAGGGAGGGAAGCGAGCTGGGGCGCCTCCTAGAAGCCATTGGATCCTCCGAGGTGCGTCATCTCATCCCCACGCGAATCCGTTTCCTCCTCCGCTCCATCTCGATGTCCCCTTGCTCCACACTTGCTAGCTAGGGTTCGTCTAGTTCAGTCCGAGACCTCCAGGTCTCGAATCTCTCTTCTCCTGTACAGCGCCGGCAGGGGTGAGTGCGGAATTCGGCCCGGAAGCTGGGGGTTTTGGGGTGGGGTTTAGCGTTCGTCGATTCTCTTCAGTAAAGCTGGCCAATTTCGGTTTGCGCCGTACACGATTTGTGGCGCGATTCTCTCTTCGGCTCGGCGTGCCTTACACTTCTCCACTCGGCGGCCATCAGTGGATAATATGATTCGATTTCGTTCAAACAGTCACGTTCCAGTGTTCATATACGACAGGTTCTGGAGAAGAGGATTCCCCTTGTCAAGCAACTCGAGGAGGAATTCTGTGCAGATGATTTGGGCCTGATACTACAAGGTCTTCTCGTATCCTTTTCCCCACTTGCTTAGATAAAATTGCTGCCCTTTTAATTACTTGCCGTCAGATGTAGTTGCTGATATAATATGGTTTGGTTGATTGTTGCTTCGTTTCAGTTATTCCCTGTTGTTTGCTTGCTTCTTGTCGTAATATGTATATGTTGCCTTTACTGCAATTTAGGCAGCTTGGGTTGATTCCTTATGTTCAGGTGTGTCACACTGCACCCTACACAGGTCAATTCTGCAGGTTGCTCTGAAATGCTCTGCTTTGGATATAACCGATCATCTGGAGCAATTTCTTACTCTTGGTGCAAAGGTAGCTTCTTTTAAGACAAATATTGCCTACTGCATTTGCATGTATGCTAGTATCTTTCTTCCTGAAACGATGAAATTTTGTACCAGGCCAGCTCATGGAGTGGGAAACATGTCCAGTGGTCTGCCAAATGTATTGGCCAATCTCAAGTGGGCGAAGAGGAAGAACACAACAGATTACGCGAAGAGGTTGGTCGCTGACTTTAAGCTTGGTTAGCTTGTTTGTGTTTCTTTGGAAAGAGTTGGACACTTGGATTAACATAAGAAAAATCTTTCTGCATTCATCCATATTTCTTAGTTCTTACAGCTTTAAGCTTCTCAAGTTTTAAACCATTTCAACCCTACCTTATACTTCATGTTCTACATGTGGAGAGTTCTCTAAATCAGGTCTTCCAAATTCATGACTGCAGGTTAACTCACTGTCCTTGAGTATCTCTACCAAGCTCCTTGATATTGCGGCAAAATGCATTCCTGTACCGGTGCGTTACTGCTGATTCTGTTCGATTCAGAGTTTGTTGTTAACAAGGCAACTCTGAAAACATTGTTTGTTCCTGTGTTTGTGGTTCTTGCAGGGATTAGAGGTGGTGGGAAGAGAAGAGGGGCAGGGACCGGCGCAGGAGGAGTGTGTTTTGAGCAAGGCCGACGCGTTCCCAACATTGGAGACCATGGCCGTGGGGATGAGCCCAGATCAGGAGGCGTCGCAGCTGCTGCACTCCAACCCACGCCGGTGCATGCACTGCGCGTCGGAGAAGACGAAAAAGTGGCGCCCGGGGCCGGATGGCCCGGGCACACTGTGCAATGCGTGTGGCCAACGGTTCTTGAGAGGGCGGCTGGTGCAGTCCAACCCCCGCCGCCGGGGACGCCCTTCAAACAAGCGCCTGTCGAGCAGCAAGGTGGAACCGGCGAAATGGAGCTGCTGCGCGCACTGCGTGTCGGAGAACACACCACATTGGCTCCCGGGGCCGGATGGCCCTGGGACGCTGTGCAATTCGTGCGGGTATCAGTTCAAGAAAGGGCGGCTGCTGCACTTCATCCCCCGCCGCCGCCCTTCGAACAAGCACCGCCCGTGCATGCAATGCGGATCGGAGAAGACGCTAAGGTGGCTTCGGGGGCCGGATGGCCGCGGCACGCTGTGCAATGCGTGTGGCCAAAAGTTCTACAAATCCCACCGCCGTCGAGGACGCCCTTCGAGCAGCAAGGAGAACTCGACAGCCGGCAACGACATGACGACGCAACCCTGCGGCGTTGGTGCCAGCTTGGATTCCTTCTTTGACCACACGGTAGACCCTGGTTCCTCCCGCCACCCATCCATGCCCGGCTGGGTTGTATTAGATGCTAAGCATTCGTCCTTCTTGCAGGGCTCGGAGGTGCCATGGGGAGAAGCTGGACCTGAGCGGGCGGACGAGGAGGAGGAGCTGGAATGGCTTTCGAACAAGGACGCGTTCCCGTCGGTGGAGACCATGGCGGTGGAGGTGGAAGAGGAGGCGCTGCCTCCTGATGTGCCTCGGGCGGGGACCAAGGGGCGGCGGCGTGTGACGGCGATGGAAACGACTTGCCGACAAGCCAACTTGCCCGCCGAGAAGGAGACCGTGCACTCCAATCCCCGCTGCCGGGGCTACTCTTCGATCAAGGGCCGCCGGTGCACACACTGCGCCACGGAGAAAACACCAGGGTGGCGCCAGGGGCCGGATGGCCATGGCACGCTGTGCAACGCGTGCGGCATGGTGTTCAAGATCAGAGGACGTCTGCTCCCTGAGTATCGCCCGACGAGCAGCCCCGCCTTCTCGTTGCTGCTGCACTCCAACAGATACAGCCGTGCAGTCGAGATGCACCACCGGAACGAGACCTCGGCCACCGGAGTGGACCCACCGGCGAACGGCCCCACTTCCTCCCCGGTGAAGCGCTACAGCTCCCTCAGCTGCGTCCTTGAGGAGGAGACCTCAGCTGCCTGTCGTGTCGCAGCTGCTGAGACCTGCATCGGCGAGGAGTCCATGCAACTGCAAGTGCAGCTGCTCCCGGAGCGCCCACCGGCGAGGAGTCCTGTGCTCAAGCGTAGACGCAAGAGCGAGGCGCAAACATTTGCTTCCATCCGCGCCACCACCAAGGCCGGACGCGCCGATCGGGCTGCCGCGCGCCTCGCCGCCATGGACAACTGGTGAGCGGCAGCCGCGTTCGGTTCTGCTCGGCTCGCCTCGCCGCTATAAACAACTGATGCAACAGCAGCCTGGCGATTCCGCTCAAATACGTACGGTTGCTTTTGTTTTTGCCGATGAATGATGATGTTCGGGAACTAGGATTAGCATTCAGCCCTAAGGTGCTTCGTCTGAATGCTCATTTTTATCAGCGAACATGATTGAGAGGTTTTAGAGTAGTGCCAGTGCCGTCTTCCGGGTATTCTTGGTTGAGGCACGTAGAACATAGACAAGGAAAAGTGTCCTCTTTTGGTCTTAATTTTTGCAACCATCGTGCTGCTGCAACGTTACTCTTATTTTTTTTCAAAAGGAATAAACCCCTCAGCTTCCTTAACGAAACTCTAGCTTTGGCGCATGGCGCTACATCGTTTTTGCGTTCCGGTTTTGCTTCAAAAAAGAAGCCAAGGTTACAAATGTCAAGCGAACAGAAAAAACACACTCCTTTTCTACAAACAATTGATACCAGAAAGAGTTTATCCACATTAAACCAGAAAGAGCAACCACACGCACTCGTTTCTCATGGAGTTTATCCACAGGCGATTCTTAGACATGTCGGCATCCAACATTTGGACCGACTGATGACCTCCATTGATACGATCTTCAGCTTCTCAGGTTCCTCGCAGGTTTATCCATTAGTAAAAAAATATAGAAAATAACCTCACAAGCATCTCGAGGCTTAATGTGGTGAAAACAAAATTTATTCCTAATCTTCAAAATAGCCCAGAATATAGCAGGTAGCAGCTAAACATATTTTAGTTATGCTGGGCTCCCATCCTTGGAAGAGAAGGACACACCCCCAGTTCAGCAATTGAACTATGAACTATGATGGTTAAGATTATCAAAGCTACATTAGAAGAAAAAAAACTCAGACAAAACGAGCAACATGGCAATGAAAAAACAGGTGATCTATGCTTTCATCTACAACACATAACATACATTGAGTTCTACCCTCCCATCTTTTTTCAGATTATCTTAAGTCAAGATTCGGCCCCGCCAATTTTTTTTTTCCGAGGAAGACGGGGGGATTACTCCCCACCGGTTGTTATATTCATCGAAAGTAGCCTGCCGGGCCATGTTCTTACAACAGATAGAAATTTTATAGGGGGATACAAGAGAAGAGAAGACAAAAAAAATACAGAAAAAAACAACTAGAAACAAGAGAGAAAATACTAAGGGAGGGGGAGGTTAGCAACGAAGCACACCAAAACCCCCCGTGAGGCCGACACCTCGAGAACTCGAGCCAGCCGCAAGAGGAGGATCTCCGGTGAGAACCTCACCACCGAAAGCAAGAAGCCGAATTTTTTAGCAGGGTAGTTTCAAAGACCAAGATTTGTTTTATTGGGGTGACCTAATTTGTAGGGCATTGTACACGTTTAGGAAATTCTGGAACTGTCCTATTAGAGAAAAACCCTAGATATCTGGCATGAAAAAATTAGAAGAACCTAAAATGATGAAACACCAGATAGATGAAGACTAAAAATGGCTAAATCAACTGCTCCCCTAGAATGGCTAGTAATACCACTTAAGGGCCCCTCAGCTCACCCTAGCCCCGGGTACATCGTCTCCAAGGCTTCACACAAAATCGGATTTAGAAATGACTCTATCTTCCAGGGGCGGCGAGGAAAATTACGATGACCCGGAAAGTGAAGCAAAGGGTTTGTTTTCTGCACTGATGGCTCCTCCACAAGTTGATGTTTGACACCATGAGGGAGTTGATGGATCAATACTCTTAAAATTAAGGATTGTCACAACTTTCCTTCATGATTTTTTCCACTGTAATATCGTACACGAACCTGCCAGGTGATGTAATCTCCTCTCCAAGTTATGGCAATGACAACCAACTTTGGAAGCAACGTAATTAACTTGGCCAACATTGCTATAGTAAGACCAACACCGAGTTGATAACTCTTCCCTGCATTAAAACATAATAAATATCTTTATAACGCGCTCATGGGTAATGCTTATACTTGATTCATGGTGTGTGTGTCCACATTGTAAGGATTGATAGGGTAATTGGCATTAGGATTTTCACAGCTTTCAACATAAGCCGCGGGATGAGTGCACCATGTAGTATGGTCCACATTTCACGTACACACAAAATGAACTATATAGTTGGCCTTACTTGTCAACATTCGTGTATTACCTAAAGTGAATATGTATTGAGGATGTCGAGCTACTCCCGGAGCACCCATCGGTGGGCAGCCCAGCCTTCTCCCTGGGTGTCCCACGGTTCTCAAGCGTAGACGCGAGAGGAGCAGCCATTTGCTTCCATCCGCTCCACCGCCAAGGCCCACCACCTCGAACGTTATGCCGCGCGCCTTGAAACATGGACAACTGATGAGCCATCAGGCGTGTTCGATTCGGCTCGGCTCGCCGCTATGGATAAATGATGGAGAAGCAGCATGCCGCGATTCTGCTCAAATACGTACGAGTTGCTTTGTTTTTGCCGATGAATGATGATGATCGGAAACTAGGATTAGCATTCAGCCCTAAGGTGCTTCGTATGATAGCTCATTTTTGCTAGTTAACGTTTCTTGCGAAAGATCTAGCAACTGCTGGATTTTGGTTAATAAGAAGTGGGAGCAACAATACAATGGCTACCTCTGCAACATGTGGAGAATCGAGACATATTTATAGAGGTGTCTACATGGTTGGAGGACACGGCGAGGGATATATTTATTCGACATGGGTGGCTCCCACACTACTCTTAAAAAAACAGAGCCCAATCAAATACACCGCGAAAAGCAGACAAGCCGTTGATAAATATAGATAAAAATAAGAGTAAATTACAAAAACAAATACCATATTTGGGGCAGTGTTTACGGGTCAGTATCGTTCTTGGTGATTTTTTTCAAAAATGTACCGGCCGTGGGACTAAGGGATTAACGACAAGAGATCACACTGATCACTCAGTTTAAATGATCTGATGAGGCGGACCCACTGTTAGGGCTGACAGCCGTTAGCTGCTGTTTGGACATAGTTTCTGAGTGGTGGGTCCCATCTAACGGACCTGACTGGTAAAAAATTGCCACTTCAGCCCTGACAATGGGCCCGCCTCGTGAGAGTGATTAAAACGAGTGATCAGTGTGATCTGTTGTCATTAGTCCCTTAGTCCCACAGCCGGTAGATTTTTGAAAAAAATCACCAAGAACGGTACTGACTTGTAACCACTGCCCAAATGTGGTAGTTTTTGTAATTTATTCCAAAAATAAACTTTGCAATCTGACATAAGAATGGCAGTGGCATGAGGACTGTCCAGGATGATGAACTCGGTTTGCTTCCTAATGCCCTATTCAATGACAACTGGGATAGAGGCATAGAACGAAAGAGACATCACTGTCGTAATAACTGAGACAACCATTCAAGAACTCAGGGAACTATTGATACTTAGAAATAAAATTTCAAAACACCATTATTAAGTTGATCAAACTACATAACACCTATCTCTTAGCGCCCAACAAAACTGGGGTCCCATACAAGTTTGCAAAACTAATAAGACTGACACAACAAGTAGATAGAACACAAACGAAATCGAAACTTCAGCAACTCCCAGGACCATCTCCTCAACAAATCCATGTGATCATCAGATGGATTAACACCTCGTCAGTCGTCACTCTATTCTCCACAGCAGAATATAGCATAGCAATCCAGCGATGGAACTGACACCTACTTGCACAGAATCCTCGAGATTCTGGATGTTTCAGCGATCCCTGAAAGCATAAAGCAGATAACTTTAGTCAGCAAATGCTCTAACCAAATAACCAGAGGAATTCCACTCAATATTTTAACACTGGATTTGGACCTGAACATAAATTGGTTGTTCCAATTTTCTTAAGACAACTAAGTTATCATAGCTTTGGCTTCGGAGCAGAACTAAATTTCCGAACAAGTAGTATATGCTCATAGACCTGGACTACAACTGCTAGGTTGCAATTGTACTGATAACTTCAAACGGTGGCATGACAAGAGACTACACTATAAATTAGATAGATAGCGCCACAGAGATATCGTGTCACAATAATAGTGAGGCCTGCTTCAAACCAAAATTTACAGAGTCTGCACTCTATCACCGACTTACAATATCTTAAATGTTTTAAAAGTTAAAAAGAAAAGAAAAACCGGCGCGCAGATCATTACCTTGTGAGATTCAAGAACTTGGGGAACTCGGATGGAAGGAAGGACGTGAGAAGGTGGGACTTTTCTCTAACCATGTCAGCATCTTGGCCACAGAGGTCTTCCTCTCCTTTAATATATGGAGCAATTGAAGTGACTTTCTCGCTAATCATATCCAATGTAACCATGGAAACCTTGTCAATCTTATCTCCTTCCTCGGAGATCAAATAGTGGACAATACTAGGGTCGTCCATACTCACAAGAGGATACATCAAGGCTTCGCGCGGGAGACATTCAGAAGTGTTGTAACGCCACAATTCAAAAGATATCAACACCCTACCGGACAAGCACTTTATATCACCACTCTCCGTTATGCTCAAAGTGTCAGTGACGATTTTATAACCCGTATGAGGTTTAAGCGGGCCAGAGAGTCTTCGATCATGTCGAACAACTGAAGTGTACTTGAGAAGATCACCTCCACCAGTGACACAGAGGCTACGGTTCACCTCAAGGAAACCTCTTTCTCGAGTTGTAGGACGGTTACCGGTAGGTAACGGAAGATAGAAAATGTTAGGTGTTTCTGCAAATATATCGTAGAATAGAATACCTCCTATGTAGTAGGAAATCCAGCAAATATAGTTGTTGAATGTGATGACAGCATCCGTCGACCAACTATGTAGGGCCGAGTATTCATAACTCTCATGCCGAATAGGTATCTTTTGAACCTCCCACATGCCATCATCGTCAGCAGCCGACACACGTGAGCGGAGCACGCACACTTCAGCTTCCATCATGCGGGAGGCGCCTGGTATCTCGGTGAGCATAGCCAGCTGTGCCACGGCAAACTCTTCTTCTTCACGGCCGCGAACGAGCCCTACAGTGTTGGGAAAAAACGCTCGCTGGATAGTGGTCCCCTCCGGGTCGTCTTCCTCGCAACAGTAACACGGAGACGGAGGTAAGACCATCGGTATGGTGCAGACGGGGAGCCGTTTGAGCTCGATGTGCGGCTCAGGATCCGAGGATGCTATGCACACGAAGTGGTCATGCGTGATATGCCCTTCCATGGAGACGAGCTGGAAGAGCAGGAGGTCGCGGTGTGCGGCCATGAGCACGGTGCCGGAGCCGTAGTTTCCTGTGGGGCCGCCGGGCCACCGCACGTAGAAGCGCGAGACGGCGGGGGGCTCGGCATGGAGGATGGCGACGTCGAAAGGCTTGCCGAGAGAGGTTGACGAGGTGGCCCTCAGGGGTGCCGTGGATTCGTCTGGGAAGCGCCAGCCATGTTCGTCGTCGTCGTCCCTGCGGTAGACGAAGCGGTCCAGCATCATCCAGCCGGCCATGGTCACTGGATCGGCGGGGATATCTGCCAGGAGATATTTTTGTTTTGTGAGATCTCGATCTCGATCTAATGATATATATACTGGGTGGAGGCGGTATTACAGAGTATAATCCCTGGCGGCCCGTCGGACCTGCCTAGCACCGCTTGATTACAGAGTTTGTATCAGGTAAGGTTTGATAAGGGCCTCGGGCCTTGCTGATTGCTTGGTTTCCATATAACTGATATTCTACCCACAATTTTTTTCCTCAAACATTAAAATAAAATACAACTGACTCTAACGATTCCTATTTGCTTCCTATATACTTACTGCACCCTGAATCCACGTGAGCACTAAAATGGTAGTGATCGGGAACGGACTACCAATCCCCGTATCCATCGGACTGCTTCTTTGCCGTACAATTGATGATTTTTCTTTGGAGCGTCAATACGTTAGCGAATGTGTAGTTAGTTTCCATATATGAAGTACAACACTACAGGATTTGCTGGAAATTTTTGCATTTGATCAATCGTTCATGGCGCGGGGGACAGCGCAATGTTGATTTCGAGCAGAGTCTATCCATGTCCGGAGCGTCCGCTTGTGTGAGCGACGGATCAAGCAGGTGGACGTTTGGACATCCCATACACTTTAAGCCATTTATTTATTACTCCCTCTGATCTAATGTAGAGTTGCGACATTTATTTTAGATCGGAGGGAGTATTATTATTTCCAAACAAGACTTTTCTTTTTCAGATTTCCTACACTATTTGATTAACCAAACAAAAAATAAAAGAAAAAAATCCTCGTCAATCTTCGCGTAAAATCCAACAGTGCAGGAGTTAGATGAGACATAGTTATTTCTCATCTAGCTGAGAACTAGACACACCCTTTTTTTAAATTGGTATAAGAACATTATTACTATATCTGTTGAATTATAGATGGGCTTTCGCTCATATAAGACAAGAATTTCTGGTCAATCTCGAAGGCCCATGTAGGTGCATTGCAAGTGGTGGGAAGTTTAGTATCATACTCCTAGTTGAGGAGAGTCGCGGGAATAAGCTGAGCCAGTACCCTCGACACATTCACTCCCTCCTCGCGTAACCCTAGCCGTCATCTACTGTTTCGCTCACTTTGCTGCTTCCGACGATCCCATCCCGACGACCGCTGGCACGGTTGGTCGGAAGAGCAGGTGCCTCCGGAACCCCGTCCTTCGAGATCCGGCCCAGCAGAAGGGCGATAAGCTTTTTGGGGAGCGTGTCGGCGCGACTCCTCCCGATCCGTCCCCATCTTTGTCCTCCTCTGCTTCGACTACTTCCCCTGCATCGACTCCATGGCGGACGATGAAGCCGCCAAGAAGAAGGCCACGAACGATGCCAAGGCTGCTGCCGCCGCCGTTGCGTTGGCCTGGCCAATCGGAGGGTATGATTTGTTCATCCCCTACTTGCTCGTTCACGCGCTAGCCGTATATAATGTGTTCATAGATGTTTCGGTTTTATGTACTGTATGTGCTCACATGCTTACGTATCGGTATGAGTTGCATACTCTGATTGCCAAGTTTATTATCTACCCGTGGATTAGATAAATCAAGAAGGTGCTAGTATTTCCACCAATCCAAAAACCTTATTTTATGCACTTTTCGATTCAAGGCTTTGCTCCTACGTTGAAGCCGACCCCATTTACGGGAACACACTTCAAGCGTTGGCAGACAAAGACCACCTTGTGGCTCACAGCTATGGACGTGTTCTGGGTCAGTGGTCTGATTCCCATAGGAACGATTGATCCTGAAAAGGACAAGGCTTTCAGGGAAGCAACCACTGTCGTTGTGGGAGCCGTTCTTAGTGTGATCGGTGATAAGTTGGTTGACGTATATCCCCATATGCGAGTCACCAAAAACTTGTGGGATGCGCTCGAAGCTAAGTTTGGCGCAACTGATGCTGGAAGCGAGCTGTATGCTAGGGAGCAGTTACATGACTATAGGATGGTTGATAACCCGACCTGTTCTGGACCAGGCTCATGAGATATAGTGCATCGCTAAGGAGTTGGAGCTCCTCAAGTATGTGTTACCGGACAAGTTTGTCTCGGGTTGCATTATTACAAAACTCCCACCTGGATGGAGGAACTTTGGTACTTCTCTCAAGCACTTGAGACGCGAATTCTCTGTTGAGGATTTCATTGGTCATCTAAGTGTTGATCAGAACTCGAGAGCAAAGGAATCGCGCATGAAAGGGGTAGAGGGTTCTTCTGGCGCCAATGTGGTGCAGGAGAATTTCTTCAAGTTCAAGAAAAAGAACACTCTTCAGCAGAATACAACATTCAAGAAGAAGGGTAAGAAGAGAGACAAGAAAGATGTCTGCTTTACTTGTGGTTCAGAGGAACATTGGGCAAACAAGTACAAGAAGCCAGGACAAGACTCCAAATCTATCAATGTGACTATGAGCAACAATGATAACGGGATATCTGGGTATGGTAATTTGTTTACCGTTCTTTCAGTTTGTGAGTCCACTGATTGGTGGGATGACACTGGTGAAAATATTCATGTGTGTGATGAGATGTCTTTGTTCTCTTCTTACCAGGTCAGACGAGACTGCTCCGTCCTGATGGGGAATGAATCGCATGCTTCTGTTCATGGTGTTGGCATGGTAGATCTGAAGTTTACTTCTGGAAAGATCGTGCAACTGAATAATGTGCATCATGTCCTCGCCATCAAGAAGAATCTCGTTAGTTGCTCCTTCTATGTAAAGAAGGGTTTAAGTTAGTATTCGAGTCCAATAAAGTAGTCGTATCTCGGTATGGACTGTTTGTTGGAAAAGGATATGATTGCGGAGGTTGTTCCGCCTTTCCCTAGCGAATGTCCGTAATAAAGTCGTGAACCAAATTCATTCTAGTGTGAACGAATCTGAGGTTTGGCATTCATGTCTTTTTCACAATAATTTCTATTTTATCACGCGGCTAGCTAAGATGCAAAACACTTATTTGAGGAAGGTGTGCAAGTTATTCAAAACTTTGTATAGCCTGAAACAAGCGCCTAAGCAATGGCATGAGAAGTTTAACATATGATGGCTTTGTTGTTAACGAAGCTGACAAATGTTTATATTATCGCCATGGTGGGGGCGAAGGAGTTATACTGTGTGTATGTCGATGACATACTGATATTGGGACCCACCTCAAAGTGATTGAGGAGGTTAATACTTTTCTATCTCATAACTTTCAGATGAAAGATATTGGTGTGGCGGATGTTATCTTGAATATCAAGCTGCTGAGAGATAATGAGGGTGGAATCACACTTCTGTTATCCCACTATGTTGAGAAGATTTTGAATCGTTTTGGATATTCGGACTACAAACCTTCTGCAACACCATATGATCCTAGCATGCGGATTCGAAAGTTCGAAGGGACGGTTGTAGATTATTTGAGATACTCTCAAGTGATTGGTTCACTCATGTACCTAGATTGTGCTACTCGGCCAGACATCTCATTTGTTGTGTGCAAACTGAGCCGGTTTGTTTCCACTCCAGGATATGTGTATTGGCATGTTGTTGAGCGAGTCGTGCGTTATTTGCAAGGTATTGTGAACTATGGAATTCACTATACTGGGAAGTGGGCGCTCTCCGTCGGTAGCATCCCGGTACTGCACGCGCTCACGCGGACAAGCCGCGGCTTCCGACAGGTCGTCGTCAACCACTACTGGAGGGAGCTCACGCCGGAGCAACGCGATGACCCCATGTGGGATCCGACCAACGTCGAGCGCTACGAGGCAGAGTTCCGCCGCCTCCATGAGGAGGAGATGTCGCTCTGGGACAGGCCGGGGCCGTCGTCGAGGGACAAGAACATCCACGGGTGCGGGGCATTCTGGGGCATGCCTGGGCGCATGCTCCAGCCCATCATGGCGCACATCCATGAAGGCGGCAAGCCCCTGCACCCCCTCCCCCCCCCCCCCCCACGTGTTCACGACGCCACCTCCAGCAAGCCGCTGGTCACCAAGGAGGACAGGCTTGACGTCGTTCTTCTCCTCGCAGTCGGCCTCCTCCTCGCGCTCGGCACCACGCACGCCACCGGCACTGCTTGCTCGTGCCCAATGGAAGTTAGTCTACGTTGGAGAGGTGTGGAACAATTCTTCCAATAGCCACAATGGCTTACCTTATTCTCCTCGTGCCCTCGCGCAATGCAAGGTGCCACGAATCCACTATGAGTTCGACTTGAAGACGTTGACCAAACCGATACACCAAGGTCGAGGAACTCCACAATGAGTTGGAGCCTCGCAACAATGTCCCGGAGCTTAGCAACAAGACAAAGCTCTAAAACGCACAAAGACCTCCTAGGGTTGCAACCAACCCAAGAGGCAACAAGTTCCACAAAGAGTAATAAGCTTCTCAAACTTCACCTCCACGTATCACTGTGGAGAACTCAAACTGATGCACCTAATGCAATGGCAAGAACACTGATGCGTGTTAAGTTACACATCCGTTGGGAACCCCAAGAGGAAGGTATGATGAGTGCAGCAGCAAGTTTTCCCTCAGTAAGAAACCAAGGTTTAATCGAACCAGTAGGAAGTCAAGGGTCTTCTGAAGGTTGTTGGTGGCTGAATGTGGCACGGCGCAACACCAGGGAATCAGCAGCAACGTGGAACCTGCACACAACACAACCAAACTACTTTGCCCCAACGAATCAGTGAGGTTGTCAATCTCACCGGCTTGCTGAAAACAAAGGATTAAAAGTGTGGTGTGGAAAATGATGTTTGCTTGCAGAGAATTAAAGAGAACAATGATTGCAGTTGGTTGTATTTCAGATGTTAAAGAATGGACCGGGGTCCACAGTTCACTAGTGGTGTCTCTCCATAATAAAATACTAACATGCTGGGTAAACAAGTTACAGCTGGGCAATTGACAAAATAGAGAGTGCATAACAATGCATATACAAGTCATGATGATCACTATGAGATTTACTTGGGCATTACGACAAAGTACACAGACCGCTATCCAGCATGCATCTGTGCCTAAATAGTCCACCTTCAGGTCAGCATCCGCACCCCTTCCAGTATTAAGTTGCAAGCAACAGACAATTGCATTAAGTATGGTGCATAATGTAAACAATACAAATATCCTTAGACAAAGCATTGCTGTTTTACCCCTAGTAGCAACAGCACATCCACAACCTTAGAACTTTCTGTCACTGTCCCAGATTAAATGGAGGCATGCACCCACTATCTAGCATAAATACTCCCTCTTGGAGTTACAAGCATAAACTTGGCCAAAGCCTACACTAATAACGGAGAGCATGCAAGATCATAAACAACATAGGCATGATAAATCAATAATCAACTTGACATAGTATTCAATATTTATCGGATCCCAGCAAACACAACATGTAGCATTACAATAAGATGATCTTGATCATGATAGGCAGCTCACAAGATCTAAACATGATGGCACAAGAGGAGAAGACAACCATCTAACTACTGCTATGGACCCATAGTCCAGGGGTGGACTACTCACACATCACTCCGGAGGAAGGCATGGCGATGTAGAGCCCTCCGGTGATGATTCCCCTCTCCGGCAGGGTGCCGGGAAGAGCTTCAGAACCCTCCCGAGCTAGGGTTGACGACGGCGGCGGCTCTGGAACTTTTCGTGAATGGAGGCTCGGGTGTTTAGTGTTTTCCCGAGAAAGGCAATTTATAGGCGAATGGGCGATGTCGGTGGAGGCCCGAGGGCTCCTCACCACGTGGCGGCGCGCCAGGGGTGGGACCCGCGCCACCACATGGTGAGGGCGCCTCGGTGCCCCCCCTTCGTCTCTCCTTCGGACTCCGTGTACGTGACAGAAAAATAGGACCTTGGCTTTTTGTTTCGTCCATTTCCGAGAATATTTCCAGAACAGCTTTTCTGGAATCAAAAACAGCAGAAAACAAGAAATGGCACTGTGGCATCTTGTTAATAGGTTAGTCCCAGAAAATGCATAAAAATGCTATAAAGTGTGAATAAAACATGTAGCAATTGACATAATATAAGCATGGAACATAAGAAATTATAGATACGTTGGAGACGTATCAAACACACATGGTGGTCAAAGTCTTTCACTCTCAAATCCCACCAAAGCAACCAATCGATGGAGAAAGATGGGAGTAAGAACAAGGAAAACAACAAATAAATCCCAAGATCTAGATTCAACAGGTTCCCCTCACTTAGAGGAGAGATTGATTGGTGAAAATGTAGATCTTGATCTCCTCTCTCTTTTGCCTCAAAAAGGAGCAAGAATCATTGGAGGGACTGAGATAAGTCAAAACTTTGGAGGTCAACAATGGAGGATGAGAGACCACCAAAACTTGGAAACCATTGAGGAAAAAGACCACTTAAATAGGTCCCCACCAAATCCAACTGTTGGGGGAGGTTTTTCCTGCGTGGGCCGGAAGTTCCGGTACTTCCCCTGAAATTTCTGGACCGACCTAGGCGCCCGAAAAAGTGCTCCTGGTATCGGGCCGGAACTTTGACCGGAATATTCTGGGGGGGGGGGGGGGGGGGGGATTTCCGGCATAAAGTCTGGTACTTCTGCCACTCTGAAAACTACAGAAACACCAAGACAAAAACAGCAATATCTTGAGCATCCGAACTCTGTTTTCAATGATCTTGGGTTCGTTGGAATCACAACGGCGAGCTCTTCAAGATTATGCAGAGAAAAATCATAGTCCAACAAGGGAGGATAAACCAAATGGGTAAAGGTTACACATCTCTACAAAAGAACAACCAGTAAAAATTCCAACATCGTAAACGCAATAAGTTTTTCATCTGAAATCCGTTTTTGATAAAGTTAAGCTTGTCTTGAAGATCATAAAAATCTCTAAAACCACACATGGAGAAAACCCAAATAATAACCAAGAAAGATGATGCCAAGTATGCAAAGGTTTGAACTCTCAACGAACGATACGATCAAGTTATTCACCCGAGAGCCCCTCTTGATAGAACAATGTCTATCCTATAACCGGTCTCCCACTAACATCATGAGACCGGTAAAATAGAAACCCTATCAAGGTCCTACCTTTGCCTTGCGCATTCCACTTGAGCTAGATGATGACGATCTTGATCACCTCAAGTTGTGCCACCTTTCTTGATTGCGCTTCGCTTGGTGAAGACTTGCAAATTGCTCCACCATACACCAATATGGGTGAGACCCTTTTAGGAACATATTCACTTGACCATTTCTCCATATGGATAACAAGATCCAAGCCTATGATATCTTCTACATGCTCATCTTGAACTTGCACATCACACCCTTGATGACGACCACTACTTGTCGTTATCCTCCATGAGCTATATGAATTATTCCTTTTGATGCTAACACATGGAAGGATACCTAACCTCACATAGAGATACCACAAACACATATCATGGGTTAGTTCACAAAGCTATATTGACAATTGCTTACCATACCATTGGATCACAAGATCCCACATGATACATCATTTAGCTTTGTGTGTTGATCAATCTTGAATCTACTCTTTACACTTAGCCTTGATCAACCTTGTATCTTTCTTCTCTCTTCACCACGATGATGTCTTGAAGGTAAACATGAATATACCGCCATCCTATTCTTCAAGACATACTCACAATATGCTCAACTCCACACATGACCATTCTTCATATAAACCAATGAATAGAACCTTGGTCATCATATAAACTTCTAGAGTCTTGTATCTTTTTTCTCTCTTCACCATGATGATGTCTTGAAGGTAAACATGAATATACCGCCACCCTATTCTTCAAGATTCCACACATGACATTCTTCATATAAACCAATGAACAGAAACTTGGTCATCATATAAACTTCTAGAGTCCAACACATGAACTCCAATCTTTTCCTATGGACAAGATCTATAAGGATATCTCAATGCAAACATTAGTCCATAAGGATTGTCATTAATTACCAAAATCACACATGGGGAAATAATTCTCTTTGAGGTGCCTCCTCCACCAAAGAGGGTAAAGTAAGAGCCGTCGTCGTCACCGAAGATGACGCTACTCCGCCTCGCTATGATCCGGGTGTAGGAGAACCTGCGCGGCCCGGATGCCGACCCGGAGGATATCCCAAGGCTTCGTGCCGCGTTGTAGGAGTCGTGCAACGTCGACCCGACGCTCTCCTTGGAGGACGCCTGCGCGTGCTCTCTGCGGGAGCACGCCAGGGAGACGGGGTGCCCCTACTTCAACCTCACTCGCGACGATGACGACGCAGGACCCATCCGTGTCAAGTCGGAGGACGACGAAGACGGAGGCGACGCAGGGCCCAGCGGCGGAGTCAAGGATGATATCAACTGAGAGGACTACAGCCCCTTCCGATGGCGCTATATTAGGTTTAGTTTTTTTAGTTTACCTAAAATTCATTCAAACTTGTAAAAAAATCCTAAATTTTGAATGAATTTCGTTAAATTTCGGTTTTCAATCTTGCTTTAAAAAAGTTATTGGCGCCGCGAGTGGGGAGCGGCACACCCACACGGCACGTCTGAACGGGCCGAATAATGTCCGTCTACTAGCGGACGGGTTTGGTGCGCCGTGAGTGGAGATGTTCTAAGCTGTGGAAAATTGTGACCTCGAGTCAAAAGTCAAAACTGGCAGCTACTAGCTACTGTCATGGAGGTAGAGTGATAGACAAGGTAAAGAATGGATCTCCTTTTTCACAAGGGAGAACTGGACGTGTAGTTAGGCACAATGCGTATCCTCTGGTCCAGTATGGTCCTATGTTCCCCTGGGATCAAGAGAGGATAGCTAATCTGAACTATATCTACAACACAAATGATGTGAAGGCTATGCAAATGCTTTGGATGGGTAGAGCCCCCTTCTTTGAACTAGTCAAAAGGTTCAGAGATGGTGACCTATTGGAGGATAGCATCCACACATCTGTGGAAGAGCAAGTTTGCATGTTCCTACATGTTGTGGGTCGTAATCAGAGGTTTAGAGTGATCCACAACACATTTAGAAGGTCATGTGAGACTATCTCCCGTTACTTTAAGCAAGTCTTGTTTGGGAGGGTTCGGCGGTTGGTTTATGGTTTCGACATGAAGTTCACATATGTGCTAGCTGGTTGGGAGGGATCAGCTCATGATGCAACAATTCTAGCTGACAGCATGTCTAGACCACCTGATGGGATCAGCATGCCTGAAGGTAAGTTTTACCTTGGAGATGCTGGATATGCATGTCGGCCTGGAATTCTGCCACCCTTCCAAAAGACCAGGTACCATCTAAACGAGTTTAGTTCAAGGAATGGTCTGCAGAATGCCAAGGAATTATTCAATCTCTGACACACTAGCCTTAGAGTGACCATAGAAAGAGCATTTGCTGCACTGAAAAACAGATTCAAGATCCTTGACCATAAGCCATTTCACCCTTTCCAGACCCAATTAAAGCTAATTCTTGCCTGTTGCATTACAATTGGATCTTAGGGTGGGGGATTGATGAACCTTTCCCCTCTGAGGAAGGTGTGACGCCTAACGACCTAGAGCTGGACGGCCATGGTGTCCCCTTGGAGATAGTGAAGCTTGGAAGGCCAAAAGGATGGAGTGGGCTCAGTTAATGTGGGATGACAGAGGTGCCGCCAGGATATGAGCTTCAGCACAGCGAGAAGAAGAAGATCTGATTCCCCAACCGCTTGATCATCCTTGCCGAACCTTTCTTAATTACCACTGAAGAAGATCTGATTCCCCAACCGCTTGATCATCCTTGCCGAACCTTTCTTAATTACCACTTGACCATTCGTAGTAGTTAGGGATGTACTGGTGAACTGCGCTTCGTAGTAGTTAGGACTCGATGAACTGATATTTCCATCTATGTCGTATGATAAGCTCACCATGAGCGACAAAGGGTGAGCACAATCGAGATCGGACACAACCAAAAACCTCACTTTGCATCCCTGCTTCTTTTTCTGCGACGTTGCAGGCTACCAAACGATGTGCACAATCTGTGCTAGCGATGCGATGCAGGCTGCCAAACGACATGAAGACCATGGCCCAGAGGTTGACCATGCCCTGCGCAGGCTAATCTGGCGGGGAGCAAGAGTGGTTGCATGCCACCAAACGCGCCCATGCTGGTTGGGGAGTCATAGCTCGAAACAGCAGAGGTGAAGTTGCGCTAGCAAAAGCTGGACGGGCGGATCACATCCGAGATGCCTTCTCTGCTGAACTCGCTGATCTGGGAATCATCGGTGTGGATACTGAGACTGCTACGACTCTTGTCCAACTTGCTTGAAATTTTGACAAAAAAGACCACTTCGGCGAATGAATTGTCAAAAAAGACCACCTGTCAAACGAATTGTCAAAAAGGACAACATGCACGATGGCGGCAGGCCCGGCAGGCGACACGTGTCACCTGCCGTCACAGCCGGAGGCGGCAGGGCCTGCCACAGCCGGAGGCCCTGCCGCCACGGGACACGGTGGCACGCTGGGCAGAACGTGCATGCATGCAAAGCATCTGCATCCGGCGCATGAACAGTCCACGTAGCCTGTTTTGAATTTTTTTAAAATGTCTAAAAAAATTCGGAAAAAATACCTGTATGTAGCTAACTCAATGAACTATAATCGTGCAAAAATTCACTACAAAATATCTTATATTCTGGGCTCAGCAAAAAAGACAAATTAAAAAAAAAGCTTAGCTAACTCTATGCACTACGAAACGTGTACTGTTCATTGATAAGAACACTGTTCATGGATCAGGCTCATGCACATGCAGCCTTGGCCTGAGGCCTCAGCCAGTGGCGGCAGGTGACCCTTGTCACTTGGGGGGGGGGGGGGGGGCTGTCGCCACGGTGTAGGTGGTCATTTTTTATTATTTATTTAGAAAGTGGTCTTTTTGACAATTCACTTTTTAAAATGTTCCTTTTTGTCAAAAAATCAACTTGCTTTGATTGGATCATCGGCTGGACTCCTCGGAAGCGGCAGGTGATTGAAGACCTGAAGTTCCAGTGCAAAACTTGGTTCTGTGCGTGCTTCAGTGCAAAACTCGGTTCTGTGCGTGCACCATCAGCTCATGGACAATCTGCTCATGGTTTGGCGAAAATTGGTTCTACATGTAGAGAGAATGAGACTGTGTACTGGAAGTATGACGTGCCAGCTTGTTTAGCTGGGATTGTAATGGGCGAGTTGGCCCAATCTGTTTTTTGACGGAAACTAGCAGGAGCTCTGCTTATGCATTATTAGGGAGAAAAAGAGTTACACTTTACAAACAACCCCATGGTTGCTACCTCATGAAAAATAACGTTTAAACAGATTATCTTAGCACCAACAGAGAGAGAGGCTTGCATGAATATACAGATGAAAGGTATATATTCGCTTCAGGATTCGGCTACCTGACATCTCAGATTAGATCAACAGTCTAACAAACAAGTGAATGTTTACATGCCCCAACTCAGTACAGAGTAACATTCAGTTTGACAGGTATAGGATTCAGTTTTCATGCCCCCACTCAGTACAGAGTAACAAACACTACGTATTCAGTACCAAATTAAAAAGGAGGGACAAATAAATGAATGTTTTCATGCCCTCACTCGGGTATGGGATGTCGGTAGGAACATGTTGCCTAGTCAGAAAAATCATTTGGCTAGAGAAGGAAGGGACAACATGTTTTACAGTCCCACATATATGGGAATCCATGCTGGCAATTGCTTGTATCAATCAGAGACTGTTGTGTGCTAATGGGATTCAGTGGGATCTGGAGATTCAGACTGTCGTGAGGACCAGGACCAGGATCTGCATACTCGCTCAGTCATGATGCTTGTGGTTGGTTCTCCAAACTCCAACTGCCCTCATGTTGTGGATTATAAAACGCCTGTCCAAATCCCTGTGGGGCATCCATGTATGATGAAAGCTGATCTTCTAGAACATGGGGCAGCATCTGGGATCCTGTATGTGCTTGTGAAGTACCGGTTCCACCAAAAGCATGCTGTTGTGTGCCAACAGGATTCGGTGGGATCTGGAGATTCAAACTGTCCTGAGCACCATGATCTGCAAACACGCTCAGTCCTGATGCTTGCGTTGGGTTGTCCAACTCCAATGCCCTGATATTCTGGATCATGAAACGCCTGGCTGAATCTTGGTGGGGAATGAATGTATGGTGACAGCTGATCTTGTAGAACAGCGGTAAGCATCTAGTAGCCTGGATTCGATGTTTTCGAAGTAACGATGCCACCAAAAGGAGGCTGTTGTTGTGTACCAACAGGATTCGGTGGAAGGAGATTCAGACTGTCTTGAACATTGGGCAACATCTGGTATCCAGTTCCACCAATATAGTTCTGCTGAGAATATGGGATCTTGAGATTCAAACTGTCTTGAACATTGGGCAACATCTGGTATCCGGTTCCACCAAAATAGTTCTGCTGAGAATATGGGATCTGGAGATTCAGACTGCTTGAACATTGGGCAAGATCTGGTATCCGGTTCCGCCAAGATGGTTCTGCTGAGAATATGCATTAGGCCTCATCCAAGAGTCAACCTGGAGTAAACACGTCGGTGTCATGTTCCAGATGGTGCTGCCCAGCAAGTGAAGTAAGACCTGCACTGTTATGGGAAGGGAGGGCATCAGGAGCTCTGTTGATGACTGATATGCCACCAGTTTCAGCCATGAGCACGCACTGGTCCAGGATATTATAGGCATCACGTAATTCTCTTTTGGCTTCACTGCGGTCATTGTCACTGATGATCGTCTTCTCGTAAACATTCTGAACACGGACTTGCGCTTCTTTGATACTCTTCACGAGTGGGCATCTTGCTGATCTCCAATTTCAATCTGCTGCGCAGGGGCATCTACGACCGTAATAATAATGTTAGTATTATTAAAAACACAATATGTGATATAAAATAGAGTGGTATGCAAGACATTCTCACAAAGAAAGGCTCTCCTTTGTATACCAAAACAAGATAATATGCTGAAAATTTTAAGTTAGTGTGAGAAATATAAAGTGAACTCTCGGGTAGGTGTAAATCTTCCTTAGGATGAGTAGGGACCGAAAAATCTTTCCCTATCTACAGTCAGCTTGAAGTTTAATTAGTATTTAGTTGCTTATGTATCCAGCAGAATGTACACAAGCAAGATATTTAATGCATGCATTTTCTCCGTAGACCCACGCCACCACCTACCCAGCACCGCTCACGCTGCCACCACAGAAACGACGGTGGCCCTCTCCTCTCTCGATGGCGTTTGTGTGCCCATGTCCAGGCACCACCGCGCGTCCCCATCCCCTAGAGGCACATCGTCCCGTGGAGTAGTCTTCTTCCAAACGTGGTATTGCTGCGTCAACTATGTGTTGATGTTGCATAAAAAGTGCGACATTGCGGGACATGACACTTTAAACCACGAGCTATGATATTCTCCTTGCAATAAGATGCTCCTTTTGTCTCCCCAGTTCAATCGTTCTCAACTCATGTGCATGCTCCTATTTCTTGGTGTAAGACAATGCGCCCTCAATGTGTTTGACGAAAGCTGATGTATCAACTCTAGGTACAATTATGAAGTTTATGATTCCGGTTGGAGCAAAGATGAATAAATAAATTTGATGTTACCTTCTTTGCGGGAATCTTCAAATGAGTGCCCCTGTGGGACCATTCTGCATAAACCAGCTTCCACAGACTCAACGGAAATTTAAATGTTCAAGCCACTATGAATATACGGTTAGGAGAAAAAAAAGAGAACTACACAAACACATAGTAAATATACTAGTAAAGATAGCTTGTAACTGAAAGTAGAAATTGGAAGACACAGGGGAAAAGTTCACCAAAAATATCCGCCAGCCAGGTTGATTCCTCACATAATAATCCTGACACTGAGAAGATGATTATAATTACAAATATGCGTTGATCAATCATTTACAACAAGAACGTTTGTAAGGAAGATAATAAAATACTGTGGAGCAACATACCTACAGAATTCCCCTCACGGTGACTTGAAGATGGCAGGCTAGATAAAGCAAAGATTCAGTGTCTCAATGTTAAAAACCAAACACAGCGAACCAAACAATGCGAACCTCCTCTTCTTCTGAAGGTAGAACTTGGCAATATCGGAAGCTGGAATCCGTCCTCTTTCCTTCATGTGATGCCTCTGGTGAGAACTAGAGAAGATTACAGACACAATGTACAAGTCGCATCAATTACCACTAAAACTGAAATCAGCCATACACTCGACAGAGTAAGGAGTGGCTAGATCGATCAGATTCAGAACATGAGTGAGGATATAGGTAAAAGGACTTAGCATACCAGGATCCGATGGGGAGGACGTTGTGTGGCTTGTCTTGGCAGTTGGGCAACCGCAGCAGGTCACTGAACTCGGGAGTCTTGGTGATCACATCCTTGACAATCTCTGCAGCCTTGGACCTCACGCAAGACCAGTCGACGGAGGCCCTGTATAACAGAATGACATGTTCAAAACCTGGAAACAATGCTATAATGGATGCAGATCATGACAATTGATCAGGTAGATAAGAATCAATCACCGAAACGCTCGCAGCGAGCATGGTCAAGAGTACTCTGGTGAGCCTCACAGTGCCGGGGTCAGGGTTAGGGATCTTAAGGTTGCGCTCCAACTGCTCCACTATCAGAGCTCCGTGCGGTTCGCCGGCGGCAATGGAGTGAAGGGCTTTGTGCATCCGAGGAAATTTAAGAAGACAATACCCTCGATGCCAAGCATGTCGCGAGACGGCACAAAGCGGGAGACATACTTGATGCACCATCCCACTGGCCCAGAAAAACAAGGGCTGCAGGTGCTCGATGCTGAAAAAAACATCCGTTTCATGGACAAACCTGAATGTGCGTGCAAAGGAAGAATCAGAACCACGCAGAACATATTTTAGCAAGTAAGAAACGGAGGAAATTTAGGTGAGGTTGTACGCATTGAAGGTGGAGCCAGATGTGTGCCATGGAGGAAGGCGAGGAGGCGGCGATGACGAAGCCGCGACACACAGGGTACTCCAGTGGATGGCACACTTGCTTGCACTTGGCGGAGACAGAGACCTCCACCACACTGTGGTTACAAGATGCCGATGACTCTTGCTTGCATTTCGGGACTGCTGGGGTAGGGTGGGTTTGCAAATTTAGGGGTCAGGCTCTTATACAACTCTAACTCTCTAAGAGTCCCACAGTGTCGTTATTCACTAGTGATACATTGGAACAAAAATAAATAAATGAACAGTTACCTTTATTGCAGGAAACTTCAAATGGATGCTGAGCTTGGACAACTCCGTCCATACCAGCTCGCACAGAAAGATCTGGATATTAAAACAAGTACAGTATGAATAGACCATTAGGAGAGAAGAAAGAGAACTATACAAACAAATCAGAAATAGTTTAGCACATATAGCTTGTAACTGGAAGTAGGAAGTTAACAACGGAAGACACAGGGGAAAAGAAGTTTACCAATTAAATCTGCCAGCAAGGCTGTTGCTTTACATGATAACCCTGACACTGATCCCTGCCAGGATTTCAAGTCGCCATGTGCTTCGCCGTCGTGTGGCTTCGTGCTAGAGGGACTCGTGGCCACACCAAGTCCGTTTGGGGATATGCAGCAGCACATCAGCTCCGGTGTGGCGACGACGCTGCCATCGGACACTGATGACATCGTCGCCGTCGAGTCCGCTTTTGTCAAGGAAGGTATGGAGCCGTCGTGGGATGCTCATTCCGAAGAGGACGATGAGGCTGCCTTGTTGGTGATCTCTTTGCCCCCTCGCCGGTCTCTGGCGGGGGTAGAGGGTGCTCTATCGTTGATGCTAGCCGGATGGGGATGAGCGCGGACGGAGACATCGTGACCCCGTTGCTGACCTCGGTCCAAGACCTCTTCACTAGGCCGGATGTGCCCCTGCTTCCTTGTCCTGCACCTCGGACACCGGTGTTGGCCCGTGTTGAGGTGTCGACACCAGAGATTCGGCACAGTGCTCGGCTGGGAGACAAACCGAAGATGCACACCATGGATAAAGTTAGCCACGTGCTGAACAAAAAGATGGGAATTCAAGTTACAGATGATGCCCCTTTAGAGCAGGCTCGGAAGCAGTTTATGGGTAGCTTCAAGACACAGATGTCTGACTCGTCTATGCAGGGCCTCGCTCGTCTCTTCAAGCTCAACATCCCGAGCCTTGCCGCTGTTGACGACGCGCTCTTGGGTCTGGCTGGTCCAGGGGGTGTGGAGTTTCCGCCTTCAGCCGAGTAGGAGGCATACGTCTAGTTCTTCTGCCCTTTCCAGCATGTGGTACCATGTCGAGGGCCGAGTTGTAGAAGTTATGACCGGCTGAGTTTTACTCTGCTCGGTTTTGTATCTTCTTTTTATTTTGGCATAGGCCTCTGTTGTTTGCTCCTTCTATATCAATATAAAAGGCAAAGCTTTTGCCTTGTTTCACATAATTAATCGCAGAGTACAAGATGTTTACAAGGAATTTAATAATAACATAGTATCAGAAAGTATATATATACCTAAAGAAGTCGAACTCCCTCACAGCGACTTAACGATAGCAGGCTGGACAAAGCAGAGCACATACATGAGTGTTGAATGTTAAAAAACGAGAGACGTGAGAAGCAAAGAGTGCTGCTTTAGTTATGGTGTAGCTCATCTTCTTCTGAAGGTAGAATTTTGCACGATCAGGAGCTGGGATTGAGCCTATTTTCTTCATGTGATGCCTTGGACGAGAACTAAATAGTAAACAAGGGTCAATCAGGTCACAACAATGAAACTGAAAATCCACTGTATATTTATTGGTGATTGCCTAATAGCGCAGCTGCGCTATTTCGACAACGCGAACGCTCACTTTTCCGCTCCGTCCGGATAGCCCGCCCATGGATAGACTCTCTCTCCGTTGACCCGATTCCCCTGCCCGTGCTCCTCTCTCTCGACACTCCCTCGCGCTGCGGATCCTGAGGAGCACAACGCTCGCGCGGCCACGCTGACGGTGAGGCTCGCACCGGAACGGGTCAGTTTCCCGGCACATCCGGCGTGGACGGCATGCCGTTTCCCGGCGCCTCCGTGCCCCACCCCCAATGCTTCCTTAGCACCCTCCTCCTCCGTCGCGGCGGCCGCCGCTGCGAGCGCATCCTGTTCCCCTGTCTGGCCAGCTCGCTGCGCCCGCGCATATGCACTAGCAGCCGGAGCATCCTGTTCCTTAGCACCCTCCTCCTCCGTCGCGGCGGCCGCTGCTGCGAGCGCATCCTGTTCCCCTGTCTGGCCAGCTCGCTGCGCCCGCGCATATGCACTAGCAGCCGGAGCAGTGTCCATCAGCAGCAGCATCCGCGTGCCTTCAGCAGTAGATCGAGCTGTAGCAGTCGGGAAGAAAAAGACCGCGCGCTTGGGCTGGAGAGGAACAGTCGGGAAGAAAAAGACCTGCAAAGTTGGAGAGAGCTCCTTTGATTTTACAGAGACACAGATAAAATCTGGAGCAGTTTTGGAGCAAAGAAGTGTCGATGCTATTATGGATTTCCGCGATGCTCATGCCTTCTATCCATTAATTTATGCGAGAGAGATCGATAGAGAGACTATGTGTACTTTTTTACGTTGTCTCTCAAGAAGAAGAGTAAGACTGGTGGTAACATCTGGTCCACAAGCAGGATCGAATCTTACTGCCGTTAAGTTGCATCAACCGTATACCAAAGTTGCTTCAAGTTGTATCAAAATTGTTTTTAGTAGTTATGGAGTTGTTTGTCGTTATTTTTAAGTTGTCTCATTGCACACCATAATTGCTTAACGAAATTGTGAGGTTGTCTCAACGCACACCAAATTTGGTTCTCGTCATACCAGAATTGGTTTTAGCTCTTACGGAGTTGCTTACCGTTGTTGTGAAGGTGGCTCATGGTGCGCTAAAATTGCTTTCCAGTGTTGTGTAGTTGACTCATCGCACACCAAAGTTGCGTCGTTACACATCAGAGTTGTTTCATTTCACATCAGAGTTGTATCATTGCACAACAGAGTTGTGTCGTTGCACATCCCAGTTACCCACCCGTGTTTTGAAGTTTTCTGATATTGTGAAGTTGCCTACCGATGTTGTCAAGTTGCGTCGTTACACATCTGAGTTGCCAACTAGTGTTGTGAAGTTGTCTACCCGTGTTTTGAAGTTGCTTCAGCCCCCACAACAGTTGCTTCGTCGACCACAAAAGTTGCTTCGTCGCCCACAAGTGTTGCTTCCTTACCGACATAAGTTGCTTCCGCACCCACAAAACTTGCTTCCTCACCCACATAAGTTGCTTCGGCGCCCACGTAAGTTGCTTTGGCGCCCACAAGACTTGCTTCGACCCTCACAAATGTTGCTTCAGTGCACACAAAAGTTGCTTTGTCGCCCACAAAAGTTGCTTCGTCGCCCATAAGTGTTACTTCCTTAATCCTTACCAACATAAGTTGCTTCGGCGCCCACAAAATTTGCTTCCTCACCCACATAAGTTGCTTCGGCGCCCACATAAGTTGCTTCGGCCCCCACAAGACTTGCTTCTTCACCAACATAAGTTGCTTCACCGCCCACAAAATTTGCTTTCTCACCCACAAATGTTGCTTTGGCGCCCCACAAAACTTACTTTCTCACCCACATAAGTTGCTTCGGTGCCCCTCAAAACATGCTTCGGCCCTCACAAATGTTGATTCGACGCTCACAAAAGTTGCTTCGACCCGCTTCAAAGTTGCTCTTAATTTTTTTTGGTGCAGTAGGCAATTTGGCATTAGATATAGACAATTTCACACTACCACTAAGCAATTAGCTGTTTGGCAAACAATTGTAGACACGCGCATTGGCTCAGCTCGTCAGAATTTTCAGCTCTCACCAGCAACAAATGGGTACAGTATAGGCAGAAAAAATATGCTGCTACTGTACATGGTCAACGTCGGCTGCACGTAGAGAAAGCTGATGCGCACTCGCACGTTGTAAACTAAGCAAGAGGAATTGCTCCTAGCTAGCTTGCACACGCACGCCAAACACACTGACGATGGGAATCGCTGGATTTATGGCACTCGGCAACGCAGGACCAAGAACGGCTGCTGAGCCTTGGGCGACGTGGAAGATGACCGCCGACCGGGGAGGAGACGGGCACCACGACGGTGGCCAGAAGGAGCACGCCGTGGCGCGCACTCCGGCGACGGCGGCCAGCAGGAGCACACGGCAGAGGGAGCACGATCCGGACGTGCGGTACCTGGACCAGCTCAACCCCACAGCTCTCGCGTTCGACCTTATCCTCAGCCCTGTACCTGTCGTTGCGCCATAGCGGCGTGGAGTCGAGGACCTCCCGGCGGCACGCGATGGAGCTGGGGCCCTCCCGGCGCCCGGCGGCGCGAGTTGGAGCTGGGGCCTCGGGGCGGCGCTACTTAGTCAGATCGAACACCCACGCACCAGGGGAGCTCGCTTTGGTATCCAACGTGGCAATGAGCGTTCATATCTACGTACGGGCGCCCAGGCGCCCGCTAGACGTGTCCATATTTATTTATTGAGGACGTGACTGGCTAGATCGCTCGGATTCGGAACAGCAGTGAAGATTTAAGTAGCAAGAGTTAGCATACCAGGATCGGATGGGAAGAATGTCGTGTGGCTTGTCTCCGCAGTCGGGCAGCGACCGGACCACGGGACCAGGTCTTTCAACTCGGGAGTCCTAGCGATCAATCCATTGATAATGTCCGCAGCCTTGTGCCTCACGAGGTGCCAGTTGACGGAGGTCCTGTATCAGACGAAGAAATGTGGAGATTGATTATGCGGAATCAAGTCTATAGTATCTCGTTCATATAGATCGATCACCTAAAATATCGGGGTTTTTTTTGTATCCCTCGGAGTTGCTAGTATTATGGAGGGGGAAAAGAAGCAGTCACCTGAGCAGGTCGGAGCGGTGCAAGGCGGAGAGCAGGCGGATGAGCTTGGCGGTGGAAGGGTCGGGGTTGGGGTGCCCCATGAGTTCGCGCTCATAGACCTGCGTCATCACGGCGCCGCCCGGCGAGCATATGACGACGGAGTGAATGACCTTGTGTATGCTGAGGAAGCTGAAGAAGAGCCTCCCCTCCTCGCCGAGCAAGTCGACCTTGGGCACGATGCGGTAGAAGTACCCGATGGCTTCGCCCCACTGGCCCAGCCTCACGAGGCGCTGCAGGTGCGCGACGCTGAAGAACACCTTCGTCTCCTGAGACAAGCTGGAGGAACGCGCGTGCACAGGGTGGATCAGAGGGAGCCACGCAAACACATGCTGCTAGCAAGCAAGAAATCGAGTAGATTCAGGGGCGTACGTACGCTTGGAAGGTGGAGTTGAAGCCGTGGCGCGAGAGGAAGGCGAGGATGCGGCGGCGACGGAGCCGCCACACGCATAGGTACTCCCGGGAACGCCGCAAGGAGGAGGGCTTGCGCTTGGTGCCGGGAACCTTCATCACGGCGAGCCGATTTGGGGATTTGTCTGATGGAACTAGTGGAATTTAACGCGGCGTCACGCCGCGATTTTGTTAGTTTGTATTTTTTCATAAATTTGTAAGATAACTTCATAATTAAAGAATATGTATTTTGTGAGTATTTGTTAAATTTAAATTATTTCATAATTAGATGAAGTTCACGTAGATTGTATGCAAATATTAGCCAATTTGAATTGTTTGAATATATTTGTATTTTTGCATTAATAAGTACAATTTATTTTTTTGAACATGTCGGTATGTTTTGGAGTATTTTTAATATTTTAGTGGTTTGAAATGTTTAATTATGCTTGTATTTTCTAAATGATATTAAATTTAAGTATGTAGGTAGTGGGGTTTGGAATGTTTAATTATGTTTCTATTTTCTAAATTATATTTAATTTAAATATGATGTTAATGGTAATGTATATTTTTTGGATTCGAGTTAACAATTCGGGAAAGTTTACTTATATTGCATCGAAATATTGACCATTTTGAATTGTTTAATTATGTTTGTGTTTTGCTGTACGTAGGTAGTGTTGATATTTTATGAGCATTTTTTTTATAGTTTAAAGAATATCCAAATATTTGGCAAATTGAAGTGTTTAAATATGTTTCTAAGTTGCATATTTTTTTTACCGTAATTATAGAAAATGTATTTGAATTATCTTTAAACATTTGTTAATTTTAAATTTTTTTAGGTAACTTGGCGTGGCGGCACGGCGCACCCGTCGGGATTGAAAATGTTTAAGTTTGTTGTAATTTGTCGTTTAGGGTAAATTGAAATACTTAGCAAATTGCATTGTTCAGAAATGTTTGTATTTTTTCATAAATTTGTAAGATAACTACATAATCAGAGAATATGTATTTTGTGAGCATTTATTAATTTCAAATACATAATTAGATGAAGTCCACTTTGATTGTATACAAATATTAGTCAATTTGAATTGTTTAGATATGTTTGTATTTTGGTATTAATTAGTATCATTTATTTCTCGGAGCATGTTGATATGTTTTGGAGTATCTCCAAAGTGTTTAAATATGTTTCTATTTTTCAAATAATATTTAATTTAAGTACGTAGTTAGTGCTAATGCATCTTTTTTTATTCGAGTCTACAATTCAGGAAAGTTTGGATTTTTTTCCTTTAGTGAGAAAATAGAAGAATTATTTGGAAAACAAACCCAACAAAATTTAAACAAAATGAACATTTGGTAATTCATGTGGGAAGTTCGAAAAATTCTTAATTTCAAAAATTTGTTAGTTTCACTTTTGTGTACAATAGTTGCTCGTTGCATTTTTTTGTGTGGAAAGTTCAAAATTTCATAAATTTGAAATTTGTAGGACGTCGTGCTGGCTGTAGTGGTTTGGATATGTTATGTATCTTTCTGCGCAATTTGAATCGAGTCAATGCAGCAAAACCCGTTCAGGAAAAGAAAATTGGAGAGACATGTATGGAATGTATTTGAAACTTTCGTGAATATTGTTGAATAGTCTTGGGGAAATAATATTTTCATGTTGTTGAATATTTCCTAGGGTAAAATACTTGTTGCGGAATTTTTGTTGGGAAAAATTTAGGAGAAGCTTGTTTGAAATTTATTAGAAATATTGAATGTTTGTTGCGAAATAATTGTTTTGGGCTATTAAAGGATTTTTTCTTTGTGCTATTAAAAATGTAGATATCGTTTAAATAAATCAGACAGAGTTGCAGTTATGGTTTTGAAATTTTGACCGTAAATATCGTTGAAATAAAATACTTTTTTAGAGGCATGAATTTGTCTCGGAAAAATTGTTCTAGGGTTGTATGCAATTTTTGTAAAGTTTGTTGACAAATTGCGATATGTTTTTTAGAGGACCTAATGAGAGATTACGCTTATTTAATTAGTGTGGGTGCATGGATTTTGTGTGAATTTTTTACTTTGTTTGTTGCAACTTGTGTGCATGATCAGTCTCTGAATTTCTAAAAAAATTGTTTGTTTCGTTGTTTTAAATTAACATTTTCAAAATTTGGCAAACATGCATGAATTGGATATGAATGGACAGATTACATTTTTATGCACATTTAGGTATGTGAATTATATTTTTTCTGATTTGAAATGAATTAGTTATGAATTTTTAAAGTCTGAACAAAAATCTGGAAGTTTAGGAAAAATTAAATTCTGTCAGCCGGGCCCACTTACCGATTTTTAAAATGTCCAAAAATGTTTGTATTGTGCTACAAATAATTAGAATTTATTTTTCTGATCATTTTGATATATTTTGCATATTTTTCAGGTAGGTAGATTTTGAACTATTGATTTTGTAGTATTATTTATTTTCTGCAAATTGAAATGTTCAAATTGAAATTACATTTAGATTATGTGGATGTATTGTAGAGTGTATCTTTTTTTTGTAGCAAGTTGAAATGTTTAGTTGTTTTGAATTTCTTTTTTTGTGAGCATTTTGATATATTTTAGTGTAGTTATAAATGTTTTAGCAAGTTGGAATGAAACCTATGGAAGTCAATTAATTTGGAACGGAGGGAGTATATCTTTGTCAAACTTAAAATCTAGACGTGTGCACCAGAGCAATACCATTGATCCTATTGTATTTTAATGGTTCATTCATATTGAACTTCGAAGGTTCATTGATACATCAGTGTTATCAAATGGGCAGCGGAGCGCGCCTATATTTATGTAATTTTTGGTGTATTGTCTGTCTTATTATGAATTACGATGTAGAAAGTATGAATTTAACAAATGTTAGCTTTTTTGAATGTATTTATTATTGAAGTTATGTTGTTTAGGGAAAATATGCATGAATGTTTGATATATTTTGATATGTTTGAGGTCAAATACAGTTAACTCAATACATAGAATAGATAGTTATTTTCGTTGCTAAAATTTAACTTATTTTCAAGATTGGAAACTGTGTTATAATTGTTTTTGAGATGTTTATTGCAAATAAGATTAAGCAATTTACATACAAATCTACATATATATATGTACATATGTTTGTTGTGAGGTTGAATATTTATTTTTAATTTTAAAATGTGTGTCAAAATTATGAGCGTGGGTAAGCAACTTAAATATGTTTGTTGTGAGGTTAAATATGTAGTGTTAATTTTAAAATTCGTGTCAAAATTATGAGCGTGGGTGGGTAAAAAAAAGTTATTTTTTGTTTTTTTTCGTTTGTAAAAGTGAAAAATCGAGGGAAATACGTGACAAAATTATTTGAAGACTCTTTAAAAAAAAATTGGTATATCGTTTTTTTTCTGTATTGTGGGTTTAAAGATATGAATTTAACAGATATTAGTTTTTTATGCATTTATTATTAAAGGTATGACAATTGGGGCCCGCATGTCAGGAATTTCGTAATTAACAAAACAAATGCGAAAAGAATAGAAGTCTGACAGGTGGGCCCTTTCTTGCTGACGTCACGTCATCCGACGACGTCAGCAATGGCCACCTCCTCTCCTTCGCCGTGCGGCGATGTCGACGATGGTGCCGTCGCTTGAGGCCGATAGAGGAGACGCGGGTCAGCGCATTCGACGCGGCGCGTCGCGGGCAGCCGAACCGTGGCGGCGCTGGGCAAGGCGAGGTCGAGAAGGCGTCGAATCGAAGCGCGGCGGCGGCGGACGGACACGGCGAAAACGACCTCGCCGCGGGCGCGTCGGAGGTTCCCAGGTCGCGTTTTTTGGCGAAGATGGAGAGGAGGTCGACGCGGCCCCGCGGGTAGTCTTGGATCTGAACGGGAAGACGTTCAGCGGTGGGATGGCGCGGCGTCGGCGGCGGCACCTCCGGTCGCACGCGAAGAAGGAGAGAGGAGGAAGGTGGAGTTCTGTGGTAGTTTTGCACAAACATCCCTGAAGTTTGCGAAAATTACGATTCAGTCCTTTTCAGGGTTTTTTTGTAAAAGTGGCCGCACGTCAGTGAACAGTGTTTACTGTTGCCAGGAACAGTGGCCGATCGCTAAGAGGCCGCGGATTTGCTCAGCTTTCATATAGTTAGTGATGATGGCCGATTGGGTTCAGCCTAGCCTAGGTATATAAATGGCCGATTGCCTCCTCTCTCTCTCCCCCTCTCCCTCTCCTATCCTCCCTATCGCTCCTATGTTTCCTATGTTTTACAAACCGTCCTCTTTTGGCGACCCCTAGCGCCAGCATCCAATGGAAACGTTAGATGCCCCCGTTGGATTGGAAATGTATGGTCCAGATCAATCCTCCAGCTGTTCCATGCATTTTGTAAGGAAACGCCCGCGCCCTCTCTGCATTTTGCAAACTGTTCTATTTTGGGATAAAGAAAAAACAAAATGTGGTTGTATAAAAGAAATATACTTATTTTATATCAAAAAAATTATTTTTCTTGTAGCCAAAATACAGTGTATTTACTGAAACCTGATGGTGTACGTACTATATTCATTTTGTTTTCAAACAGCGGACATGGTCCTTGGCCCCATGGCGCCTGATTCGTGGACACTTCAGCAATTTGTCGCCTTTGCGACAAAGCCCGCGCCCATGTCGTCTCTGTCCACACCGACGCCGAAGAAGACCATAGGAGGGATGCTTGCCTCTCCTTGCCGCGGCGGCCGTATCGCACAGCAGAAGAAGAAGCTGCCCAGTCTCAAGTCCAAGGGTGCCTGACGGAAAAGAAAAAGTCTTCTTCCATGAAGACCATCCCAAATGTCTAGTGCGGGTTGGCCATGCTGGTTTCATGCGGGCCTGCATCCCCGTCGTGCTTGTTGTTACTTCGTATTTCGCCATGTGTGTTGTTTAGGTTGTAACCAGAGCGGCGGCTCTGAAGCTTTGTGTTTTAGGTGTTTGCTCTGATCGCTTGGGTGGTAGAGTCGTAGGTGTCGGTGCAGTGTCTTGGTGGGGTGTCGTCTTGTCGCGGCGACCCGGTGGGGGCGCGGTGTCAGGACCGGCGTGTGTGTCTTTGTTGTAGTGGTTTCCGCCCGGTTTTTCATAATTAACCGGACACCTCTCTCTTCTTAATTAATGGAATGGGCAAATCTTTTACGTCCTCCAGTTTATTGATAACCTCATGTCTCCTCTTAGAAAATGGATGAATAGTTTGGGCAACTATGTATACAAATTTTAGTCGTATTTCATTTGTTGTTTGGTACGAAGATTGTTAACACCACCTCACTCAGGCCATTTTATATTTGTACGTACTTCGTTGTTGAAGATCCATAATAATAACCATCATGCTATCTACATTGGCACCATATTTCAACATTTTGTTAAGCCAATCACAGTACTAAGCATCATATGTTTGCTTATACATCCAAAATCATTAAGCCAATTTTTTATCTATTTGTCCCGCTATATATACCTTCACGTGGCAAAGAAACGTCACTCTAAGTAAATTGTCATTGCCACATGAAGTAAAGAATCTTCTATGTGTGTTTCATTGTAAATGCTTGATGGGTTGACTCATATGGATTCACACACTTCTGTTACGTGGATTCACACTCTCACAATTTTACGTACACATGTTTTCCCACTAGTAAATAATGACATATCGGACACCCTTATGTGGAAACGGCATGAGTTAGGTGACGGAAGAAATGAGTTTTGCGCGTTGCCGCGGGAGTGTGCCCGCGCTAGTCGTTCGATGGGCCCGCCACAATAGCAACGGTTGGAAAAATATCTCTGTTACCCATATATTGCCAAAGGTTACTACTGTTACCCCCTTGTTGTTGATATGTCCGCAACACCAACGGAGTTGTGCCAATTTTCGTTTCCCATGTGAAAACGCAGTAAGCGGTGCTCCTGTAAGAACACCCACTTCAGTGTATATCACGCTCACTCTCTTGTAGCTCCTAACCCTGGCCGCACACTCTCTCCACGCACTTCACTCCCTCGATGGCGAACCCCTCCGGCGTCGATAGAAGTCATAACAGAGCATCTTCCTCCACCAATTAACCCTCAGAGCAACCAACCGCCGCGGCCGTTGCCGCTCCCCATCATCGTCACCAGCCTACTGCTAGCGCTAAGTTGACGAGAGAATATCTCCCCGGCAACAGTGCCAGAAACAATGCTTGTAACGTCACACGTCAGTTGGAAATCCCAAGAGGAAGGTATGATGAGTGCAGCAGCAAGTTTTCCCTCAGTATGAAACCAAGGTTTATCGAACCAGTAGGAAAACGAGGTTGCTTCGAAGGTGTTGGTGAAGGAGTGTAGTGCGGCGCAACACCAGGGATTCCGGTGCCAACGTGGAACCTGCACAACACAATCAAATTACTTTGCCCCAACTTAACAGTGAGGTTGTCAATCTCACCGGCTTGCTGAAAACAAAGGGTTAAACGTATCGTATCGAAAATGATGTTTGTTTGCATAAAACAGTAGAGAACAATGATTGCAGTAGATTGTATTTCAGATGTAAAAGAATGGACCGGGGTCCACAGTTCACTAGTGGTGTCTCTCCAATAAGATAACTAACATGCTGGGTAAACAAATTACAGCTGGGCAATTGACAATTGATAAGTGCATATAACATGCATGTGTGAGTTGTGGTGTCTACTATGAGATTCATTTGGGCATTACGACAAAGTACATAGACCGCTATCCAGCATGCATCTATGCCTAAATAGTCCACATTCCGGTTAACATCCGTACCCCTTCCAGTATTAAGTTGCAAACAACAGACAATTGCATTAAGTAATGTGCGTAATGTAAACAATACATTCATCCTTGAATAAAGCATTGTGTTTTACCCCTAGTGGCAACAACACATCTACAACTTAGAACTTGCTGTCACTATCCCAGGTTAAATAGAGGTTGAACCCAACTATCATGCATAAATACCCCCTCTTGGAGTCACAAGTATTCACTTGGCCAAGCTTCAACAAGTAACGGAGAGCATGCAAGATCACAAATGACATAGACATGATAATATAATATTCAGCTCCACATAGGTATCAATATAAGTCAGATCCCAGCAAACACAACATGTAGCATTACAATAAGATGATCTTGATCATGATAGGCAGCTCACAAGATCTAAACATGATGGCACAAGTGGAGAAGACAACCATCTAGCTACTGCTATGGACCCATAGTCCAAGGATGAACTACTCACGCATCACTCCGGAGGCGGGCATGGCGATGTAGAGCCCTCCGGTGATGATTCCCCTTCCGGCAGGGTGTGGGAAGAGCTTCAGAACCCCCGAGTTAGGGTTGACGACGGCGGCGGCAGCGAATATGTTCTGGATGAAAGGCTCGGTGTTTAGGGTTTTCACGTCTCGGGGAATAAATAGGCGAAGGGGCGATGTCGGCGGACCCCCGAGGGGCCCAAACCACCAGGCGGCGCGGTGGGCCCCCTGCCGCGCCGCCAGGTTTGGCCACCTCGTGGCGAGTCTTCGTCTCTCCTTCGGACTCCGTGTACGTGTGGAAAAATAGGGACTTGGCCTTTTGTTTCGTGCAATTCCGAGAATATTTCCAGAAGTAACTTTCTGAAACCAAAAACAGCAGAAAACAGGGAACTGGCACTGTGGCATCTTGTTAATAGGTTAGTCCCAGAAAATGCATAAAAGTGATATGAAGTGTATATAAAACATGTAGCAAATGGTATAATATAAGCATGGAACAGCAGAAATTATGGATACGTTGGAGACGTATCAAGCATCCCCAAGCTTAGTTCTACTCGTCCTCGAGTAGGTAAAACGATAACAACAAATAATTTCTGAGGAGACATGCTTTCACACAATCTTGATCAATATATTGCAAGGCTCATGTCATGAATGAAGTGACTCAAAGCAATGGTCTATAGTTTGCTAACAAATAGATAAAGAGTAAACAATGAATCATATAAGCAAAAACTTTTCATGAATAGTACTTTCAAGACAAGCATCAAAAAGTTTTGCATAAGAGGTAACTCATAAAGCAATAGATTCAAAGTAAAAGGCATTGAAGCAACACAAAGGATGATTAAGTTTCAGCATTTGCTTTCAACTTGTAACATGTATATCTCATGGATAGTTGTCAACATAAAGCAATATAACAAGTGCAATAAGTAAACATGTAAGAATCAATGCACACAAAGTTGACACAAGTGTTTGCTTCTAAGATAGAAAGGAGTAGGTAAACTGACTCAACATAAAGTAAAAGATAGGCCCTTCGCAGAGGGAAGCAGGGATTAAATCATGTGCTAGAGCTTTTTAAGTTTTCGAAAGCATATAGAGAGCACAAAATAAGTATTTGAGAGGTGTTTGTTGTTGTCAACGAATGGTAGTGGGCACTCTAACCCCCTTGTCAACCAGACTTTCAAGAGCGGCTCCCATGAAGGACGTTATCTCTACCAGCAAGGTAGATCATCCCTCTTCTCTTTTGTTTACACATGTATTTTAGTTTCTTTATAGATGACACTCCTCCCAACCTTTTGCTTACACAAGCCATGGCTAACCGAATCCTCGGGTGCCTTCCAACATTCACATACCATGGAGGAGTGTCTATTTGCAAATTAAGTTGCTTACTGATAAATCAGGGCAAAACATGTGAAGAGAATTATTAATGAAAGTTGTAATTAATTGGGGCTGGGCACCCCGTTGCCAGCTCTTTTTGCAAATTATTGGATAAGCGGATGTATATGCCACTAGTCCATTGGTGAAAGTCTGTCAGAAGTAAATGACAAGATTGAAAGATAAAACACCACATACTTCCTCATGAGCTATAAAACATTGACACAAATAAGGAGTAATAAAGTTTTGAATAGTTTAAAGGTAGCACATGAAATATTTACTTGGAATGGCAGGAAATACCACATAGTAGGTAGGTATGGTGGACACAAATGGCATGGGTTTTGGCTCAAGTTTTGGATGCACGAGAAGCATTCCCTCTCAGTACAGAGTTTAGGCTAGCAAGGTTGTTTGAAGCAAACACAAGTATAAACCGGTACAGCAAGAATCACATAAAAACATATTGCAAGTATTATAAGACTCTACACTGTCTTCCTTGTTGCTCAAACATTTTACCAGAAAATATCTAGACCTTAGAGAGAACAAATATGCATCCCAAGTCTCAACAAGCTCTACGGTAGTTCTCCACTACTAGGCTTTAACTACATGATGCAAGAGCTTAAACATGATCTACTTGAGAGCTCAAAACAATTGCAAAGTATCAAATCGAAACAAGACAATGATCTACAAGAATGCATATGTCTTTTCCAATACCAACTACTACATGTAGCATTTTCTTTCTTCCAAACAAACACCAATCAATTTATTTAAACATAAACTCTCCAAATGATAATATAATGCAGCAAGAGAGTATTTATAAACAAGTGCTAACAGCTCGAAGAGATGCATGAAAAACAGGAGCTAAAAGCACTGCAGTAGCTAGTTAAGAATACTCAACAAATATAAGTGAAGAACATGAGTATTCACATGAAAAAGCGGAGCGTGTCTCTCTCCCACACAAGGATTGCTAGGATCCGAATTTATTCAAACAAAAAAAAATAAAACACACAGACGCTCCAAGTAAAGCGCATAAGATGTGAAAGAATTAAAATATAGTTTCACTAGAGATGACCTGATAAGTTTGTTGATGAAGAAGGGGATGCCTTGGGCATCCCCAAGCTTAGACGCTTGAGTCTCTCTGAATATGGTTGGGATGAACCACGGGGGCATCCCCAAGCTTAGGCTTTTCACTCTTCTTGATCACATAATATCACCCTTCTCGCTTGATCCTTGAAAACTTCCTTCACACCAAACTCAAGACAGTTCTCATTAGAGGGTTAGTGCATAATCAAAAATTCTCATATTCTGTAATGATACAATCAATCCCAAAGCTTCTGGACATTAGCTACAGCCACCAATGCTTTGTGGAGCAAAGAAATCCACACAAACACAGTAAAAGAGCGAATGCAAAACAAAAGGCAGAATCTGTCAAAAACAGAACAGTCTGGAATGACGAATTTTTTCGAGGCACTTAAGTTGCTCAGATGGATCTGGCCTAAAATAATGAAAGTTGCGTACATATCTCAGGAATATGCGTGATTTTTTCAGAATTTTTTGAATTTTCTACAGGGAGATAAGCTCAAATCCGTGACAGCTAAAAATCTGTCACTGCGCAGAAATCCAAATCTTGCATCAACTTTCAATATAGAACTTTACTTGGCACAACATTGCGATAAAATAAAGATACAAAGGAGTTGCTACAGAAGTAACAAAACTCCTTGACTCAAAGAAAACAAAAATAACAGCAAATAAAAACGATGGGTTGTCTCCCATAAGCGCTTTTCTTTAACGCCTTTCAGCTAGGCGCAGAAAGTGAAAATCAAGTGTTGTCAAGTGGCAAATCATTCAAATCATCAAAAGCTTCTTCCAACACACAGCTTGTAACAATGGGTATCTTAGATGTTCCTGGAGGTGTTTCATTACCTTTAACCGTACTAAAAGTTTTATCAATTTTAAGCTCATAATGAGTCTTTGGTTTTGGCACTTTAGGAACATACATAAACTTTTGCTCTCTACCCACATAAACTTTCTCCTTTTTAGACTTAAGAGAAGTAAAGGTTGAACTTAAGGTTTCAATAGCTTCCTCTAACTCATCAATTCTATGATTTTGGGTGTCATGGATATTATTATCCTCAAGAACAGTGATTCTTTCATTGATGGTGGCTATTGATTCATTAGTCTTACCAATACAATCAAGAAAATTTGGAAAAAATTCTCCATAGAGTCTAACTTATTTATAACATCCTCCAAGGTGATCTCAATTTTAATATCTTTAGTGGGTGGTGTTCCTACCAAACTTTCAATAATATTACAGGCTTCTAAAGCAGGAGTACCCAAGAAATTTCCACCTGTAAGAGTGTCTAGAACATACCTATACCAACTAGAGATACCAACATAAAAGTTCCTAAGGAGGATAGTGGTAGAGTGTTTCTTAGTACATCTATGATGAGCATCACTAATTCTATACCAAGCATCTTTCAAATTTTCACCTCCTAGTTGCCTAAAAGAACGAACTTCAACTTCAGGAGCATTCATTTTGAAAAACAAAATCAAACCGAATTAAACAAGTAACTAATTTTTTTGTGTTTTTGATAAAGAGAGCAAACAAGACTAAATAAAAATAAACTAAGCAAGACAAATAACAAAGTAAAGAGATTGGGTGTGAGAGACTCCCCTTGCAGAAGCAATTCGGTTTTCCCCGGCAACGGCGCCAGAAAACGTGTTGCTAGCGCTAAGTTGACGAGGGAATATCTCCCCGGCAACAGTGCCAGAAACAATGCTTGTACGTCACACGTCAGTTGGGAACCCCAAGAGGAAGGTATGATGAGTGCAGCAGCAAGTTTTCCCTCAGTATGAAACCAAGGTTTAATCGAACCAGTAGGAAAACGAGGTTGCTTCGAAGGTGTTGGTGAAGGAGTGTAGTGCGGCGCAACACCAGGGATTCCGGTGCCAACGTGGAACCTGCACAACACAATCAAATTACTTTGCCCCAACTTAACAGTGAGGTTGTCAATCTCACCGGCTTGCTGAAAACAAAGGGTTAAACGTATCGATGGAAATGATGTTTGTTTGCATAAAACAGTAGAGAACAATGATTGCAGTAGATTGTATTTCAGATGTAAAAGAATGGACCGGGGTCCACAGTTCACTAGTGGTGTCTCTCCAATAAGATAACTAACATGCTGGGTAAACAAATTACAGCTGGGCAATTGACAATTGATAAGTGCATATAACATGCATGTGTGAGTTGTGGTGTCTACTATGAGATTCATTTGGGCATTACGACAAAGTACATAGACCGCTATCCAGCATGCATCTATGCCTAAATAGTCCACTTTCCGGTTAACATCCGTACCCCTTCCAGTATTAAGTTGCAAGCAACAGACAATTGCATTAAGTAATGTGCGTAATGTAAACAATACATTCATCCTTGAATAAAGCATTGCTGTTTTACCCCTAGTGGCAACAACACATCTACAACCTTAGAACTTGCTGTCACTATCCCAGGTTAAATAGAGGTTGAACCCAACTATCATGCATAAATACCCCCTCTTGGAGTCACAAGTATTCACTTGGCCAAGGCTTCAACAAGTAACGGAGAGCATGCAAGATCACAAATGACATAGACATGATAATATAATATTCAGCTCCACATAGGTATCAATATAAGTCAGATCCCAGCAAACACAACATGTAGCATTACAATAAGATGATCTTGATCATGATAGGCAGCTCACAAGATCTAAACATGATGGCACAAGTGGAGAAGACACAACCATCTAGCTACTGCTATGGACCCATAGTCCAAGGATGAACTACTCACGCATCACTCCGGAGGCGGGCATGGCGATGTAGAGCCCTCCGGTGATGATTCCCCTCTCCGGCAGGGTGCCGGGAAGAGCTTCAGAACCCCCCGAGTTAGGGTTGACGACGGCGGCGGCAGCGAATATGTTCTGGATGAAAGGCTCGGTGTTTTAGGGTTTTCAGTCTCGGGGAATAAATAGGCGAAGGGGCGATGTCGGCGGACCCCCGAGGGGCCCAAACCACAGGCGGCGCGGTGGGCCCCTGCCGCGCCGCCATGGTTTGGCCACCTCGTGGCTCTTCGTCTCTCCTTCGGACTCCGTGTACGTGTGGAAAAATAGGGACTTGGCCTTTTGTTTCGTGCAATTCCGAGAATATTTCCAGAAGTAACTTTCTGAAACCAAAAACAGCAGAAAACAGGGAACTGGCACTGTGGCATCTTGTTAATAGGTTAGTCCCAGAAAATGCATAAAAGTGATATGAAGTGTATATAAAACATGTAGCAAATGGTATAATATAAGCATGGAACAGCAGAAATTATGGATACGTTGGAGA